>CM067173.1:42484073-42496573 GCA_034093135.1 Erigeron breviscapus | reverse complement strand
ATCAAGGAAAAGTTGTCCAATTAGAAAAAAAAAAAAGTTGTCCAATTAGAAGTTTTTCACTTTTTCAGCAATGAAGCCGTAGAAAGTTAATTATTCTCTCATTTGCTAACTTGTGTGATTGTTCTTATTTTAGTCCTTATTATACCAGTTTTTTTTATATCTTTTATTGTATTTTTCCAGTTGCTTTTATATTTTTGATTATATTTTTTCATTTATTTTGTCAGATTTTTATACGTAAAATGTTTTTTTATGTGTTTTTCCCGAGTTTTACGCGGGTTATAATCTAGTTATTAATGATGATGGTAAAACATAATTCCTTTTAAAATTTCAACTATGTTTGTTTAGATTAGTATAAATTATAAGTTCAAAACATAATTATATTGTTATAGTTTATTAATTAATTTAACATGTTTTATGAATTAAAATATTTTCATTTTTATAAATAGCATCATGTTGTGAATTATAAATTTTGTTGTAAACTATAAAATTGTGAGTCCCTGAAATACGATGGTTAACCTAGAAAGTGTAAAATACAACAAGTCTAATAATCACTAGAATGGACTAGTATTACTTGTAAATAAATGCAAGAATATATAAACAAAGTAATACAAGACTTAAAGCAATAAACAAGTAAAGTGGAACATTATGTATTTTTCAATGGTGTATTTTATTTATGATGTTAAATAAAATACAAGGTTGTGCGGAATCAAGATAATACAAATAAGTATGTATCCTAACAACCTATGAATTACAGATTTCCTATACAAGTATTTGCTCACTAGTCTTCCATTATTTCTGGACAAATCTTCAGAGGGACTCCAGATTCCAAGTCTGGAGTAGGTCCAGTAGAACACGTTTCTGGACAGATCTTCAGTAAGGCTCCAGTAGTCGAGTCTGGAGCGAGTCCAGTAAATCTGGACTAAATCTGGACTAAATCTGGACTAAATCTGGACTAAATCTGGACTAAATCTGGACTAAATCTGGACCTAACAAATTCCCCCTATTTGTTCCAGATTTCCTATACAAGTATTTGCTCACTAGTCTTCCATTATTTCTGGACAAATCTTCAGAGGGACTCCAGATTCCAAGTCTGGAGTAGGTCCAGTAGAACACGTTTCTGGACAGATCTTCAGTAAGGCTCCAGTAGTCGAGTCTGGAGCGAGTCCAGTAAATCTGGACTAAATCTGGACCTAACAAATTCCCCCTATTTGTCTCCAGATTTCCTATACAAGTATTTGCTCACTAGTCTTCCATTATTTCTGGACAAATCTTCAGAGGGACTCCAGATTCCAAGTCTGGAGTAGGTCCAGTAGAACACGTTTCTGGACAGATCTTCAGTAAGGCTCCAGTAGTCGAGTCTGGAGCGAGTCCAGTAAATCTGGACTAAATCTGGACTAAATCTGGACCTAACAAATTCCCC
Organism: Erigeron breviscapus; assembly: GCA_034093135.1. Classification (NCBI taxonomy): domain Eukaryota; kingdom Viridiplantae; phylum Streptophyta; class Magnoliopsida; order Asterales; family Asteraceae; genus Erigeron; species Erigeron breviscapus. The sequence goes on along the minus strand of CM067173.1, from coordinate 42,495,153 downwards.
CTATTTGTCTCCAGATTTCCTATACAAGTATTTGCTCACTAGTCTTCCATTATTTCTGGACAAATCTTCAGAGGGACTCCAGATTCCAAGTCTGGAGTAGGTCCAGTAGAACACGTTTCTGGACAGATCTTCAGTAAGGCTCCAGTAGTCGAGTCTGGAGCGAGTCCAGTAAATCTGGACTAAATCTGGACCTAACAAATTCCCCCTATTTGTTTAGAAAAATGCAAGTGTTTTCAAGCTTAAATCTATACACTTTGTATGCTTGAAAAACACAAGTTTTGACTTAATATAAAAATCTAAGTTACTGGAAAACACTTTATAGATCATGAGTGTTTTCAGTTTCATCTTTTAAGTTTTAACTTAGACTAAATCTGATCATTTACTTTTATGAATCAAAAATTGCAACTACTATTACATACATCAACTGATAAATAGTTTACAATTTTCATAAAACAATAAATTTACAACAAGTAAATGATAAGAGTCAGGCCCTTCTTTTCGATATCTGTCCTGGAGCATCTTCAATAGCCTTTCTCTTTGGTGATGGAGAAGATGGTATTGATTCTGGCGATTTTATGCCCATTGCAACTTCCATCTGTTGCTTTCTTCTCCATACCTCTTCAACTCTTTTCAGAAATGCTTTAACATCAGTCGACATATTTGTCTTCCCCCTGAACGTTAAAGACATTGATGAACTCTGGGGTCTTCCTTCATCTTTTTGTAAACATCGATATTTATGCCTAACCTGCCAGCATTGTAAGAGTCCAGAGTACCCATAGATGCCATCTCCCTTTGATGGGCCAGCAGTTCATCTTTTTTATTTCTCTTGAAGATTTCAATCATGATGCATTCTTGTTCAAGCTTTTTGGAGGTTTCATCATCAGCAGTAGGATACTCTGATGATTCTTCAGCAGTTTGCTCTTCTTCTCCAGATACCATTTTTTCTTTTCCTTTAACAGCCTTCAGTGTAGTTGGAATATCTGGGAAGGACTCAAACTGGGGCTCACTGGCTTCAGTACCAGCAGCTTCTTCAGACAGCATAGTGGCTTCAGTGCCATATGTTCTTTGTGCCAAGTGCTTCAGTGTCACTTGTTTTTGGTCACCAGACGACTTTTCCCCCTTGGAATGATCACCAGTTCTGGACTTGAGATCATTCCATAATTGTTCAAGCATATGTCTGTCCAGTGCACCAAATGTTCTTCCTGCCACTGGAGTTGTATCAGTCACAACTTTCTTAAGTGCCTGCACTTCCTTTTTAACAGTTTCAACTTCTTTAGGCAAGTGCTTTGGCAATTTTTCTTCCAGCAACTTCTCCACCTGGGGTAACACCCCATCTTGAATGGTACGAAGAACAGTCTCAGAAATCTCTTCAGATAATTCTTTTAGCATACTGATTCTGAACTTCTTTGTACATTCATCACTTATTGTACTAACAACTGCATCCAGATCAAGTGTGGATCTACTCTCCAGAGAACTTACCCTGGAAACCAACTTCTGAACTTCTTCTTTCAGATCTGCCAGTGGTTGAACAAGTTCACCAGTCACTGCAGTCTGAACTGAACTAACCAGCCTTGTCTCTAAACCCTGGACTACCACTTTGAAATTTTCAGTATTGTTGTTTGTGGCCAGTACCAGTTCATCAAGCTTCTCAAACACAAGCTTCTCATTCCCAGCAAACAGATTCATCTCAGATGCAAGGTTATTTGATAATAAGGATTTAAAGTCTGAAATAACCTGTGATGAAGTCTGGAGTGATCTCTCCAGGTCCGCCACCTTACTTAAAAGGCCTTGGACCTCGGCAGAAGATGAATAGGAGAGACCACTGGGAGGTTCAAGATTGGAAGGCAATCTGGTCATTAGAGGTACTTGTGCCCAGTCCTCTTCAGTTTCAGTTTGTTCAGATACGGTGACTGGTGTTTCAAGAGGTTGAGGTTGAGATTGTGAAGTTTGAATGGTTGCAGGAGTGAAGTATTGTGTATCTCTAGGAATTGAAGGTGGTGGTGGTGGCATTTCAGAAGATGTAATTGGTTGGGTGACTGAAGCAATAGCAGATGTGTCAATATTTTCTTCTTCATCACCCAAGAAATTCATGTTTACATCAAAACCTTCAGACATTGGGGAATCTACATCATCCCATTCTGGAGCCATCCCAACTGTCTGATCACCAGTCTGTTCAATAACTTGTTCACCAGCCTCTACATTCAAGTCTATTTGAGCCTCTTGCTCACCAGATACATGTTCATCAGTCTAAACATCTTGTTCTACTTCCTCAACAACTTGCTCAATAACTTGGGCAACATTTTCAATCTCCTCATCAGTCACCTGCCCAACAACTGGTACATTCTCTTGCTCAAAAATCGGAGACCCATCCAGATTCATTACATCACCAGGATGTCTTTTAGGATTCACCTGAAGTCCAGCTCTCATCAGACGCCTGTTAGTTCTAGGTCGTCTGGAAGGTTCAATAGTTTCTGGTCCTTGACCTTCAGGAGCCACTTGTCTAATAGGTTGTACAGTTTCTATGATCTGTACATCCTGATCACCAGAGGGTCCTTCACTAACCTGACCTCTACCTGGAGCCATTTCAGCTTCTTCTCTCTGAAAAGAGAGCATGGACTGAGGAATATCTACCTTGTTCAGTGGAGATCTGAGGTTGACCAGATCCCTCATATACTCACTCACAGAAAAGTGAGTAGTCTCAAAATCATACTGGTCTCCAAGAGCTCTTTTAAACATGAGTGAAAGAAAACGGATATAAGGAACAAAGGGTTTTCTACCTTTCACTCTAAGACGCTCTACCAGATCATCAAAAAGAATCTGAGCAAAGTCCACTCTAAGCCCAAACCATAGGCAGTAGGCAATCTGGAGATGGGTTTGATTTATCTGGTCTAACCCTCCAGAACTGCCTCCCAGACATTCAACAATGTGGGTGAAGAAGTATCTCCATGAGTCTGACAGTTTGCTCATGTAGATAGTTCCTTTCCTGGATAGCTGGCCATGCTCATCCATGATATCTGTGTGCCCCATCAGTCTGCACACTTCCCTTGTATTGATACCAGAGGGAAGTTCAATAGGCAACTCATTCTGGTCAAAATAGTTTAACTGTAGAACAGACCTGAGTAGACTAGCAGTGAAACCAAGGGATCTGGTACCTCCCTTGAGAGTATAATTGATTGATGAAGTTTCATCATCATATTTTGCAGTGTACCAGAATTCACAAAGGTAATCGTGGTACATCCTTCCTGGATTTAATGTTAAAGCACCATATAAAGGACATGAGAGAAAAAACGTGTTTAATCTCCCAATAACAGATTGAGCATCATGAACACTGGAGAGTGAAAGTCTGGCCATCCAGTTGTTCATGTTTATTCTTATGGCATTTGCCTCAAGAGTGATATGAGGTGCCCTTTCAACATTTTCAGAAGGAGCATATTCAGTGGCAAGCAGATTTTTAAGCGATTTGGATTGTCTAGGTGCCATTTTATAAAGAATAGATGAAGATGAAATTGAATATATATGGTTATGATGAAGATTTGATGAAGAATTGAATGGTAATGGAGTAAATAAGAGAATAAATATGATTGGAAATTGAATGAAGAAGTAAATGAAGGAATTTGAAAGATTTGAGAGTAAATATGTTCGAAGTAAATGCAAATGAAATTAAAAGTGGGTATTTATAGGAGAGAGAATGTGGAACTCAAACGGTTTAATTTGAAATTATCAAATAAAATTTTGGTCGGGTTTGAGATCCGCATTAATTACATCACATCACACATAAATGTGTGACGGTTTACAGCCCACAAACATTAACAAGTTGCTCTTTTTGACTTCCCAAGGTAAAAATACCATCATTACGTTGAAAAATTTACATGCCACGTAGGATTAAAATATCTTTAAAAAAAGGTTTGCTTACGTGGCACGCACAATGACCAAGTATTTAGAAAATATTATGACATATTTCAGTGCATCTGGAGGTTGACTGGACACTCCAGTATCACTGGTGGATTAGTCCAGTGAACATGTACTGATGGTACACTGGAGGGACACTCCAGTAAAGTACCAGTGAAAACCATTTTGAAAGACTGGTAACCTCAAACGTGCACGTCAACTAATACAGACAAATGAGAGGGACACATTTACAAGGAGACATAAGTCACCTCAAACACGCACTTCAACCTGTCCAGTTACCAGTGAGAGGGACATATTTACAAAGTACCAGTAATATTTTCTGAAGAATTTGTCCAGTGAGAAAATAAATTAATAAATTCCCCCTGAACTTAAAACATTTTTAAGAACAAAAATATCTTTCAAGTCTTCCCTTGGAATGTTGATCCAGAAATCTAATAATGCAAAGATAGTACACAAAGGCGTTCAATATCTGAGCAGTCACCAGATTTAAGGGTTTAACATTCCCAACTCACCAACAAGATATTCAAAAGTTTTGACATCCAGAGGTTTAGTAAAAATGTCAGCGAGTTGTTTGTCAGTGGGAATAAAATGGAGTTCAATGTTATTTTTCATAATATGATCACGAATGAAGTGATACCTGAGATCAATGTGCTTCGTTCTGGAGTGCATGACTGGATTGTTCGAGATAGCAATGGCGCTGGTATTATCACAAAAGATTGGGGTCTTTGAATACTTAATACCATAATCAAGCAACTGGTTCTTCATCCAGAGTATCTGAGCACAACAACTGGCTGCAGATACATATTCAGCTTCAGCAGTGGACAATGAAACTGAAGTTTGCTTCTTACTGGTCCAGCTGACCAGTTTGCCACCAAGGAAATGACATCCACCAGTAGTGGATTTCCTGTCTATCTTACAACCTGCATGATCTGAATCTGAATAACCCATTAGATCCATGCCTGAGCCTTTGGGATACCAAAGACCTAGACTAACATTTTTAAGAACAAAAATATCTTTCAAGTCTTCCCTTGGAATGTTGATCCAGAAATCTAATAATGCAAAGATAGTACACAAAGGCGTTCAATATCTGAGCAGTCACCAGATTTAAGGGTTTAACATTCCCAACTCACCAACAAGATATTCAAAAGTTTTGACATCCAGAGGTTTAGTAAAAATGTCAGCGAGTTGTTTGTCAGTGGGAATAAAATGGAGTTCAATGTTATTTTTCATAATATGATCACGAATGAAGTGATACCTGAGATCAATGTGCTTCGTTCTGGAGTGCATGACTGGATTGTTCGAGATAGCAATGGCGCTGGTATTATCACAAAAGATTGGGGTCTTTGAATACTTAATACCATAATCAAGCAACTGGTTCTTCATCCAGAGTATCTGAGCAGTCACCAGATTTAAGGGTTTAACATTCCCAACTCACCAACAAGATATTCAAAAGTTTTGACATCCAGAGGTTTAGTAAAAATGTCAGCGAGTTGTTTGTCAGTGGGAATAAAATGGAGTTCAATGTTATTTTTCATAATATGATCACGAATGAAGTGATACCTGAGATCAATGTGCTTCGTTCTGGAGTGCATGACTGGATTGTTCGAGATAGCAATGGCGCTGGTATTATCACAAAAGATTGGGGTCTTTGAATACTTAATACCATAATCAAGCAACTGGTTCTTCATCCAGAGTATCTGAGCACAACAACTGGCTGCAGATACATATTCAGCTTCAGCAGTGGACAATGAAACTGAAGTTTGCTTCTTACTGGTCCAGTGAGAAAATAAATTAATAAATTCCCCCTGAACTTAAAACATTTTTAAGAACAAAAATATCTTTCAAGTCTTCCCTTGGAATGTTGATCCAGAAATCTAATAATGCAAAGATAGTACACAAAGGCGTTCAATATCTGAGCAGTCACCAGATTTAAGGGTTTAACATTCCCAACTCACCAACAAGATATTCAAAAGTTTTGACATCCAGAGGTTTAGTAAAAATGTCAGCGAGTTGTTTGTCAGTGGGAATAAAATGGAGTTCAATGTTATTTTTCATAATATGATCACGAATGAAGTGATACCTGAGATCAATGTGCTTCGTTCTGGAGTGCATGACTGGATTGTTCGAGATAGCAATGGCGCTGGTATTATCACAAAAGATTGGGGTCTTTGAATACTTAATACCATAATCAAGCAACTGGTTCTTCATCCAGAGTATCTGAGCACAACAACTGGCTGCAGATACATATTCAGCTTCAGCAGTGGACAATGAAACTGAAGTTTGTTTCTTACTGGTCCAGCTGAGAAAATAAATTAATAAATTCCCCCTGAACTTAAAACATTTTTAAGAACAAAAATATCTTTCAAGTCTTCCCTTGGAATGTTGATCCAGAAATCTAATAATGCAAAGATAGTACACAAAGGCGTTCAATATCTGAGCAGTCACCAGATTTAAGGGTTTAACATTCCCAACTCACCAACAAGATATTCAAAAGTTTTGACATCCAGAGGTTTAGTAAAAATGTCAGCGAGTTGTTTGTCAGTGGGAATAAAATGGAGTTCAATGTTATTTTTCATAATATGATCACGAATGAAGTGATACCTGAGATCAATGTGCTTCGTTCTGGAGTGCATGACTGGATTGTTCGAGATAGCAATGGCGCTGGTATTATCACAAAAGATTGGGGTCTTTGAATACTTAATACCATAATCAAGCAACTGGTTCTTCATCCAGAGTATCTGAGCACAACAACTGGCTGCAGATACATATTCAGCTTCAGCAGTGGACAATGAAACTGAAGTTTGCTTCTTACTGGTCCAGCTGACCAGTTTGCCACCAAGGAAATGACATCCACCAGTAGTGGATTTCCTGTCTATCTTACAACCTGCATGATCTGAATCTGAATAACCCATTAGATCCATGCCTGAGCCTTTGGGATACCAAAGACCTAGACTAGGGACACCTTTAAGGTACTTCAGTATGCGCTTTACAGCAAGCATATGAGATTCCTTTGGATTAGACTGATATCTGGCACATAAACATGTTGAAAACATAATATCTGGTCTACTGGCAGTTAAATACATCAGTGAACCAACCATGCCTCTATAGACAGTGGTGTTCACTGGTTTTCCATCTGGATCGGAGTCCAGTATCAGTGGTGCAGAAATTGGAGTTGGTTTAGATGGTGAAGAGTTCATATCAAATTTCTTTAAAAGATCTCTAACATATTTTTCCTGATTAATAAAAATGCCATCTTTGTTTTGTTTAATCTGGAGTCCAAGAAAATATGTTAATTCACCCATCAAACTCATCTCATATTCAGTTGACATTATTTTTGAAAATTTCTTGCACATGTTTTCATCAGTAGACCCAAAAATAATATCATCAACATAAATTTGTACCATTAACAGATTACCTTTTTCATGAAGAATAAATAAGGTATTGTCAATTGCACCTCGTTTGAAACCATTTTTCAACAAATGTTTAGTCAGAGTGTCATACCAGGCACGTGGGGCTTGTCTGAGGCCATAAAGTGCTTTGTCCAGACGATATACCCAATGTGGATGCTTTTCATCAACGAAACCTGGTGGTTGTCTGACATAAACTTCTTCTTCAAGCTTTCCATTCAAGAAAGCACTCTTTACATCCATCTGGTAGACTTTGAACTGATAATAAGCAGCGAATGCTAAGAATATTCTGATCGCTTCAAGTCTAGCCACTGGAGCATTTGATTCATCAAATGTTACATGAATTGACTCATGGACCTTCTCCAGTCTCTTGTTGTAGACTCTGAAGGCCATGCGAATGGCTGAATAGCCTAAGAAATACCCTTCATCAGCTTTGGCATCAAATTTGCCTAACTGACTGGAGTCGTTCAGGATGTAAACTGGACATCCAAAAACGTGAAAATAACCAATATTTGGTTTTCTATTTCTTAAGACTTCATAGGCTGTCTTTTTGTGTCGCTTCACATACACTGACCGGTTCTGGGTGTGACAAGCAGTAGCAATTGCTTCAGCCCAGAAACTGGTAGACAGACCAGATTCAGCAAGCATACTCCTGGCAGCTTCTATCAGCGTTCGATTCTTCCTTTCCACCACTCCATTCTGTTCTGGAGAGCGGGCTGATGAGAAGTTCTGGGAGATGCCAGTGTCAGTACAGAATGACTCCAGAGTTGCATTCTGGAATTCTGTTCCATTGTCACTTCTTAACTGACACACCTTTCGACTGTACTTGAGCTCAATTTGCTTGATAAGACTGATGATTTCAGCAGCAGCTTCACTTTTAGACCTCAGAAAGATCACCCAACAATATCTGGAGAATTCATCTACGATCACCAGGGTGTATCTTTTACCAGCACGAGTCTGAACATTCACTGGACCAAAGAGGTCCATATGAAGCATATGAAGAGGTTCAGATATGCTGAAATTCTGACTGGTCTTGAAACTGGTACGTTTCTGCTTACCCATCTCACATCCTGGACATGGCCTTTCCTTTTTGAAGGAAACTGAAGGTATCCCATCTGCAAGTTGTTTTCTGGACAACTTATTAATATTCTTGAAATTTAAATGGGATAACATTTTGTGCCATAACCAGTTTTTGTCTTCATCAGCTTGAGTATAGAAACACTGCTCTGAAGGAGAGCTTTCCATATCCATCACGTACACATTCCCTTTTCTGTGAGCAATCAACACTACCTTCCAGTCCTTGTTGAATACGATACCCTGAGCAATATTGAATTGAACTTGATAGCCATCATCACACAGTTGGCTTACACTGATCAGGTTATATTTCAAACCATTCACAAATGCAACACGTCTGAACTTGACTTGTCCATTGTTCAGAACACCGTATCCCTCAGTCTTTCCACAACCATCATTTCCAAAAGTAATGGAGGGTCCATCAGAAATGGTGAACTCCTCCAGCAGGGTCTTACATCCGGTCATCGTCCTGCCAGCAGCACTGTCAAGATACCAGATATATTTCTTTCGATCGCCCTGCACATACACCAGATATTATTAGTTAGATTTGGGAACCCATCGACTGATGGGTTCACTGGACCCTCCCTTATAGGTCCCTGAGGCAATCTGGTTTAGTTCACTTTCTTCAACAGTGGTCTTAGTTGAAAAGACCACTGGGGTTGATAGTTTTGAAACCTTTTTTCTTTTTCTCAACTGGAGAAATAGATTTATCTTTCTTTGCAAAAGGTTTTGTATTTTGTCTAGGGCCAGATGAAGTACCCTCAATAAAGTTTAATCTTGCATTAAAACTTTGAAATTGACGAGTCAGTGTTTGAATCTGGCTCTCTAACCTGGACAAAATATTTTCTTCAGATGATACCTTAGTCTTTCCAGTCCTAGGCTTAGGTAGGGGATTGGTCTGAGGCAAAGGTTTATTCCGATAAACCTCTTTAACTGAAGCAGTCATCTGGAATGCTCCAGTCTTGACCTTTGGGGATTGAACTGGGTAAATATTGGTCTTGGGAGTTACAGGCTCATCATAAACAGTGGTGGGCCTGAACCCCTCTGGTAATCGATCGATTACTGGTATTAATGATGCTACATGAGTATTTCCATCTAAGTATGCACGTTTTTGAGCAGGAAATTGATTTACACCAGCATCATATGGCTTTTTGGTTTCTAGCCATGATTTAATTACCAGTTTTTCTTTCTCTAAAATGACTTCAAGATCTTGTTTTTCTTGAATCAATTGTTCAGTTACCAGAACCTGGGCTTGAAATCCCAGTTCAATGTCTTGAAGTTCTTTCAATTTTGATTTTAAAGCAGTTATTTCAGAAGAATCTGTTTCTAGACCATTTACACAATCAGATCTAACAGTTTCTACAAATATCAAATCAGAATTAAGAGCTTCAGCTATGTCCAGTTTTAATTCTTGGTCAGTTGCACAATCATAATCACTAACCTTCTTAATAACAATGTCCACCCATCGTCCAGATGTGACATCTTCCTTCACCAGGTGCTCATCGTCTGCAAGAGCCATGTAACAGCAATCTCTTTCTTCTTCTTCATCAGCAGATGATTCATCAGAAGGAACCCACTTCTCTTCAGTTGTTGCGATCATGCACTTATTATTGTTTTCAATTTGTTGTGCCATGAGAGCAATCTGGGCCTTAAGCTTTTATATTTCAATTTATAGCTATCATCAGGCTTATTATTTGAAGAAAATGGACCAGGCTTGGATACAAACTGGCTGGACCTGCAATCTTTCATGAAATACCCTTTTTGCCACACTTAAAGCATGTCAAATTGGTCTTATCAGTTGAAGAACTGGATGCAAATTGTCCAGATGGCCTATTTGCTCTTGCTTTGAAACGGTTAAACGTTTTAGCAATCATTGCAATAAGGTCATCATCATCAGTTTCATCACAACATTCTGGAGAGATTTGACTGGACTCTCCAGAATCCATGAGTTCAGACACCATCTTCTTCATAAAAAATACATTCTCAGAAGATATCAGTGCTGTACTTTGTGGTTCAGTATGACTAACCACATTAGGACTACTGGAGGCATGGTTAAAAGCATCTTGTTCTGCCACCACTCTCTGGGCTTGATTTTCTTCAGTGTACCTGAAAGCTCCATATAAAGTTGAGAGAGTGTGTGTGTGTGCAGAGTTTTACCTTGTCGTAAGACCAGGATCATGTGAGACCATTTGGTGGGCAGAATATCACAAAATTTCTCCAGAAGTATATCCTTGTCCTTCTCAACCCCGAGACCTCTCAACTGGTTTATGATACTCATAAATCTGGTGTAAGTACCAGTGAGAGACTCATTAGGCTGAGCAAAAAATGACTCATACCTCTTGTTTAAGGAGACCTTTCTGGTGACAATGGTGTCATCTCCTCCTTCATGCTGGTTTAAAAGTTCATCCCACATGGTTTTAGCACTAGGAAAAAGAACTAGTGTGGGAATTAGGGTTTCTGGAACGGCCCCGAGGATCATGTTTTTGAGAAGGGTGTCTAGATTCACCAATCTCCTCTCCTCTTCAGACCAATGTTCCTCCCTCTTTTCCCTTCCTCTTCTAGATCCAGAAGGATCAAGAAGGGGATTGAGAGGTGATGTAGGGACATAAGGACCTTCATTCAAGATTTTCATCATGTTCCTCTCAATACCAGTGATATGCAAAACCATCCTAGCTTTCCACGTACCAAAC
>CM067173.1:42454073-42479073 GCA_034093135.1 Erigeron breviscapus | reverse complement strand
GGTACATGGGATCAGGGGTTTTCCATCCAATTACCCTTTTTTTTAAGGTGAGATGACGGTCAACTGGTCAAATGACTAAATACGAACCTTATCCTCCTATAAAGGACTGTCATTGATGTTTTTGATTAGAAAGGACGAAACGTGATTGTTTTGATAAACCACAGGGACGATTTGTGTCCTTTACTCTTTACAATAATAACCACACCGTCACCAGCCGTCACGCCACCACCACTACCAACCATTGCCATCATTATCATCACCACCGCATTATGTGGATAAAATGTTAGTACAGTGTGATACTTGTAACTTTTACCAAAAAATATGATAGTTGTATAATGATATGTTGCAGTAACAATATGGAAAAAGTAATACTTGTATATTGTAATTTGTAAACAAAAGTACAAAACGATATTCTTGTGTATAGTAAACAAAAGTACAAAACTCCCAATATCGTTTTAACCAGCCGAATTCTACTCATTCAATTAACTGTTAACTACCTACTAGCATATGTTATGTTAATTAATAGCAAGATTTTCATATGGCTCTCGTGCCATCAGTCCATCACGTGACCATCACATAAGATAATAAAGACCACCTATTAGAACATTTTCAAACATGCTAGAAAAAATATATATATATATATCAAATAAATTTTGTGTTATAGTAATGAACTAGATTATTAACCCGCGTAATACGCGGAGAACACATAAAAAGTATAAAAAGTATATCAATGTGACACCAGAAATCCACCCGATCATATTCCAATAGAAGAACACGTTATGACGAAACTCATAAACGTAAAAAGAACCTCTCTGATGACAACAATTAAACCCATGACTTTTGAATAATTAATTATTAATTTTTTAAAATATCTTACAGTTAATTTTTGTAAAAGATGCAAAACTTTATAAATTAATATCTAAAATGAAGGGTTGATAAGCCGCATATATGTATCCGTTTTATATTTTACTATTAAAAACTCATGTCATCTTTTTATATACTAAAAGATAGTTGTTCTAATGACTTTGATCAATTAATTTCTTTAAATTGACTTTTGTTTTTAATTTTGACTTTTGCTATTATAATTATATATTGAAAATATATGGCAAAAAACTTTAAGTATTAATTATATAATAAAAGTAAATTACAAAAACTGTCCCTATGGTTTAGTTCATTGTATCGTGAACCATCCATTGTCGGAAGTTTACTCATTAACCATCCCTACACTGGTAAAGGTTTAAAGACAAATATGCCCTTTTAAATTTATTTTACTTTATTTGAAACTAATTATCATTTTAATTTTTAATTAAGATTTAAATATGAAAAAAAATTATCACCACCATTTCTCCTTTCATTTTTCATCTTTTTACATATTATTTTCAATCCCTTTTGAACTATCCATAACAAACTCGTCCTTATTTACTCTTCAACTATCTAATTTATGATAATGTGCAAATTTGAAGCTAAAATAGGAAGAAGCCAGATCTATTACACCAAAAATAAAAGTTAAGTTAGAAAATTGGTCAAAAGAAAAATTAACATATCTATAACAATTAGTATTAATATAGGATGAAGATTCTAAAACAACTTCATTCTAAACATTTGAATTAAAATCAATAGTCAAATTTTATAAAATAATTTTAAATCCTGACCATTAATTTTATTAGTATATTTTCATCTTTTGTTATTATTAATTAGTATATTAAGAGACAATGTCGTTGAGGTTAAGTTTATCGTTTAAAAAATAATTATTAGTTAAATAATTATAAATTTCAAAATTTTATAGAAAATATAAATGTTAGTTTAAATGTTTTTAAGTTATTGGAGACTTGATGAATCCAAAAATAGATTTTAATTAAAAGAAAGAAGACGATTAGAACTTATGAAAAATATATTAAAATCAAAATGTTTGTGATTAAGAATTTAAAATAATAAGAATAATATATAAATAAATGATATATTATTGTGATGATTTAATTGTAGGGGATGATAAAAAAAAATGGTGTAAGTAAGTTAATGTTATTATTATTAATAGTTTGTGTTAATCTAAATTTGGACAGTGATGTAATCAAAACAATCTAATGGTGTTAATTTAAAGTGCTTTTCATCTAAGGGTGGAGACTTTTTTAAAAATTAATTTAGGAAGCGGTTTTATTATTATTGTTAGATTAGATTGTTAGATTAATTATTATAAACTAAAGCAATAATTTATAAGTCATGACACGTTTTTTTTCAAAAAAAAATATTATCTTTTAACATTAACTAGCTAATCAACCCGGTTCAACCCGGGCCACTTAATTGAAAATTTAAAACCAAAAAGTATATAGAAATATGTATGTAATTTGTTGTCGATACATTATAATTTGATATTAAGATAGCAACATACTTGTAAAGTTGAACATTAATATATAACAGCAGTTAGAGTGATGAAAAAAGTAAAAAAGTAACTACCATAAATCAATGGTAGATAACAAATTAAAAATAAAGAGCTAGAATCGGTCGGTCATTTTTCATATTAATTAAAAAAATTAAGGTTAGAAAAGTAATATGAAAAAAAGGAGATGGCATAGCACCTAATATAAAAAATCGTAATATATACTAAAAGGCAACTGACCTAACCTCAATTGACCAATCACAACCTTCAATTTCTCAAAATTAATTAAAGAACGAAATGCATTTTTGGTCCATGTGTTATCACACCATTTGCAATCTTGGTCCAAACATTTGCAAAGTGGCGATTCTGGTGCCACAAATGGAAAAGTTTCGCAATTTTGGTCCATTTTTAACTTTCCGTCCATATGCCTCCGTTATTCGACCCACGTGCGTGTCACGTGCGGGGTAGATTCGTCCTTTCAATGATTTTGGACCAGATTTGCAACAAAAAACAAAAACCCCACCCATTTATAAACCCCTTTTTCCCCCAAATTTCTTAACACTCATTCATATACATACACCTCCAATTTCATCATCATCTACACATACCATATCTCTATCTCTATAATCAAAATCAAAATACAATCTGCTCTATAATAACATAACACAGATACATTACATATCAATTTTGATACAGGGGCTTGGCTTCTTCTTTGCTAAACACAATTATTATTAAAACACCACCAACAACATTACCCACAACAACTCCAGTTGATATTAATGATGAAGAGCTATTTTCTGGAAACGGCTTCCTCGGAGAATTTGTTAAGCCAACACCTTTTGGCGGCGCTGCCGAGATGGATTCCATCTTGAAGGAGGTAAACTACAATCCAATCAACACCGGATTCAATTCCAGTGGTGGCCGGAATTGATTGTTTAGAGTTATAAATGGTAGGATATTATTATTATTATGGTTGATTTGGATTGGATAGTCTATACAAAGACTGAATGTTAGATCTGTGGTGGTGGCGGCAAACGATTCCGGCGATTTCAAGCGGCAAAGGATTCCGACGGTTTCAAGGGGCATAAGATTCCGACGGGTTTTCTTATCTTTATCAATATCTTTCTTTATTTTCCTTTTCGTTTCCATTCCATTCGGTACAAATACATACCGATCGGATTGTATAAATACATACAGGTGGTCATGTAAAAATCCATCACCGATCGGATGTTTAGGGTTTACACACACACACACATATACATTGTTTTGTAATCCAACTGTAAATATATAAATATATATAAATATAGTATATTAGATTTATATATATGTATGTATATAGATTATATATATTCGTATATAAATAGATAGATACAGGTACTTATTTTATTTTGTGGGTGTTGAGTGTTGAAGACATAAAAGAAAGATAAGGTTTGGGAAAGAAAGATGGGTGTTGTTTATCATGTATGTGAATCTGTCTCATTTGTATGATTCGTTTTTTTCTTTTGTTAAATTAAGAAATTTGGGGGAAAAAGGGGTTTATAAATGGGTGGGGTTTTTGTTTTTTTGTTGCAAATCTGGTCCAAAAGCATTGAAAGGACGAATCTACCCCGCACGTGACACGCACGTGGGTCGAATAACGGAGGCATATGGACGGAAAGTTAAAACTTAAAAATGGACCAAAATTGCGAAACTTTTCCATTTGTGGCACCAGAATCGCCACTTTGCAAATGTTTGGACCAAGATTGCAAATGGTGTGATAACACAGGGACCAAAAATGCATTTCGTTCTTAATTAAATCAACACATGTCTAAATTAATTTACACTTTTTAGTTTTCCATCACCAATTTACACTTTAACCCAATTTAAAAATAATTAATACTTTATTGCATAATATCTATCTAATAACAAAATATAGCTAAAAGTTTGAGAGGTTACAACATTTGGATTAATACAATTAATATTTATATCAATATTTTATTTTATATTATTAATTGTAATCAAACTAATTGTAATATTGTTATTATTAGTAATTGTAATCAGACTATAATTAGGATAATCATTGTTGTTATTATAATTGGAATCAAACTATATTTAGGATACAGATTCTTCTTATATAAACTAAACCCTACAAATAAAATCACAACACACAATCTTTGAAAACCCACGAACCAGCCGCTATTTATTATTCTTAACAACCATGGCTAACGAAAATAAAATTACTTTTTTACAAGACATCAATGAAAACTCGGTCAATTGTGTAATCAAAGTTAAAATATTACTTCTCTGAAAGAGTTTGTTAAAAGAAACTCTGCTACACCATCTATATGATTTAGCATTCAATATTAACATTTGAATATCTCAATTATTTTTATATGTATATTTTATATTTTATATTATATTTATTTTTGTTTATATTATAATATCTTATATTAATATATATATATATATATATATATATATATATATATATATATATATATATATATATATATATATATATATATATATATATATATATATATATATATATATATATATATATATATATATATATATATATATATATATATATATATATATATATATATATATATATATATATATATATATATATATATATATATATATATATATATATATATATATATATATATATATATATATATATATATATATATATATATATATATATATATATATATATATATATATATATATATATATATATATATATATATATATATATATATATATATATATATATATATATATATATATATATATATATATATATATATATATATATATATATATATATATATATATATATATATATATATATATATATATATATATATATATATATATATATATATATATATATATATATATATATATATATATATATATATATATATATATATATATATATATATATATATATATATATATATATATATATATATATATATATATATATATATATATATATATATATATATATATATATATATATATATATATATATATATATATATATATATATATATATATATATATATATATATATATATATATATATATATATATATATATATATATATATATATATATATATATATATATATATATATATATATATATATATATATATATATATATATATATATATATATATATATATATATATATATATATATATATATATATATATATATATATATATATATATATATATATATATATATATATATATATATATATATATATATATATATATATATATATATATATATATATATATATATATATATATATATATATATATATATATATATATATATATATATATATATATATATATATATATATATATATATATATATATATATATATATATATATATATATATATATATATATATATATATATATATATATATATATATATATATATATATATATATATATATATATATATATATATATATATATATATATATATATATATATATATATATATATATATATATATATATATATATATATATATATATATATATATATATATATATATATATATATATATATATATATATATATATATATATATATATATATATATATATATATATATATATATATATATATATATATATATATATATATATATATATATATATATATATATATATATATATATATATATATATATATATATATATATATATATATATATATATATATATATATATATATATATATATATATATATATATATATATATATATATATATATATATATATATATATATATATATATATATATATATATATATATATATATATATATATATATATATATATATATATATATATATATATATATATATATATATATATATATATATATATATATATATATATATATATATATATATATATATATATATATATATATATATATATATATATATATATATATATATATATATATATATATATATATATATATATATATATATATATATATATATATATATATATATATATATATATATATATATATATATATATATATATATATATATATATATATATATATATATATATATATATATATATATATATATATATATATATATATATATATATATATATATATATATATATATATATATATATATATATATATATATATATATATATATATATATATATATATATATATATATATATATATATATATATATATATATATATATATATATATATATATATATATATATATATATATATATATATATATATATATATATATATATATATATATATATATATATATATATATATATATATATATATATATATATATATATATATATATATATATATATATATATATATATATATATATATATATATATATATATATATATATATATATATATATATATATATATATATATATATATATATATATATATATATATATATATATATATATATATATATACGATTTCGATTGAATAATAAGAAAGAATATATATCAAATATATATATATATATATATATATACATTATAAAGTACTTGTACATTCATATAAGTTTTTAGTATATTATAAGTTATTATATATTAAAAACGTTATATATATAAAAAGACGGATAAAAATAGTCAAAACCAAATGTTTAAAAGTAAAATCGTAGTCATGTGAAAGTTATTTGATGAAAACATGAGAAACCAAAAGTTTAGTGTCAAGAAAATAAAAACGAAAACTTTGATGTAGGGCAAAAGTTAAAATATAGAAAAAATTGGTAAAATTTATTATATGCTATAAGAACTTGTACATTTCAGGCATATAGGACTTGTAAATTTCTATAGACTTTTTGTATAAAAACATAAACAATAACTATAATAATGCTTTAAATGTTACATAAACGTAAGACGTAACGATAATGAAAGTTATTATATATTAAAAACGTTATATATATAAAAAAAAAGACGGATAAAAATAGTCAAAACCAAATGTTTAAAAGTAAAATCGTAGTCATGTGAAAGTTATTTGATGAAAACATGAGAAACCAAAAGTTTAGTGTCAAGAAAATAAAAACGAAAACTTTGATGTGGGACAAAAGTTAAAAGATAGAAAGTTCAGGGCTTAAAATGAAAAATAGTAAAAATTATTATATGCTATAAGAACTTGTACATTTCAGGCATATAGGACTTGTAAATTTCTATAGACTTTTTGTATAAAAACATAAACAATAACTATAATAATGCTTTAAATGTTACATAAACGTAAGACGTAACGATAATGAAAGTTATTATATATTAAAAACGTTATATATATATATATATATATATAAATATATAAAACCAAATGTTATATATTAAATATAAACACTCGTATTTGGTTACATATATATATATATATATATATATATATATATATATATATATATATATATATATATATATATATATATATATATATATATACGATTTCGATTGAATAATAAGAAAGAATATATATCAAATATATATATATATATATATATATATATATATTATATATATGTACATAACGTAAAACGTAACATATAATGAAAGTTATTATATATTAAAATATTATATATATAAAAAAACGGATAAAAATAGTCAAAACCAAATGTTTAAAAGTGAAATCGTAGCATGTGAAAGTTATTTGATGAAAACATGAGAACCCAAAAATTTAGTGTCAAGAAAATAAAAACGAAAACTTTGATGTGGGACAAAAGTTAAAAGATAGAAAGTTCAGGGGGTTAAAATGAAAAATAGTAAAAATTAGGAAAATAATAAAGTATCAACGACAACTGTCGAGGCTGTCATTATCACTTTTTTAATAATAATAATAGTAATAAGGAAAATGATAATGACAACCCAAAAAGTTGTTAGTATCAACTTATTACATGCTTAAAATTTAGTACATTATTGTGAGTCCCAAACTCTCTAGATGGTTTAACCCAAAGTATAAAATACAACAAGTCTAATAAGCACTAGATTGGACTAGTATTACTTGAATATAAATGCAAGTATATAAACAAAGTAATACAAGACTAAAAGCAATAAAGTAAAGGTGGAACACAATGTAATATTTTTCAAGTGTATTTTATTTATGATGTTAAATAAAGTACAAGGTTGTGCGGAATCAAGATAATACAAATATGTAAGTATCCTAACAACCTATGAATTACAAATGATCTATATTTGCCAAATAAACTCTTTGGATCGAGATACTTAAAGTTGTGAAGTATCTCTGTTACGATCGAGAGTATTTAGACAAATTCACCTTTAATGCTAAAAGTAATTTTAACAAGGAAATGACTTTGTATTTATAGACAAACAAATTCACTGGTGAATTTGTGCCGTACAAATATGGTTGCATGCATTTAATGAACCGACAAGGTTATTAAATGCATTGGTTAAAGTACAAGGATAAAGTCACATCAATATGACTTTATTGTTTTAACCAACCACCTTTACACACGTATGTACTTTTGGTAAAGACAAGTGGAATGTCTTTTGTAAAGTGTGTAAAGGCAAAAAGTCAATACCTCGTAATCAGTGTTCAGACTTGTAAGGTTTAGAACACTGACAAACCTTCAGTGTTGCTCCAGTCAGCAAGTCTGGAGTGGGTCCAGTAAATATTGTTTCTGGACAAGTCTTCAGAGACTTTCCAGTCTTCAAGTCTGGAGCGAGTCCAGTAAATCTGGACCTAACAAATTCCCCCTATTTGTTTAGAAATAATGCAAGGTTTTTCAAGCTTATATCTATACAATTTTTGTATGCTTGAAAAAAACACTTGTTTTGACTTAGTCTAAAAATTTATGTTACTGGGAAACACTTTATAGATCATCAGTGTTCCAGTTTCATCTTTTAATTCTAACTTAGACTAAATCTGATCATTTACTTTGTGAAACAAAATATGCAACTATATTTACAGCCATCAATAGAAAATAAGTTACAATTTTGTGAAAATAAATACAAGTACAAGTAAATGATACAAGAGTCAGGCCCTTCTCTTCGACGTCTGTCCTGGAGCATCTTCAGTAGCCTTTCTCTTTGGTGATGGTGAGGATGGTACAGACTCTGGTGGTTTCATACCTATTGCAACTTCCATCTGTTGCTTTCTCTTCCATACCTTCTCAATCCTCTTCAAAAATGCTTTAACATCAGTCGACAAATCAGTCTTCCCCCTGAACGTTAAGGCAATCTCCTTTAGTTCAGTCCATCCAAAAGTTTGGACTGAAGCACTCTTCCTTTCATCAGTAAAGTTACCCTCTCTGGTCAACTTTATTTCAAACCTGCTCATGCCTTCATGATTTTCAGCAAGCTTAATCTCTGCACCAATGATCCTTCTGGCATCAGCCCTGAAATTCAACATTTCTTCATACTTTGCTTTCTGCTTTGCCATCTGGATCATGTATTCAGTTTCCTTAGATACTTTCTGCTGTTCAATGGCAGACTGGAGTTCTTCACGATTGATTCTTTGTGAAGTATCCAAAGGAATGAATGTGCTCAGATCAGCATCTCTGATTTCCTTGATCTGTTTGGCAGTGAGTTTTGGTAAGCCCTTTATTTTCTTTCTGTACTCTATCTCCAGAGCACCAGCATTCTTTCTAATCTTTTTCTGGAGGTTCACCAGTTCCTCCGTTCTCTGTCTGATCAGTTCAACTACACTGACTCCATACGTTACATCATCATACGTTTGTTCTTCTTCAGAGTACCTGGAGCGAATGTATACGTCATCTAAAGCATCCAGACATTGATGAACTCTGGGGTCTTCCTTCATTCTTTTATATACATCAATATGTATGCCCAACCTGCCAGCATTGTAAGAATCAAGGGTCCCCATATTTGCCATCTCCCTTTTGTGGGCCAGCAGTTCATCCTTTTGATTTTTCTTGAATATTTCTATCATTATGCATTCTTGCTCCAGTCTCTTTGAGGTGTCATCATCAGCAGTAGGGAGTTCTGATGAACCTTCAGCAGTTTCAGTTTCACCTCCAGATATCACATGCTTCTTCCTTTTTACTGACTTCAGAGTGGATGTGATATATGGGAATTGTTCAAACTGGGGCTCACTGGCATCAGTACCAGCAGCCTCTTCAACCTGCACAATGGCTTCAGTGCCAAGTGCCTTCTGCGCTTCTTGTGCACTGGCATCAATACCAGTCACTTGTTCTTGTTGCACGATGCCTTCAGTAGCAAAGGCCTTTTCAATTGCACTTACAACTACTTCTTTCTTTTTCTTCACCAAACCTTCTGGAACAGACTCAGACTTTTCCCCCTTGGAATGTCCACCAGTTTGAGACTTGTGGGCACTCCATAATTGTTCAAGCATATATCTGTCTGTAGCACCAAAAGTTCTTCCAGCCACTGGAGTTGTGATGTTCACAGTCTGCCTTAGTTCAGTCACTTCCTTCTTAATGATTTGAATTTCTGAAGACAAGTGCTTTGGCATTTCATTTTCAATCATTTTCACCACCTGTGGCAACAACCCATCTTGAATGGTTCTAAGAACAGACCCAGAAATTTCTTCAGTAATTTCTTTTAACATGCCATGTCTGAACTTCTTAGCACATTCATCACTGATGGTGCTAACAACAGCATTCTGATCAAGTGTTGGCCTACTCTCCAAATTACTTATCCTGGTGATTAACTTCTGAACTTCATCTGTCAGACCTGCCAGTGGTTGAACAACTTCAGCTTTCACTGCAGTCTGAACAGAATTTACCAATTTTGCTTCTAAGCCTTGGACTGCCACTTTGATATTTTCAGAATTGTTATTTGTGGCCAGTACCAGCTCATTCAACTTCTCAAACACCAGCTTCTCGTTACCAGCAAAAAGATTCATTTCTGATGAAAGATTATTCGATAAAAGAGATTTGCAATCAGAAACAACCTATGATGAAGACTGGAGTGATCTCTCCAGGTCCGCCACCTTACTTAAAAGGCCTTGGACCTCGGCTGAAGAAGAAGTGGAGAGACCACTTGGAGGTGCCAATCCAGAGCCAATCTGGTCACCAAAGGTACTTGTGCCTGGACTTCTTCAGTTGAAACTTCAGATGTTACTACAGTGGAGTCCAGCACACGGTGTTCAGATAAATCAATTGGAGTTTCAAGTGGTGGTGGTTGATTTTGTGAAATTTGAATTGAAGGAGGATTGAAATATGGAGTGTTTTGTGGAATTGAAAGTGGTGGTGGTGGCATTTCAGTAGATATAAGTGGTTGGGTGACTGAAGCAATAACAGATGTGACAACATTTTCTACTTCATCACCCAGGAAATTCATATTTACATCAAACATGTTTCCTTCAGACATTGGGGAATCTACCTCATCCCAATCTGGAGCCGTCCCAACTGTCTGATCATCTGTCTGATCACCAATTTCTACATTTAAATCTATCTGAGCATCTTGCTCACCCATCTCTTGCTCAACAACCTGTACATTTTCTACCTGCTCAACATCCTGTACAACATTCTCTACCTGCTCAACAATCAGTGACCCATATTCATTCATTATGTCACCTGGATGGCTCGATTCAGTTCTATTCGGATTTACCTGAACTCCAGCCCTCCTAAGGCGTCTGGACGTTCTGGGTCGAGTAACATTAGAAGTCTGTTGAACCTCAGGAGCTACCTGGGTTACTGGTTGCACAATTTCAACATTTAGGACTCCAGAGGGTCCTTCACCAACTAGGTTCCCACCTGGAGCCACTTCTGGCTCATTAGATGATGATGCATCGTTTTCTTCCCTTTGGAAACTAAGCATGGTCTGAGGGATATTTACCTCATTTGGTGGAGATCTAAGGTTGGTCAGATCACGCATATACTCACATACAGAAAAGTGAGTGGTTTCAAAATCATACTGGTCACCTAGAGCTCTTTTGAAAATTAATGAAAGGAAACGAATATAAGGTACAAATGCTTTTCTACCTTTCACCTTAAGACGCTCTACCAGATCATCAAATAAAATCTGAGCAAAATCCACTCTGTATCCGAACCAGAGGCAGTAAGCAATCTGGATATGTGTTTGATTTATCTGGTCAAGTCCTCCAGAACTGCCTCCCAAACATTCAACTAAATGAGTGAAAAAGAATCTCCATGAGTCTGACAGCCTGCTCATGTAGATTATTCCCTTTCTGGATAGCTGGCCATGCTCATCCAGTATGTTTGTGTGCCCCATCAATCTGCACACTTCCCTTGTATTTATGCCAGAGGGAAGTTCAATGGGCATCTCATTCTATTCAAAATAGTTCAATTGAAGAACAGACCTGAGTGTATCAACAGTGAAAGCCAAGATCTGGTACCTTGCTTAAGAGAATAAGAAATTGATGAAGTTTCATCATCATATACTGCAGTGTACCAGAATTCACAGAGATAGTCGTGGTACATCCTTCCAAGATTTAGGGTCAATGCACCATAAAGAGGACATGAGAGAAAAAAGGTATTTAATCTCCCAATAATGGATTGGGCATTATGAACACTGGAGAGTGAGAGTTTGGCCATCCAGTTATTCATGTTTATTCTTATTGCCTTTGCCTCTAATGTAATATGAGGTGCTTTTACAACATTTGGAACGGGAGCATATTCAGCAGCGAGCAGATTTTTTCGGTGAATTAGATTGTCTTGGTGCCATTGAATATGATAGATAGATGATATGGAACAAAAAATTAGGGTTTATGAAGATTTGATGAAGTAAATATGAGAGAGATTTATGATTGGAAATTGAATGAAGAATGAAGTAAATGAAGGAATTTGAAGAATTTGGGAGTAAATATGTTCGAAGTAAATGCTAATGAAAATGAAAGTGGGTATTTATATAGGAGAGAGAATGTGGAACTCAAACGGTTAATTTGAATTTATCAAATATAATTTTGATCGGGTTCTGAGATCCGCATTAAGTACATCACATCACACATAAATGTGTGACGGTTTACAGCCCACAAACATTACCAACTTGCACTTTTTGTCTTCCCAAGATAAAAATACCATCATTTCTTTGAAAAAAAATGACATGCCACGTAGGATAATAAGATAAATATTTATTCAAAAAGTTTGCATACGTGGCACGCACAATGACCAAGTATTTAAAATATTATGACTCATTTCAGCGCATCTGGAGGTTGACCGGACACTCCAGTATCACCGGTGGATTAGGCCAGTGATGTATGCACTGATGGTACACTGGAGGGACACTCCAGTAAAGTACCAGTGAAGACCATTTGAAAGAGACTGGTAACCTCAAACATGCACGTCAACTAATACAGACAAATGAGAGGGACACATTTACAAGGAGACAAAAGTCACCTCAAACATGCACTTCAACCTATCTAATTACCAGTGAGAGGGACACATTTACAAGGTACCAGTGAAATTTTCCAGAAAATTTTGTCCAGTGAGAAAATAAATTAATAAATTCCCACTGAACTTAAAACATTTTTAAGGACAAAAATATATCTTTCAGTCTTCCCCCTGGAATGTTGATCCAGAAATCTATTAATGCAAAGATAGTACACAAAGGCGTTCAATATCTAAGCAGTTATAGATTTATAAATCTGTTAAATCAAGGATCCTCAGTAGTACACAAAGGCGTTCAATACCAAGGTTCCAGATTTAAGGGTTTAACATTCCCAACTCACCAACAAGATATTCAAAAGTTTTAACATCCAGTGGTTTATTAAAATTTCAGCGAGTTGTTTGTCAGTGGGAATAAAATGGAGTTCAATGTTGCCTTTCACAATATTGTCACGAATGAAATGATACCTGAGATCAATGTGCTTCGTCTTTGAGTGCATGACTGGATTGTTCGAGATAGCAATGGCACTGGTATTATCACAAAAGATTGGAGTCTTTGAATACTTAATACCATAATCAAGCAACTGGTTCTTCATCCAAAGTATCTGAGCACAACAACTGGCTGCAGACACGTATTCAGCTTCAGAAGTGGACAATGAAACTGAAGTTTGCTTCTTACTGGTCCAGCTGACCAGTTTGCCACCAAGGAAATGACATCCACCAGTAGTGGATTTCCTGTCTATCTTACAACTTGCATGATCTGAATCTGAATAACCCATTAGATCCATGCCTGAGCCTTTGGGATACCAAAGACCCAAACTGGGGACACCCTTAAGGTATTTCAGTATGCGCTTTACAGCAAGCATATGAGATTCCTTTGGATTAGACTGATATCTGGCACATAAACATGTTGAAAACATAATATCTGGTCTACTGGTAGTTAAATACATCAGTGAACCAACCATGCCTCTATAGACAGTGATGTTCACTGGTTTACCATCTGGATCTGAGTCCAGTGTTAATGGTGCAGAAATTGGAGTGGGTTTAGATGGTGAAGAGTTCATATCATATTTCTTTAAAAGATCTCTAACATATTTTCCTGATTAATAAAAATATCATCTCTGGTCTGTTTAATCTGGAGTCCAAGAAAATATGTTAATTCACCCATTAAACTCATTTCATATTCAGTCGACATTATTTCGAAAATTTCTTGCACATTTTATCATCAGTAGACCCAAAAATAATATCATCAACATAAATTTGTACCATCAGAAGATTACCTTTTTCATGAAGAAATAAATAAGGTATTGTCAATTGCACCTCTTTTAAAACCATTTTTCATTAAATATTTAGTCAGAGTATCATACCAGGCACGTGGGGCTTGTCTGAGGCCATAAAGCGCTTTTGTCCAGACGATATACCCAATGTGGATGCTTTTCATCAACGAAACCTGGTGGTTGTCTGACATAAACTTCTTCTTCAAGTTTTCCATTCAAAAATGCACTCTTTACATCCATCTGGTAGACCTTGAACTGATGATGAGCAGCAAATGCTAAGAATATTCTGATCGCTTCAAGTCTAGCCACTGGAGCAAATGATTCATCAAAATCGACATCTGACTGGCAGTAGCCTTGTGCTACCAGTCTGGCCTTGTTTCTGATTACGTGGCCATCTTCATCTACCTTGTTCCTGAAGACCCATCTGGTTCCAATTGGTTATTTCTTTCCAACTGGGAAAGGAACCAGGTACCAGACCTTGTTCCTTTCAAACTGGTGAAGCTCTTCTTGCATAACTATCACCCAGCTTGGATCTTCCATAGCCTCGTCAATCTTTTTTGGTTCTATCAGTGATGAGAAACTGACATATAAGCATTGATTACTGGAGGCTCTTCTGGTCTGAACTCCTCTACTGGAGTCACCTATGATCTGATCAATAGGATGAGCTTTTGTCCATCTGGAGTACTGACCAGGATTGTTACTGACAACAATATCAGTGCAAGAATTCAGTTGAGTCTCCTCTGGTGTTGCTTCAGGAGGAGGATCTTGCCAGACTACTTCAACATATTCATCTGAGTCATTTAAATCACGATTTGCATCATGAAATTCTTCATTGAAGGCATTTCTTGAAGTACTGGTTCAGTGTCAACTGGGACTGATACTGGGGGAGTAGTACAAACATCTGATCCAATAATAATTTCAGAGGGTAGCTTGAAAATAATTGAAGGATAGAATGGAGTACCACTGGAGGGTTTCTTAGTCTGAACAGGTTCCAGATCAGGATGACTGGAAACTTTTTCTGGAGAATCTTTATTGTAGTTGATAGGATCAGATTCACAGAAGACAATTGGACTGGGGGAGTATCAAGGGTTGGCTTTTTATTGATTGCGGCATTTGATTTATCAAATGTGACATGAATTGACTCATGGACCTTCTCCAGTCTCTTGTTATAGACTCTGAAGGCCTTGCGAATGGCTGAATAGCCTAAGAAATACCCTTCATCAGCTTTGGCATCAAATTTGCCTAACTGACTGGAGTCGTTCAGGATGTAAATTGGACATCCAAAAATGTGAAAATAACCAATATTTGGTTTTCTATTTCTTAAGACTTCATAGGCTGTCTTTTTGTGTCTTTTGATGTACACAGACCGGTTCTGGGTGTGACAAGCAGTAGCAATTGCTTCAGCCCAGAAACTGGTAGACAGACCAGATTCAGCAAGCATACTCCTGGCGGCTTCTATCAGCGTTCGATTCTTCCTTTCCACCACTCCATTCTGTTCTGGAGAGCGGGCTGATGAGAAATTCTGGGAGATGCCAGTGTCAGTACAGAATGACTCCAGAGTTGCATTCTGGAATTCTGTTCCATTGTCACTTCTTAACTAACACACCTTTCGACTATACTTGAGCTCAATTTGCTTGATAAGACTGATGATTTCAGCAGCAACTTCATTTTTAGACCTGAGAAAGATAACCCAACAATATCTGGAGAATTCATCTACGATCACCAGGGTGTATCTTTTACCATCACGAGTCTGAACGTTCACTGGACCAAAGAGGTCCATATGAAGCATATGAAGAGGTTCAGATATGCTGAAATTCTGTCTGGTCTTGAAACTGGTACGTTTCTGCTTTCCCATCTCACATCCTGGACATGGCCTTTCCTTTTGAAGGAAACTGAAGGTATCCCATCTGCCAGTTGTTTTCTAGACAACTTATTAATATTTTTGAAATTAAATGGGATAACCTTTTGTGCCATAACCAGTTTGTGTCTTCATCAGCTTGAGTATAGAAACACTGCTCTGAAGGAGAGCTTTCCATATCCATCACGTACACATTCCCTCTTCTGGGAGCAATCAATACTACCTTCCAGTCCTTGTTGAATACAATGCCCTGAGCAATATTGAATAGAACTTGATAGCCATCATCACACAGTTGACTTACACTGATCAGGTTATATTTCAAACCATTCACAAATGCAACTCGTCTGAATTTGACTTGTCCATTGTTCAGAACACCATATCCCTCAGTCTTTCCACAACCATCATTTCCAAAAGTAATGGAGGGTCCATCAGAAATGATGAATTCCTCCAGCAGGGTCTTACATCCGGTCATTGTCCTGCCAGCTGCACTGTCAAGATACCAGATATACTTCTTTCGATCGCCCTGCACATCCACCAGATATATCAGTTAGATTTTGGAACCCATCGACTGATGGGTTCACTGGACCCTCCCTTATAGGTCCCTGGGGGTATCTGGTTGAGTTCACTTTCTTCAATAGTGGTCTTAGTTGAAAAGACCACTGGGGTTGATAGTTTAGAAACCTTTTCTTTTTCTCAACTGGAGAAATATATTTATCTTTCTTGGAAAAAGGTTTGGTATTTTGTCTAGGGCCAGATGAAGTACCCTCAATATAGTTTAATCTTGCATTAAAACTTTGAAATTGACGAGTCAGTAATTGAAACTGGCTCTCTAACCTTGACAAAATACTTTCTTCAGATTACACCTGAGCCTTTCCAGTTGATAGGACTCGAGGCTTAGCAAGGGAACTGGTCTTCATCTTTTGAACCTGGGGTTCATTAGAAGCAGTCTGAGGCAAAGGTTTGTTCCGATTAACCTTTTTAACTGGAGCAGTCATCTGGAATGCTCCAGTCTTAACCTCTGGGGATTGAACTGGGAAAATATTGGCCTTGGGAGTTACAGGCTCATCATAAATGGTAATGGGCCTGAATCCCTCTGATAAACGATCAATTACTGGTATTAATGATACAACATGAGTATTTCCATCTAAATAAGCACGTTTTTGAGCGGGAAATTGATTTACTCCAGCATCATATGGCTTTCTGGTTTCAAGCCATGATTTAATCACCAGTTTTTCTTTTTCTAAAATGATCTCAAGATCTTGTTTTTCTTGGATCAGTTGTTCAGTTACCAGAACCTGGGCTTGAAATACCAGTTCAATGTCTTGAAGTTCCTTTAATTTTGATTTTAAAACAGTTATTTCAGAAAAATCTGTTTCTAGGCCATTTACACAGTCAGATCTAACAGTTTCTACAAAGATTAAATCAGAATTAAGAGCTTCAGCAATGTCCAATTTAAGTTTAGTGTCAGTTTCAGTATCATAATCACTGACCCTTTTGATAACAATGTCCACCCATCTTCCAGATGTGACATCTTCCTTCACCAGGTGCTCTTCGTCTGCCAGAGCCATGTAACAACAATCTCTTTCTTCTTCTTCATCAGTAGATGAATCATCAGAAGGAACCCATTTCTCTTCAGTTGTTGCAATCATGCACTTATTATTTTCCATTTGTTGTGCCATGAGAGCAATTTGAGCCTTAAGCTTTTTGTATTTAGATTTATAGCTATCATCAGGCTTATTATTAGAAGTAAATGGACCAGGCTTGGATACAAACTGACTGGACTTGCAATCTTTCATGAAATGACCTTTTCTGCCACACTTAAAGCATGTCAGATTGGTCTTATCAGTAGAAGAACTGGATGCAAATTGTCCAGATGGCCTATTGCTCTTGCTTTGAAACGGTTAAACGTTTTAGCAATCATTGCAACCAGGTCATCATCTTCAGATTCATCACAGTCTGGAGAGATAAGACTAGTTTCTCCAGATTCCATGAATTCAGACACCATCTTCTTCATAGAAAATACATTCTCAGAAGATATTAGTGCTGAACCTTGTGGTTCAGTATGACTAACCACACTGGAACTGCTGGAGGCATGGTTATAGGCATCTTGTTCTGCCACAACTCTCTGAGCTTGATTTTCTTCAGTGTATCTGAAAGCTCCATATAAAGTTGAAAGAGTGTGTGTGTGTGCAGAGTTTTACCTTGTCGTAAGACCAGGATCATGTGAGACCATTTGGTGGGTAAAATATCACAAAATTTCTCCAGAAGTATATCCTTGTCTTTCTCAACCCCAGTCCTCTCAACTGGTTAATGATGCTCATAAATCTGGTGTAAGTACCAGTGAGAGACTCATTGGGCTGTGCAAAAAATGACTCATACCTCTTGTTTAAGGAGACTTTTCTGGTGACAATGGTGTCATCTCCTCCTTCATACTGGTTTACTAGTTCATCCCACATGGTTTTAGCACTGGAAAAAGAACTAGTGTAGGAATTAGGGTTTCTGGAACAGCCCCGAGGATCATGTTTTTGAGAAGGGTATCTAGATTTACCAATCTCCTCTCCTCTTCAGACCAATGTTCCTCCCTCTTTTCCCGACCTCTTCTAGATCCAGTTGGATCAAGAAGCGCATTGAGAGGTGACGTGGGGACATAAGGTCCTTCATTTAAGATTTTCATCATATTTCTCTCAATTCCAGTGATATGCAATATCATCCTAGCCTTCCACGTACCAAATTCATCACTATTCCCACTGAATTTAGGAACATGATTGTTTGAGTAGTGCACATGTACATGTGGAGAAGCAGGAGTAGGAGGAGGAGGTGGTGGATTAGTGTTATTAACAGGTGGTTCATTATTTTGGTCATTGATATTAGGATCAGGGCCATGATTGAAACCTCCTTGTGTATTTTCTGGGGTGGCCATCAAAGAAACAGATCTAGGCAAGTTTGTTTAGCCTTCTGCTTTGATACCAATTGTGAGTCCCAAACTCTCTAGATGGTTTAACCCAAAGTGTAAAATACAACAAGTCTAATAAGCACTAGATTGGACTAGTATTACTTGAATATAAATGCAAGTATATAAACAAAGTAATACAAGACTAAAAGCAATAAAGTAAAGGTGGAACACAATGTAATATTTTTCAAGTGTATTTTATTTATGATGTTAAATAAAATACAAGGTTGTGCGGAATCAAGATAATACAAATATGTAAGTATCCTAACAACCTATGAATTACAAATGATCTATATTTGCCAAATAAACTCTTTGGATCGAGATACTTAAAGTTGTGAAGTATCCCTGTTACGATCGAGAGTATTTAGACAAATTCACCTTTAATGCTAAAAGTAATTTTAACAAGGAAATGACTTTGTATTTATAGGCAAACAAATTCACCAGTGAATTTGTGCCGTACAAATATGGTTGTATGCATTTAATGAACCGACAAGGTTATTAAATGCATTGGTTAAAGTACAAGGATAAAGTCACATCAATATGACTTTATTCTTTTAACCAACCACCTTTACACACTTATGTACTTTTGGTAAAGACAAGTGGAATGTCTTTTGTAAAGTGTGTAAAGGAAAAAAGTCAATACCTCGTAATCAGTGTTTAAACTTGTAAGGTTTAGAACACTGACAAACCTCCAGTCGTAGATCTGGTAAGACTTCCAGTGGACTCCGCCATTTGTCAGTCTTCTTTATTCTAACTTCAGTCTTTGACTTTAGTGAGAATGTCTTCAGTAGAATAGATCTGGACTGGGGTGAAGTCCAGTGAGCTAATCTGGAGGATGTCTCCAGATTTCCTATACAAGTATTTTGCTCACTGGTCTTTTTTTTTTTTTTTTTTTTTTTTTTTTTTTTTTTTTTTTTTTTTTTTTTTTTTTTTTTTTTTTTTTTTTTTTTTTTTTTTTTTTTTTTTTTTTTTTTTTTTTTTTTTTTTTTTTTTTTTTTTTTTTTTTTTTTTTTTTTTTTTTTTTTTTTTTTTTTTTTTTTTTTTTTTTTTTTTTTTTTTTTTTTTTTTTTTTTTTTTTTTTTTTTTTTTTTTTTTTTTTTTTTTTTTTTTTTTTTTTTTTTTTTTTTTTTTTTTTTTTTTTTTTTTTTTTTTTTTTTTTTTTTTTTTTTTTTTTTTTTTTTTTTTTTTTTTTTTTTTTTTTTTTTTTTTTTTTTTTTTTTTTTTTTTTTTTTTTTTTTTTTTTTTTTTTTTTTTTTTTTTTTTTTTTTTTTTTTTTTTTTTTTTTTTTTTTTTTTTTTTTTTTTTTTTTTTTTTTTTTTTTTTTTTTTTTTTTTTTTTTTTTTTTTTTTTTTTTTTTTTTTTTTTTTTTTTTTTTTTTTTTTTTTTTTTTTTTTTTTTTTTTTTTTTTTTTTTTTTTTTTTTTTTTTTTTTTTTTTTTTTTTTTTTTTTTTTTTTTTTTTTTTTTTTTTTTTTTTTTTTTTTTTTTTTTTTTTTTTTTTTTTTTTTTTTTTTTTTTTTTTTTTTTTTTTTTTTTTTTTTTTTTTTTTTTTTTTTTTTTTTTTTTTTTTTTTTTTTTTTTTTTTTTTTTTTTTTTTTTTTTTTTTTTTTTTTTTTTTTTTTTTTTTTTTTTTTTTTTTTTTTTTTTTTTTTTTTTTTTTTTTTTTTTTTTTTTTTTTTTTTTTTTTTTTTTTTTTTTTTTTTTTTTTTTTTTTTTTTTTTTTTTTTTTTTTTTTTTTTTTTTTTTTTTTTTTTTTTTTTTTTTTTTTTTTTTTTTTTTTTTTTTTTTTTTTTTTTTTTTTTTTTTTTTTTTTTTTTTTTTTTTTTTTTTTTTTTTTTTTTTTTTTTTTTTTTTTTTTTTTTTTTTTTTTTTTTTTTTTTTTTTTTTTTTTTTTTTTTTTTTTTTTTTTTTTTTTTTTTTTTTTTTTTTTTTTTTATTTGATTGTATTATTTTTTTTTTTTTTTTTTTTTTTATCCATATTATTTTGTTTTCATTTTTTGTTTTTTTTTTTGTAAAGTTAGTTTCGATTCAGACGTGTTGGAGGCAATTTTAACCAGCGATTTGCTGGACCTCCAACCCTCTCCTCATGGAAAATACCTTGAGATGAGAAACCCAAGACTCGAACCCGAGACCTTGAAAAAACTTCAAGTCTGGAGCGAGTCCAGTAAATCTGGACCTAACAATTATATATTAAAAATCACCCTCTTGAATTTCTCAACAGCAATGTACAAATTTTAATGCACCAGGTTAATTTTTAGTGACAACCCTAAAGACTGCCATTAACAAAACTCTTTTTTAGAATGTAGGTATAGATTACATTTATATATAAAACACCATATATTTATTTAAGTGAATATAAACGAACAAATTTATAGAAAGAAGATAAATGAATGAATGTTGGTAAACAAATGAGGTAATGGAAAATGTGTTCATCGTCGTCATTTAATTAAAAAAATGAACTTTTTTATTCATGTTCATTCATCTGACTAAGAGGGTGTTTGAGATTACGTTTCAAAAATAGATTATACGTTTTTGATAATCATAATCAGATAATCAATTGTATCAAAACGTATTATACGAGGACAATGTTTGGATTTGATTATGTTATTTGATATTATAATAACTAGATAATTAATTTTTGAGTGTTTGATAATTTAGATTATTTAATTATGTAACATGTAAAATTACGGATATAGGTTATTTTGATTTGTTATTAAACTAACTAATTTTAATTTTTATACATAACATAACAACATTTATAATTAGCTTTATAACCAAATATTTGAGATTTATCATTTTAAGTTATAATGAAAAATTTTATCAAGTATTTACGACTTGAATAAAGAGCGACCCAAACTAAGCACAACTGTGGCAGAGCGGCGGACTGGCAAACTCAAAGTATAATACGAGTAACTAATAAAAACGTGCATTTATCAAATTGTTAAATAAGGAAATATTTTAGAATCAACTTTTGTGAATAAATAGAGTTAAGGTAGAACGTAAACATAATACAGAGTTTTCATCTTTAGTTTATTTTTCGTTTGTTTCGAGAAATATATTGGTATCTAGAAACACACTATAGCTTAGATTAAAAAAAATCTACTAAGAAATAAACATTGATGTACTATTATTACAAAGACCAAAACTATACTCATTTTAGCTGTTTTTTTTTTTGTAAAGTTAGTTTCGATTCAGATGTGTTGGAGGCAATTTTAACCAGCGATTTGCTGGACCTCCAACCCTCTCCTCATGGAAAATACCTTGAGATGAGAAACCCAAGACTCGAACCCGAAACCTTGAAAAAAACTCACATCCGGGCCCACATAATGGATTTGGTCATTTCAGCTGATTTGGTCAACTTTATCCATCTTCCTTTTAGCCAAACATGACTCGCATGGAAACATCATTCTAATATTTTTCTTTTCTAAATAAAACAATTATTTATATTTAATTGAAAATCATAATGCATAATGAAATTCTCCGTAAATCATTGTAGATACTTTATAAGTCTATTTGCATCAATTTTATTATGATCTAATGATTAAAATCTTATGATTTTTATTCAATTTATTTTACTTAAATAAATATTTTATAATAATCAGTCCCTTTCAAATAATAATAGTGTAACATCCCAAACGTTTTATGTTTGACTATTTGACTTTCCGTTAGTTAACGTTAAGTCTATTATGTTTATGTGCCTATATGGGATTATGTGATTAAATGCTTAGACGTTTAATATGAAATGACAAATATGTTGATTAATGAAAGTAAAGTTAAGTTATAAAGTGCTTGTTAGTATGTTAAGACTCCCGGTAGAAAGTTAAGCTAAGAACGTTAAGTTGAAGAGTTGAGGGGTCTTAAGTGTAAGTTTGAGTTTGGTGGCCAGGGGTTAGGGAGCAATTAGGCAGCCCTAATTGTCACAAAACACCTGCTCTTGTATGTGAATGATGAAATGATTATGTATGTATGAAATGATGAAATGATTATGTATGTATGAAATGATGAAATGATTATGTATGTATGAAATGATGAAATGATTATGTATGTATGAAATGATGAAATAATTATGTATGTATGAAATGATGAAATGATTATGTATGTATGAAATGATGAAATAATTATGTATGTATGAAATGATGAAATGATTATGTATGTATGAAATGATGAAATGATTATGTATGTATGAAATGATGAAATAATTATGTATGTATGAAATGATGAAATGATTATGTATGTATGAAATGATGAAATAATTATGATGTATGAAATGATGAAATGATTATGTATGTATGAAATGATGAAATGATTATGATGCATGAATGATGAAATGATTATGTATGTATGAAATGATGAAATGATTATGTATGTATGAAATGATGAAATGATTATGTATGTATGAAATGATGAAATGATTATGTATGTATGAAATGATGAAATAATTATGATGTATGAAATGATGAAATGATTATGTATGTATGAAATGATGAAATGATTATGTATGTATGAAATGATGAAATGATTATGTATGTATGAAATGATGAAATGATTATGTATGTATGAAATGATGAAATGATTATGTATGTATGAAATGATGAAATAATTATGATGTATGAAATGATGAAATGATTATGTATGTATGAAATGATGAAATGATTATGTATGTATGAGATGATGAAATGATTATGTATGCATGAAATGATGAAATGATTATGTATGTATGAAATGATGAAATGATTATGTATGTATGAAATGATGAAATGATTATGTATGTATGAATGATGAATGATTATGTATGTATGATGATGAAATGATTATAAATGCATGAAATGATGAAATGATTATGTATGTATGAAATGATGAAATGATTATGTATGTATGAATGATGAAATGATTATGTATGTATGAAATGATGAAATGATTATGTATGCATGAATGATGAAATGATTATGATGTATGAAATGATGAAATGATTATGTATGTATGAAATGATGAAATGATTATGTATGTATGAAATGATGAAATGATTATGTATGTATGAAATGATGAAATAATTATGTATGTATGAAATGATGAAATGATTATGTATGTATGAAATGATGAAATGATTATGATGTATGAAATGATGAAATGATTATGTATGTATGAAATGATGAAATGATTATGTATGTATGAAATGATGAAATGATTATGTATGTATGAAATGA
>CM067173.1:42404073-42449073 GCA_034093135.1 Erigeron breviscapus | reverse complement strand
GGATTCTGGAAATCCTGGTACCGAAAACTCATCATGGGTTTCTCCCGTGACCAGGTTCCGGTGTGGTAGATTCAACCAAATAGAACTATACGCGGCGGTGCCATAAGCACCGCCCGTAGTAAATGAATAATTTAAAATACCAAAAGATTTCGCAACCTCGTTAGCCCAACCCATAAACACATCCGAAATAATACATACAGGCGGCCGCCCTTCATTAGCCACTACGTCATTTATAAACTGACGTAGTGGGGCTTCAAGGGCAGCTCCTGCATGAAAGAGTTTAATGACTTGGGCCAAGGACAAGCCCTCGGTGTTTTCCGAGTTTGGCGGGAGTCCATGGTTAGAACTGTTGAATTCGAGAGGTTGTAAGTGGATTTGGGATGGCGAAGAAGGGTGGTTCGCTATGGCGGTACGAAGATAGTTGATGTTAAGAGGGCTGTTAACTATGGTGATGGTAAAACTTGAGTTTTTGTTAATGAGTTGATGGGCCAACTCTAAGAAGGGAATTAGATGACCTTGTGCCATCATTGGTAGCATGATTATGTGTTTATTTAGTGGTGTTTCCATGATGAATTACAGTGTGTGTGTGTGTTTTTGTGAGTAATGAAATTGAATCCACAAGTTATAAAGTTTATAGCCACCTCGCTTCTAACATATAGTAGTATTATAGTGTCACATCTTTATGAAAGAATTTATGTCTACCTAGCTTTGTAGACAGTTCAGAAAAAAAAAATCAAAATTATAAGTTGAAATTAATTAATTACATGATTAACAATTTAACATTACATGATTAACAATTTAACATTTGAAAGAAAATAGTAGATACGAAGTATAAGTTTTAGTAACACTAAAAGGTGAAAGGTTGATGCCAAAGTGCAAAAGGTATAGTAACAGGAATGATAGTTTTACAAGTTGGCAAACAGAAAAGACAACATACATTGAACATATGTTTATCTTTTTTGTTTAGTTTCTGGTGTAACCTATGTGTATATCGAATATATATATATATATATATATATGTGTGTGTGTGTGGTGTGTGTGTGTGTGTGTGTGTGTGTGTGTGTGTGTGTGTGGGTGGGTGTGGTGTGTGGGTGTGTGTGGGTATGTGTGTGTGTTCGATTTGTTCATTTGCAACTTATATATAGTAAAATAACTTTGATGCTTAAAATGGAGGATTGTGGCAAGCAGGACTTGATTAAGATAGACCATGTTACCAATGGTTGTTTAAACTTGGTTAATAGCAATAGAACTTGGCAAACTTGGTCATACCGAGACGAGTTATGTCGGTGTCTGTTCGTGGTATAAGAAGATTTGGTACGTTCCGGTTTTCCATTCGTCGGGTTTCTCCATTTTACATAAATCATGAATGATTGGTGTTCTTTACAGTTTGCATATAGTCTACCAAAATGGTTAGCTTTTACCGCAAATAAATCAAAAAAAATTTCGTCTGTGTATCATAATTAACACATCAATTCTCTAACGAACTAATTAAGAACAAAGGAACCTAACCTATGAAGTTTATGAGTTAATCGGATATCAAAATCAATAGATTACTAATCGCTTATGAGCTACCAATTGAGCAAAGAGCAAGAGAGATAAGGAGCCAGGGAGGAAGGAATCGCCATGAGATATAAGATGAGAAAAGAAACTATCAGCGCCAACAATTTAAAGAAGAGATTAAGCAGCAATTTTTGTGTGCCTTTCAGAAAAAAAAGAAAGAAAAAAACAGTAATTTTGTGCATAAAAGGAAAACAAGGACAATGTTATGCACTTAGACCAGATGTATAACTCTAATCTCAGCTAACCGGGCTGATTTGAAGCCAGATTCTTTAGCATTGCCCTGACCGAATCGGCACCAAACAAGCCACACCTTACAGTCATATTGTAAATCGAACATTATACAATCAAGGGACACACATGTTGTGAAACATAATTTTATCTGCAACAAAGACAAGTTTTTTTTTCAATTTTTTTTTAACACAGACAAGTTGAGAATGCCTAAAACTTGTTTGATTCGTGTAAAAAGAGAAAAATGAATTACCACTAAGAAATAAATGACAGAAAAATGCTACAATTTCCTTTTTTATAATCTTAGTGATCATGTAAAAAGTACCAAAAAACTGGTGCAAAATAAGCAAGATAAACATGTAGTTCGCATAATCTTGTAATCAGAATATAATAGCACAGAACTTGGTCATGCCGGCATTGAAAAGTGATGCTGGAAGTTTTAAGAATCACAGACCTCAAAATGAGGATACATAGGTAAGCCAGGTTTTTGTTTCCCTCCAAAATACAACAATTATTCTAACATAGATTTGAAAACTGCTCAGGATCCATATTTCGATTCATTACATTGGACGTTAGTCGTAAACTAAAAGTTAGTTATAAAAACTGTCCCTGTTTCTTAATAAGAGTAGTTTCTGATATGCATGATTGATCAAATGTTGCCATTAACATGGGATGGAGTCACGGCGATAAGGTCAATTTGGTAGTGACTACTGCCTACGGTACTATCATCACTGTGAGGTATGTTCAAACAACAAAATTTGTCCTTACCAAAGTGGCAATTTCGACCCATTTACTTATGTATAGGTCGATTCGGATTATTTTTAGCTCGAATGAGTAACAACTCACACAGGTAAAAAAAACTGCTAAAAAAGGAAACAACCAAACAAGGGAATTGTGTATGCAAACACCTAAATAATTTAAATTAATAAACTAAATTCTTATTTACATAATATTATATTGATAATCATATGTGACACTAATATTCATAAAAAAATGAAGGATGTCTCCACAAAATTTGTTTCCGGTTAGCGCAAACATACATGCCCAAGTTACCTGCGCTACGCCCCGACCCACCAAATTCTCCACCTCTACAAAGATGTATAAAAAATGTAATTAAGCTTTCTTAGATGTGATTGTCTACAGCTTTCAAACATTTCAAACTATATCACACAGTCTAAAAGAGTTAAGAATTTAAAAAGGAGTACCTGCTAGGAGATTGTTTCAAACTGGCATAATGCTACTTTCCATTAGTGAATATGATATATGTTAGTGTCATGGATATCTCTCCAATAGTAGAAGGCAAAAAAGAATGCATTGCCCCAAAAGGATTAGCGAAACCGTGTTCACATTATACAATCAGGATTCAGGATAAATGTTTTTTTTCAACATCTGATAAACCTCAATGCCTTTAGGGTGACGCTTAACTTTCTCTCTAATGAATTGTTTTTCAGAGCAAGCAAGAATGGTGCTAATAGCCATGCCATTAGTTGCTCCTTGTTCTTTTAGCCATTTATAAAACGTACACCTGAGTTTAACCTTCTCTATAGCATAAGATAATGAAGACGGGTATCCAGATATAGATGACAATGGATAACCTAAATGGTTGACCAAAAAGTCAACTTTCATTTCAAGAACCTCTTTTGTCTGATTAACAACTTGTGGTGCTGATTTGAGCATTTCCACCACTTCTTTTTTGTCAAACCCAAATTTTACTAAGCAGTCAAACCGTTCTTGAAGTTCTTCTGCTCTCCCACGAAACCTTTTCAAGGCTCTTTTCATTTCACTTGAGTTTTCGGTGAATCCCATATCCAACAAGAACTTAGTCTTCTCTAAAGTACAACTTTTTGATGATGGAAGCGGTGTAACCCTCAATCCAAGAGCTAAGTTCTTTATTTCTTGCGGGCTATTCTTGATGATTTCACAAAGTCGTCTTTTCCCACAATTCAAGCTATTTAAAGCAGTTTTCACACCCTTTAAATAGCATGATCCAAGTAAATGGGGATGTGCACGAAATAGATTAGCGATATTGTCAACATCCATTTCAATTTCTGATAGAAAATGATATGAACGTCTTAAATTACAATCATACTTATGGATCTTGATTTCGGGTAACTTAAGAAAAGAGGATACTATATCATTCTTGGTGGCTCCAAATTTAAGTAAGAAACCAATAATCGAAGTGGCTGTAATTCCCGAATTATGCAACAAAATGGTGGGATGTTCATGAATCATTCTTCCTAGATGCTCTTTTTCACAGCCTAACTTATTAAATATACACAAAAGCTCAAGAATATGTTTCCAATCGTAAGATTCATCCTCCGATAAATGCTCAACAAACCAACTATTCACAACCCCAGCAGTCTTTAATTCTGTTACAACCTTAAAAACATCACGAATTCCATCACCAATCAAAATAGATGGACACGAACCCACAAGCTTGACAACAGTAGACTGATCAAGAACTGTACCTTGAAGTTCTTTGAGTCGTGACAGCAGAACACCGTTTCTATATCTAAAAACTTGTTTAACGTCCTTATAAATCTTTCCTATCTTATTAGGAGCAAAACCATATTGACACAACACATGATAATTCTCTAACAAAACACTATCATCACTTAAGAACATCAATTTCCGAGGCAAAAGCGTAGACAACTCACACGCTTCCAAACCCATACTCTCAAAAAACGGCTCAAATTCATTAATCGGATGATACCTTAAAAAGCGTCTAACAGACTGACCCACATTTTCACTACCTTCAACCCCTTTTAACAACTTTTCAAGAAACCTAGGCGAATTTCGACTAAGATTTTCAGCATCCATAAACTGCAAACTTCTAGTGGAATGCAAGTAATCCAACAAAGCATCTTGAGCTTCTCTAAACTCGACACGAGACCATAAACTCTCATTTCCATCATTAACCGGAAACAAATCATTAAACTTTTGACCATTTTTCGGCTTATAAGCCGATTTCGTGCTAAAAAACCTAGGGTTTTGGGAAACAAAATATGACCCACTTGAAAAAAATGAATTTTTATTTAAATCAACTAGTGCCCATCTCAAAAGATATGATTTTTTGAAAATCTTGATATGATACATAAATAAAGGTAGTAACTTTATATAGATATTGATGAATGTAAAGTTCAAGAAAATAAAGGGAAATAATTAGCTATGTACATAAAGATTTAATGGTTATAAAGATGAGGTTTTTACCTTGTAATACAAATGGTTTGGATATTGAATGCAGCCATTGTTGTGTGGTTTGAATGAATAGTTATGTAGTGGTAGCCATTACAGTGGCTTGGCTTACAAATGAGGGTTTTTCTGGGTTTTGGGTTGGTTGATTTTGTGTAACTGGAGACATAATTTAAGTTGTTAATTACAAAAATCGTCCTTGTCGTGACCTCTACTTGCAGCTTTTGTCACTAAGTTTAATAAATTACAGTTTTAGTCCAAAAATTTTTGCCCCGTCAACACTTTTCGTCCTGGGTAATAACGTCCATTTAAAAAGCCATCACATGATGGGTATTTTCGTCATTTCATCAATATAAGGACCAAAACTGTAATTAACTTTTTCATCTATCAATCATCATCAGCAGCATTATCTCAATCCTCAATCTAAGCAGAATCAAACCAAACTCAATTCCAATAAACAAAATCAAACCAAACTTAATCCAAAACATAATCATAAGATATATTTTACTTTATATCAAATCAAATCTGATGAATTCATATACATTCCATATTCACCTGCTCTCTTTCTCTTTCTCTCTATCTCTCTCATTCCCTTTTTTCATTTTCCATTCTCAATCAAATTAATCCATCACAAATATTTATTGGTATATATAATCACGATAGTTTTGATACAAAGTTACAAATTATATAATATATATAATTCCAAGTGGTCATATAGAAACAGAGGAAAATTACAAATCCATAGAAACATAACCTGGAAATAGTTAAGAAAGTGGCCCCAAATCGGAAGTGGTGGTGGCTGCCGGAAGTGGTGGTGGTGGTGGCATACCGATCGGAAACAGAAGACGTGGTGGTTGTGGCTGACGACCGGTATCAGAAGTAGTGGTGGTTTTGTTTAAAGTTATCCATTTTTCTTTTTAATTTTTGATCGGAAATAATAGAGGTAAGTCAATATAGGGTTAGGTTTGAAGTGGTGGTGGCATACCGTATTGTCTATCTGGTATGTTATCTCCTTTAATGGCAAGAGGACAGTGGCTGGTCAACATAATCCCAAACTCACTTTTGAAAAAAAAAAGCATAATCCCAAACTCAAAATGAAATATCCCCACATATAAAAAGAGTTTGTGTGTCCTGGGTGGAATGTGAGGTGCTTAGGCTTCGGTCAAAGTCACCATAATCAAAACTTTCCAAAATGAAACTTAGAAAAATGTGATATGCGATTGGAGTGTGGATTCAATTTACAATATTACAGAAGTAATCTTTAAACTTTAATGTATGCATTTGTGGGTTATGTTTAAAGAGGATGGAATGAAAGATTTGTTGATGAATGATGACTATGTTTTTTATCTTGAGGATGATGATGATGGTAGATCTGGATTTGGGTGGAAAAACTAAATTTTTGTTTTTTTTTTTGGATGTAATGATGATGATATATAGATATAATGAAGATCTGGGAAAAATGGTAACAAAAAATTTGGACTAGAAGTGTAATAAATGAAAGAAGAAAAATGACGAAAGTCTAGCTAGTAAGGAGGGATAAAGTTTAAAGATAAAGATTGTTTGCGATTGATATAAGTTACTACATCAGGTACATAGCCACTTGGTCTTAGATTAAGTGGCTAGCTAGGATCCTCTTTAGGGGAACTGGCAGAGGGGATGTTGGCTTGAAGATCCAAAATCGAATCTTGATTCCAAATTCCCTGTGGTTTCTAACATTTACCTCTTGAGCGTGTGGGCACACGTGTTATCACTTCTGTTCTGCAGGAGTCGAGTTCCAATTTTCAGCATACTGTCCATCTTGAATGTCACTGCTAGGGTTTAAACAATTAACATCTTACACTTGCCTTTAAAAAAAAAAATACATCCATGTACAACTAACTATCTCGTATTCTCATGCCATATTCAACTTTTCATTATAAAACTTTATTTTAATATTTTTGATTTGTAAATATACTAGGTTATGTAAT
The DNA here is from genome assembly GCA_034093135.1 of Erigeron breviscapus. Classification (NCBI taxonomy): domain Eukaryota; kingdom Viridiplantae; phylum Streptophyta; class Magnoliopsida; order Asterales; family Asteraceae; genus Erigeron; species Erigeron breviscapus. The sequence goes on along the minus strand of CM067173.1, from coordinate 42,442,126 downwards.
ATGTTGTCGACCTATTTGGATATTAACCAAACATCTTTTTGTCTAAGCAAGAAAAGTTATTATACGAGTAGTAAGTTACTAACTAGTTTGGACAAGTAAATGAAACAGAGTCCAGGTACAACTCAAAATTGAGCCCAAATATAATCCAGGAAGAGCCCAATTACTTTAAAAAAAGTTGGAGATCCAAAAACAATTATTATCAAGAGCCCAAAATGATAGATTACCCACCAAGATGCATACAATCTGTACTTTGCTTGATCTCTCGATTTCGGCAAGTTTGAGATTCACCGTCACATACTCGTGTGTCTCGAAATGGCTTTCGAGTTTTCAGAGATTATATTCTCAAAAAACAGTAATATAACTAAATGTAAACGTCATTCAGATTTCAGACTTCATAGTTTGCTAGCAATTTCCAGTTTCTAGACAATTTAATAGATATCGGTATGATTATTGACTTATTGTATAAATGAAATCTCGATAATCGTCGTCTTACATTCGTAAATTATCATTCATTGAGAAGATTATAAAAGAACTAAACTTTCATTATACTCTTGATCGATCATGAATAAATGGCAAAAGGAACACCTCTCATCCAAGGAATGACAATCATTTAAATAGATATAGAATTTGAAATCTAAATAAACATTTACTAGTTTTTATTTATTCCAGCTTATTTACTCATATGTTCGTTACCGCATATCAAAATGCTACTATTTCATCAAAACCTACTAAGAATATTGTAGGGTACTAAACTAAATCAAATAATATTATCGAAAATAAAAGCTGTAAATGTTTATTTTGGGAGAGGAAAAAGACTAATATATGCATTGTAGGAAATCGTAATCTATAAGCATCACTGCAAGCTAGTACAATTCTACCTTTTGCATGAATAATTGACCAAAAATATATCACATTGTTAGTTCCTGTCTTCCTTAAGAAATCATTGCATTCATTTTAGATATAATTAAAGTAAAAGAAGTTACACAAATTTAATTAATTGATTTGATTTGATTCGATATGATATGTATTAATTAACAAACTAGTACATATATATGATATACTCATGTGAAATCATTTAGTAGCTCATTTTCTTGCCTAGTAGTAGGATATATATGATATAACTTTTTAATTAGGTTTTGTAATTTCTTTAGACCCTGATCTGACCACTACAAATCGGTGTAGTAGCACGTCTCTATGTTAATATTAATCAGTTATTTGGTTTAGTTAAAGACAGAGTTACATTGTGTAGATATATGACACACGAGAGTAGATTTTTTAATAATTTTTTTAACGATAAATTTAGGCTACATTACTCTCTATATATCCAACTTCAATCCAGATAAAACCTGAATTCATTTCCAACAACACTTCTATCTCCAGCGTGTTGATCACACATGATTTGAATCGGGACCTTAAAGTCTCAAGTCTTCCTATAATCAATCTATTGATGATTGGTATGAGAGTAGTTATGTGCTTCCATCATTAGTTATTTAATTCATATATATTCTTTTCACGAACTTAAGATTTAGAGTAGATACCATGTATATGAATCTTTAAGCATGACATCTTCATGCCTTTTCTCGATCGCTCAATAATTGGCAATTTGGCATGTTTAATTAGTACGCAAACGCTTTCATCATGTACGTCTATATTAGTGTTACATAAGAAAAAGACGCAAATCTTCTATATGTTGTCATTCATGTATCGTTTCTAATCAAAAATCATCACCTCCTTTAGTCATCCATGTTAGCCGGTTGTCATCGAGATTGCGTCTTACTTTAACTTCTCCACTTTACTTCATTTGGCAGCATACTTTCGAAACAACTCCCCTTGATCGATCTCCCAGCTCCCATATATGTTCAGGTTAATTGATACATTAAACCAATATAACACAATCTCTTGTGCTACAAGTATTGAAATGATCGATACCTTCAATTCTAAGAGTTAAACTAATTAAAGAAGGTACATATATGACTTATAAGTCTCATTATTGTGGTGTTGTCTCGAAAAACATATGTACAATGCATATATAGTTAGGTATCCGTCAGACGTAATGGGCCGGCAATGCAATATCTATATGCATTTTCATATTTAATTGACTTCCACTAAACCCAAGCTAAGATCAAAATTACCTTTAGAAACTTTCATACATTTATATTGAGTATTGATATTGATATATGTGTTTAATTTGGTAAGTCGAAACACATGTCTAAAAAAACTGATTTTGTTATACGGATTTTGCTCATTTTTTCTGAACTTTTGATATTTCATTTTCAACACAAGACATATATGTTTATAGACTTACAAACTAAATACGAATAAAAGTTTACAAAAGTAAGGGCTTAGGTTTTCTATCAAATTAGTCAGGTTGCCATTTTTGATTTTGTAAATATATATACGGTGTAGTATTTTAAAACCAAGTCATGAATAAAATAATTGTCAAGATCCACAAAGGAGGGGTTTAGGTTTTCTTAAAAGGTGTGGGAAGTTGTTATAAAGTTAAAGGTGATGTCTACCCGTATCTCCCTTTATGTGATTTTACAGATGTACCGATCTTTAGGGCATCCACAATGGTTAAAATTGAAAAGCTTTTTTGCTAAAATATGTATAAAAGTGTGTAAGAGGTTTTCTAAAAAAAGCTTTCCATCACAATGGTAAAAAGCTTTTGAAAGCTAAAAGTTACATATAATATAGTTTTTAAGATGAAAGAGAAAATGAAAAGCTTATTATTTACTAACCTATTGGCTATTTCTTCAACCTATTCTTGTTATAAAATAATATATTTTATTTAATTTTAAGCTTTCAAAAGCTTTTAACCATTGGAGTACATAGCTTTTTATAAAAAAATCTCTTACATACTCTTACACATATTTTAGCAAAAAAGCTTTTTACATTTTACCATTGGAGATGCTCTTAGCTACGTACATGTGTGAAAATCCAATATTAATTGTGTCGAAATATTGCGAAAAATGCAACTAATGAGTTTAAAGGTTTGAATTAAAAATAACAAAGAAGGGGAGTTTTGTGGGTCCTGTTTCATTTGTGGGACGAATATATGAATGAAAACATGGTTTTGGATCCTATGACTATATGTAACAACTTTATAACTTAAGCTTTCACTGAGATATAAATGTGGCAACGGCCGGTTAAGCGAGTCGATTGGATATGAAACAAGGGAATAAGATATTGGACACTCTTAGCATATGATTGTGTTTGTATCAGAAAATTTCAGTATCGAAAAGGACCAAATATATAGTATAATTTTTTGAATTTGTTATAATTACAATATAGATTGAATCAGTGGCGGTACAGGGGGCAAGAGGGCCAATGCCCTCCTCAAAATTTAAATTTTGTAATGTATTTTTAAGTTTTTTATAGATTTTAAAAATTTGGCTCTAGTTTTTTAACATTTTCCCCCCTTTAAGATTTATTTTTATGAGTTTTCTAATTTTGTCCCCTATGGGATTTTTTCCGGATACCGCATCTGGATTGAATATGATTCAGCTGTGATGGGCTTTAGTTATCCAGTGTTGTCTATGTTCGTGGGCATATGAGATCGTCTTACGCCATTAAATTACCCTGTATAGCCAAATTCTAGACGTACATTTTGTTTAAAGTATTTTTTTAGCAAAACAAGCAGAGTTTTTTTTTCCAAACTAGTGTAATGGGTAAACTTATTTACCATTTTAATATAGTTTCAAAACTATTTACCAAATTAGTATAGTTTCAAAAAGATACTCTTTTCATTTTCCCCTAATCAATTTCATTTGTACTGCATTTATCTTGTTAAATAAATCTATCGTTTTTTTTCTATTTTATTTAAGCTCCATCTTGCATAACATATACAATAATTTATAGTTTTTTATTTACCAAGATTATAAAAACTGGAGTGTTGCCAACAACAGATTATAAAAACTAGGATTTTCCTTTGAGGTTCTTTTGATTTTCATATTGTGCATCACGTTTACACGTTGAGCTAAAACGCGATGGTTTTGTGAGGCACACATAGAACACGAAGAAGGAAGATAGTTGTATAAGCAAATAGGAAATAAACAACATATATTAATTAATACTATACGAGCTAATCACCCCAGATGACTACCCGGATATAAGAAGCAAAATATAGATAAACTTTTGTTTTTGAATACTATTAATCCAATTACAACTTTTATGTCTCACATCTTTATACTAAGAGTAATGTATCGGATTAATAAATAGTGGCTCCCAGTAAAATCATTACCGCATGTTTTACAACTCGAAACTTGTTAGTGCGTTTATTCCAGTAAACTACGACATTTATTCAAATCAATTATAATGAAAAACCAATAGTCATGTGCAAAACAATAAAAAGTAGAACAATAACGAACAATCTAACCAAGCAATGTCAAAGCTAAACTATATAAAAAATCTCAATCAAACATGAAAATATGAACATGACACTTGTGGTAATGAGAAATTGAGAAGTACTTAAAACTTCTCTCATTTGTCTTCTGTCATTAAAACATAAAAATTACTTGGTTTAACATCAAATGTAAATCGACTGTATATGTGACTGAAGCGATGAACTTATATATGCATTTTGTTTGATTAGCAAAATAGATTAAACAATTGAAAGCAGTGGCGGAACTTGACCAAATCTTTTGGAGGGGCCAAAATGCAATGTATAAAGTGTATAGTGTCCGAACAGTTCAATAAAATTAAGGCTTTTTATATTAGAGGTGTTGAAAACTTATGATTGTGTTTGTTACATCTAAGAGTGGAACAGATAACATAATTTGTTAATATGTTAACTTGGTTACGGATAACTTAAGTTATATATAGTTGATACTATTTTATGTGTTTAAATAATAAAGCTCATTTATTTATACAAAACATGTTTTTTAGATTTTTTATAATTGAAATCTAAAAACATAATAATATAAAAGATGTCATGAAGCATTAAGTTTATCAAAAAATATAAAGAAAGAGTGGATGCTAAAATATAAAAAAAGATGACACGTAAATTGTATGATGGTTAGTATTGTTTATAAAAATTGAAACATTAAAAATACAAAAACAGCCATCCCATGTTTAGAACCCGCATCTCCTGTCCATACAAAGCCTCATCCTAAAACTGGTAGACCAGCTGAGTTACAAAAACTTTACTTTAATTTTTCATGAAAACAGTATATATATACGTTAACTGCATAGACTTTTGGGAGGGCCACAACCCCTCCCTGCCCCCATTAAGTTCCGCCATTGATTGAAAGGGGAAATGGAAAAAAAGGTTTTTTTCCCCTTTAAATTAACTATACTAATTAGGTTAAATATTTTTAAAATTATACTAATTTGATAAATAAATTTACTCATTATATTATACTAGTTTGAAAAAAAAAACTCAAAATAAGCATTTGAAAAATCATTAAACAAAGTAATGTACGGCGTAGTTCAAGCCAACATCACGAGGCAGGTATCTTTAATTGCAAGCATTCCTTCTCTATATTAATATTTTCATGTCAGTATGGTATTTATCTGTTTTTATTTTAACAGGATAATTTGTTACTTTTATCCAGATAATTAGTACCATTTATGTCCCACATACATGACATAAGTTATGTGTGGATCCACCCATAAAACCCTCAATTTTATACATTGTTTTATGCAAGTTAACATAGGTATAGGTAGTAGTTATTCAGTTTAATAAAAAAACATAAAAGAAGAAAAAATAATATTGTATGCCTATCCAATTAATTAACCTTCATTTTAATTGAACATGTTTGATTTACTAGTCACATACTCACATATAAAATGGAAATTTTGATTCAATTTGATATAGACTAGCCTGTATGGCTATTATTAGGTTTAGTCATAATGTTTATTCTGTTTATACATTTTTGTATAGATGGTTATTGTAGAATAATCAAAATATTCTTATTTAAAATCAAGCTATTTGACGTATTTATATATGAATAATGACTAGTTGGATTAGTTGGTATGTCTAAAAATATGTCTATATTTTAGACATATCAATCATTTTTCTTTATTTATATTTATCTATATATATAACTTAAAAAAAGATATTTTTAGTCTTAGTTGACATTATTATTTGATTGTCACATTGAATCATAGTTTTAATTCATCTTAATTTTTTTTTGTCTTTTACTCAAATTTATTTTTATATTAGTATTTTTATTTATATTATATTATTATTATTATATTAATATTCAAATAATGATATAGTCAAATTAGTCAATAAGTCAACATTTTTATAGCGAAAGTAATTCATTAATTTACTAAATCTCTAAGTTATCAAATACTAATTAAATTCAAAATTTTGAGAGAATCGTGAAACATACATGGTGGTCTAACAAAAACATTGCATATATATGTTAGATTTAAATCATTTTTAATGATTACTATTTGATATATTAAGAAATATTGATAATCAAATAATAATAATAACCAATTTGTTTAAACTTTATGCATCTAAATTGAATTTTCCTTTATGTTTATATATTGAACTACATTTTATATAAAATTATTACTATTTTAATAAATAATTATATGTTTGTATACATTGTCGTTGATGCTATAATATATTGTTATCTCATACTCAAATTTGATATACATTTTTTTTAATATAACTTTTACAAAATTTTATTATAACTAATTTTTTACTATAAAAAACATGGGGCTCAATTATTTATCTATTATACAATAAATACTAAAACTTAGTATGTAAAGAGTTTTATACCAAAATTTAGATATTTAACAACCACATGTACAAAACCAAGCATACGTGACAAAAAACAACTATGAAGAGTGGCATGAAGAAAACTTGGAGCAAATAAAAATGATATTATGTAGGCATACATACAATAAGAAAATATTAACGTAGAAGGCCTAAATTCCTATAAGCCGTAATATAAAAATGATGTTAAACAACCTATATTACAAATTAGCTTTGGTCGTTTAGCTTGAAAAAAACTAACAAAAAAACTCAAAGGGATGAATATCTACCCTACATATAGTCCATATGGTCATGAATAAGGTTTTCAAGATGTAGTTGAAAATGTACTTAATATAAATTTTTTGATATTTGGATATCTTTTCTTATTATATTTTGAATATTTTATGTTTTTATAAGTTAAAAAATTAGATATTGGTGGTAGTTATTACGGCGGGGAATCGGCCATATTTACCTCATCGAGTTGCACAGTCTGAGGCCCTTTCACTTTGTATTTTGTTTCTTCTGATTCCCATGGCATATATGGACCACTTTTTTATTTTCTATCTTTTATTTTGTTTCGATTCATTTTGTTTTACTGCCATTTTGACCACCTCAGAATATTGTTTCAAATGATTTAAGCGGGTTTGAAGCCTTTGGTCGGTCTAAATTTTCCAAACTGCAAAAAAAAAATAAAAAATCATGGGTCAAATGGATATTGCATATATGAAGCTAAGAAAATACTAATAACTAAGGGCAAAGTTGTAGAACTCGTGGATCGAGATCGGATCGGCGAGGTGGGGAGACGGGAGATTTTGAAAAATCAGGAAGCTATCGGGGAGATATCGGATTGGGTGAATAGTGAATAATAATAATAATTTATGGAAATATATGTAATAAAAATTTAGAAATATATTAAAAACTCATAAATTTTGAACTTTTGTATAACTTATTTAAAAAATTGACAAATATAAATAAATATAAATATAAAGGCTAGTAGCTTGTAAAAAATTTTTTTTTTTGTTGACTTTGACCCGATCCAAGCCGAGGTTTGACCGATATCTGAGATTTGACCCGATCCAACGATTTTTCCAACGTTGACCAGCGTTGACCCAATATATGACCCGATCCAGCCATCCCGTCTCCTTGACTGCCCGATCCCGAGATGGAATCCGATATCTCGGCCGATACAGCCGATATTTACAACACTGTCTAAGGGTGATTATACAATTGACGTTATTGTTTAGCATCAATAGTTAAGCGCGTTTTCTTTACTTAATAAATTTAATAATTTAAAGATTAATACACTAAATCAAATTTCATGGTTTTTTTTTACTTAATGATGATAACACGAGTTAAATCTTATCTTAATATATACTAAAATACAACTGACTTAATCTCAATTGACCAATCACAGCTCTCAATTTCTCAAAAATAATTAAATCAACACATGTCTAAATTAATTTACACTTTTTGGTTTTCCATCACCAATTTACACTTTTAACCCAATTTAAAAATAATTAATACTTTATTGCATAATGTCTATCTAATAACAAAATATAGCTAAAAGTTAGGAGGTTACATATTTATATCAATATTTTATTTTATATTATTAACTGTAATCAAATTAATTGTAATATTGTTGTTATTAGTAATTGTAATCAGACTATAATTAGGATAATCATTGTTGTTATTAGTAATTAAAATCAAATTATATTTAGGATACATATTTTTCTTATATAAACTGAAACCTACAAATAAAATCACAACAGACAAAATTATTGAAAACCCCACGAACTAGCTGCTACTTTTATTGTTCTTAACAATCATGACTAACGAAAATAAAATTACTTTTTTGCAAGACATCAATGAAAACTCGGTCAATTATGTAATCAAAGTTAAGATATTGCTTCTCTGGAAGAGTTTGTATAAAAGAAACTCTGCTACACCATCCAACCTTGATATGATTTATCATTCAGTATTTACATTTAAATATCTCAATTCTTTTTTAAGTATATTTTTACATTTAACGTATCAGTATTTTTTTATTTTTTTCATATACTAATTTTTATATTAATAATGTTATACACGGGTCTAAAATCTAGTTAATCAATATATACATAGATCATTTAGCCACTTAATACACTACCATTTAATAACTAAAAGAAGAAACAGACGTCTCGTGTAACTTTTACAATTATATTTCTTGAATAACGAGTTATTAGTTATCATTCTAGACACCACATGTAACTTTTAAATTTATTTATATGAGTTGTTTTATGTATCATAAATCGTTGTTCATTATATGTGAAATTAAAGTTTGTGTATACAAATTTATATCACATAGATGAAAGTGTCATTTCGGAAACCAAATTTACTAAAGAACTTCTTATAATTACCCAAAATGAACATAACCTCTTTTTTATGAACAAAACGGATGAAAAATAATTCGATGACATAGAATTGTCAAACAGAAAAGTAAATGAGTATTCTAATATGTTTAGAATTATAATAATATAGTACGAAATGATAGGATTATAAGAAAAAGTTGTTTGTATGATTAAAGTTACAATCTTTTATAAATAAATGTCTCCCCTAGTCCCCTTTGTTAACAAGTTATCTGATTATTAAATAAATTGTCATTTTACTCTAATGTACAAGTTTTCATCATCTTTATGGAACAACTGTTGATGCATGAATTTGATCCAAGAAAGAAAGACACGGTTCAGAATCAAAAGTTGGTCTTGTCGGGTCGGGTCTTGTTAGCATCAAAAAAGTGGTCCTGCATACCATCAAGAAAAACATATATTAGATGTTTCAAATTAAGAAAAAGAATGGGCAAATATAGTGGGACACATGAAAATCTGCAAAGTGATTGTCCCTTCTATGGAGATTACCTACTCCCATTCTTCACATTTTTATGGTATGCGAGTATGCGATCATCTATTTTCATACACGTTTTTGGTAATAAATCAAGTAGACAAGTAGTATAAGTGATTGGATAACATTTAGTGGTACCTTGAAGTAGAGGTGCACAAAAAAACCGGTTAACCGAACCGATGCGAAAGTTAACCTATAACCGTAACCGGTTAGTAACCGATACCGTACAAATCGATTATAGGTTAAGAAAAACCGGCGGTTAGTAATCGATTTGCATTTTCCAAACCAAAAACCGATTAATAATCGGTTAACCGATAATCGATTTTTAATTTAAGTTTTAACCGGTTAATCGGTTTTTGTATATAAATGGGATCGTTTTCTAAATATAATTCCATATTACTGATTATTCGATTGATTGAGCCTCTTTTAGAACCCAGCCATAGCCCAACAACAAAAATAACCCATCCAGCCCATTAAAGAATTACAACCACCAACAGTCCAATATAAGTGATAAGCCATTGGGGATCGACCGACTATCTTATAATTCAAGAATTGGGGATATAGCTTTTTAGGGTTCTTCAATTATGCAGCCATCACCATCGATTCAACACAAATAATAATCCACAAATCAACACAAATAATAATCTCTTCATAAAATCAATAAATCTCTTTCTCCCATTCAATCACTTTCTTTCTCTTCTCTTCATAAAATCAACACAAATAAACACAAACACACAACCGAAAATCATGGCTGCCTCAAGTACTGCTCACGATTCATCTGATATTTACGCAGCGCACATCAATACTTTGGCGTTCACCGACAAAATAGTGAGTGAATTAGTGAGCGAAGTGATTTGTGTTTGTCTCTTCTAATTCTAAATCCAAATGATGTTGCGCAGTCTCTTAATTTATTCGAACTATTTGTTTTAATCGAACTATTTGTTTTAATCAGATTTGTGTTGGGGACTTTTTTCGGTTAACTGGAATTGGTTAACCACTTCGGTTAACCGGTTTTTATAAACCTTAATCGGTTCCATCGATTTGAACTTTTCCATTGAGTAATCGGTTATTAACCGGTATCGATTAACCGGAATCGATTAATTTTTTTTTTTTAAAAACCGATTTCGGTTAATAAAAATAAAAACCGAAACCGGTTAACTTGTTTTTGCACCTCTACCTTGAAGTTTTGAGTTTAATTTCACAAAAATAATTTAAAATTCCTTAAAGTTGATGATTTAATGTTAGAATATAATCGGATAATACTAATGTTATGATGATACTTCAGTGATCAGTCATTAATTCAAACTAGTCGGTTCGATAGAATTCTTTGGAGAATAACAAATATGCATCAAAATTATGATTTAAATAAGGGTTATATACTTATATACATGTGAAAGTTTTATTCATACAAATAATTGTATTTTATGGCGTCATATGACTCATATCCACCCAAAATTATGGGACTCAAGTTGTGCCCATTGGCTATATTTATACGGGCAGATGAATTTGGCTAAATGGATTTTTTTACCATTTAAGTAGAAAATGGAAGCAGACTTTCTACTTAAATAGAGGTAAGGTCTGTCTACATTTTAACCTCCCATACACCGTCAAGATATTGTGGCTCAAAACCCGCGGAAAACGGCACTCAACAGTTTCTTTCTTTTTTTTCTTTACTTTGTTCAATTTTGAAAACCTTGTTTTAAGTTCATCATTTAATTAATATTATCTCATATTGAAGAATAAGGATAATTAATGTTTCTAAATTTTACGAAACTTTTCTTCCAAAAATATGTTTAATATATCCTAAAAATGTTGTGTAAGGATCATTTATCTTGTATTTAATAAAAAAAATTCAAAAGCAATTTTCTCTATTTATACAACCAAATTTAGGTTGTATTTGCTTTGTGCATTTGTGTATTTATATTTATGTTTTATGCAAATTTAGTGATATCTAATCTAATACTCGTATTTAACATAAATGTAATATCTCCATTACATCATTTTCTTTGATAGTACTTTTAGACTTTAATTTAAGTGTCTTACGTTTTTATTCCATCCTATGAAGCAACAAATGTAATAATTTTTTTAAATATCATTTTTTTTAGCACCGTGTAAATCAAATCATAACAAGATAAAGATAATCAAGTTAAATTCCCTAGCTTATAAATACCCTTTGAAACTATAGGTCCCAAATACAATCCCCAAGAGAGCAAGAAAATGGTCACTCCATCTCAACTAAAAGTACTCCCTTCATCCCCTCATGCATTCTCCATTAAAACTCCACCACATTCCTCATCCTCTTCTTTAGCCACCTCCATGAAGTTCAAAACCTTAATCCATAATTGTATCTTCTCCCATCTCTTTCGGGTGGCTCGGGCTCTAACCAAGGCCAAGACCATCATAATGGAACTTCTTAAAGAGATCCATCTAACCAATGTCCATTTCTTAGAACCCTTGCTCTTGAAAAAGAACAAAAACAAGAACAAACTCTATTTTGGGTCGTTTAGGTTGCACTACAATTGGTGTTCATCGCACGTCGTTCCAATGACTTCACCCAATGGTCACGTCTACTATGACTCCACTTGGAATTCTTTTTTAGATGAAATGGCACCAGAGTCCCAACTCTCCGGGTACCTCCAATGGCTTGAAGAGAAGAACAATACTGGCAATGATCATGGGAAAAACGGCTCTGCAATGACTGTTGATGAAATGAATGAGATCGATCGTCTAGCTGATAAATTTATAGCAAATTGCCATGAGAAATTCAGATTGGAGAAACAAGAATCATATAGGAGATTTCAAGAGATGATGGCTAGAAGTGTGTGAGTTCATAAAGGATCTTTGGTCACATACTAATTTATAGGCCTATTTCTCTTAATTTGTAGTAAGGGGTTGGATTGGAGTGGTATAGTTCGCACAACAAGAGTGCATGATTCAAAATATGGGGGAGAGGCTGCTAGCTAGATAGCTAGCTTCATCAAAAAGTTCTATCTTCGAGATTGATTTTTGATAGGTAGAGTGGGCTTGTTTTGTAGTCATGCAATTCGATCTTGTATTTATAACTTATAAGTAGAATATCGTTAGGAATTATGCTCTAGCTAGCTAGATCCCTTGATTAAATTTAAATATATTCACATCTTCTTTCTTGAATCAGTAGTCAGTTGTAGTTCTTAATACGTAATTAAGATTGTCATTCACATATAAATAGTTCTATTCTATATATGTATAGTTTTAGATTAGATGTATATGATGTGTCTAAGATTCCGAGTAACAAAGTCACGTACTTAACAGTTAACAATACAAATACTGAATAAAATTTTATAGCTAATATTGTTTCCATAATTCGATCACCTTTATAAAAGTGTTGGCCTTATAAAGGACTTCGTTAGCCGAAAACTAAATGAAGAACGTTAAGACAGTATGTATCATTTCCAAATCATGTTTATATCGAGTTAGTAAAATAAAATATGATATCTTTCTAAAGTTTTACTCATATTTTTAGAAGAATTATTAAACGGACACTAGTACAAAAAAAGGGTATAGAGACCGGTCAAAAGTGCTATAGAGACCGGTTAAACAACTGGTCTCTATGGCTACTGGTTTTTCTCTATTCCTAGAAAAGAGACCGGTTGTTTTCAAAATAACTGGTCTCTATTCTTTGTTCCCGCCTATATAATATCTTCCCGCCAAACACATAGAGACCAGTTTTTTTATATTTAACCGGTCTCTATTCTATTTTTTTCAGACCTGTTTTTTTTACTTAACCGGTCTCTATTCATTTTTTTCAATTAAAAAAAAACCTGCTGCATTACAGAACCTGTCATGGCTGTTCTAAAACCTGCTATGCTATTTATATACCAAAACAATATATCCTCAACATTCATATCAAAACACCCAAAACAAACTTGGTGTTCATTAAAATATACCAAATCCAAACTACTAGTACCTAATGCAAAATCTAAGTAATTCACAATTAAACTGCTAGAACATATAATCAAACCACTAACTAGAATATATTCTTAAACATCTCCAAAAACTAAACAAAGTTAAAGTTCCTAAAAGTCATATAAAACTTCTAATAATAAAGTCAAAGTTCAACGCAAAGTTCATACTTTAGTCTTTTGGAACCGAAATTGCATTTGTCCAAAATTTAACCATGGCATCTAGTTGTGAGTGCTCGTATGGTCTTGTATCATTCCAAGGAATCTACAAATATAAGAAGAAAAAAATAACATTATTGCTTAGATATAAAAGAAAACAAATTGCAAAAACCAAATGAGATAATATAAATTATGCAAGACTGTAAATCCCAGGCCATGCTTTGGACTACTGATGGATAGTCGAGGCGGAAAAACTTGTGGTACAAACTTATGGTACAAACTTAGATGAACAAACGTACACTAAGGAAGCATGCATTCTGGTAATTCATAAATTTTACGAGTAGTAAAATTGTTGGATTAAAAAAAAAGTTACTTCCATATGGCAGCAGGTCCAGAGAGCATAATTAACTGCTTTGGGACAATACCACTCGAGTGGCTAAGTGGAAACTGAAAGCTAATTCCCCTAACCCATATAAGTCTAAGGTCTTTAAACTTCTCATCTTTCAGTCACACTAAGAGGATAAAAATAAAGGATAACTACAAGAAAAATGAAATATCCTATTAACTTGTGACCGATATATGCAACGTAACATGTAATACCTTAAACTATCGAAAGCCTGGATACAAGGATGATAAAGGGGGCTACAAATGAGGTCTCAATTCCTCTTAAATGAGTAATTTAATTCCTGATCCTTAGTTATTATTTTACCAGTTAGAAAGTTAGAGTAATTCTTATTTATCATTAGTTTAGTTGCACTAACCAACTGTCGCTTTGTTGTGTCAATGGTGTATTAGATGGAGCTTTTTGTATAATTGTGATCTTCTGTCTCGAAATGTTTTGTATACAAATGTTACTGCCCTAATGTTTTGTTACTGCCCTAATGTTTTGTAACAAGCCAAATGGGAACCAACTAGTTAGATAATATAACACATATGAAATTACTTACATGAGCCGGAAAAGCATATTGTTGAAACTTTACAAAATCATATATCCAACGCATGACATAGTAGCCGCATTCCCAAGACGACTCTTGTTGTTGGACCTAAATTTTAGTGACAATTATATATATAATAAACATCAAGCATACAAATGTATATACATGTATTTCCAAAACCCAACCATTCAACACACATTATAATTGTAGAAGATAAAAGTTTACCTCGGGAAAGTTCCAACGAAAACCGTTAAAAAACCTAAAATCAAATAAAAATAATGTTGTGTTAATACTTTGTCAAACAAAAAAATTGTAAATTATACACAAATATAACATAAAATCTTACTTTTCTACTAAGCTTGGTAACCGATAGTGGTCTTTGGTCTTTCCTTTACATATGGAGTCTAGAATGTACCCCGTTAATTCACTAGGGCGAAATATAAAAAGCGACCAATGACCCCTAATGATGTAATAATGTGTTAACCGGTTAGTATACACAAAGATAACACAAATCAAACATACAGTTTATGGGTAGCACAAATTCACACAAATAAAACAAGTTAATAATATTCCGAGTCATCATACTATTCACCAAAACATACAGAAAGAATTTTTAATAGAAAAAACCATTGCTAAAATAGAACTTGTCCATTCTTGCTCAATAATGCAGACTAGGGATGAGATCGGTATGGTACCGGTACCGAACCGTACCGAAACCGAGAAATCCCAAAACCGAAACTACCCAAAATTCAATCCCGATATCGTACCGAATTCACTAAAACGGTACCGGTTCGGTACCAGTTCCGGTACCGAGATTTTCGGTTCTGTACCATATTAGTACCGAATTTTACATGTAACTTTGTTTGCCAAACTACTACATAATGTGATGGTCAATTAATTAACTCTTTAAACTTCAATTACCAACAGCTCAGCTTTGTTCTAGTGGCATGGAATTCTATTACTTCCAGTAATGCACTAATTTACAGAAATATATGTAGTAATTATATATATATGAGATATACTTGGAGCAGCAGACATGACTTAGTAGCAAAACAGAAAACAGATTTGCAGCAAAACAGATTGCACCAAACAGATTTGCAGCAAAACAGGAAAACAGCTCAGCTTTGTTCTTGAATTAGTGGCAGCAAAACAGATTGCATCAAACAGATTTGCAGCAAAACGGAAAACAGCTCAGCTTTGTTCTTGAATTAGTGGCAGCAAAACAGATTGCATCAAACAGATTTGCAGCAAAACGGAAAACAGCTCAGCTTTGTTCTTGAATTAGTGGCAGCAAAACAGATTGCACCAAACAGATTTGCAGCAAACAGAAAACAGAATGCACCAAACAGATTGCAAAACAGAAAACAGATTTGCAGCAAAACAGATTGCACCAAACAGATTACACCAAACAGATTTACAGAAAACATGACTTGAAATCTTGAGTTGCAGCAAAACAGAAAACTTGCCAAGCCCAGTTGCCAAACCCTAATCCTAAAAACAGTAATCTAGAAGACTGGATACAAAATAAATTGGGGTCTAATCATGAAATTTTGCAAACTTCACACAAAACCTATCTTTTATTAAATACCAACAATTTTCAGTAAATCGAGCATTGATTGATGGTACATACCCTTGATGATACAGCAATAGATAATTGCTTATGTTAGGTTGACATAAGAACTCTCTTAAATGATTTCCAACCACCATCGGCTTCTTTTCACACATTAATCCATTAACTGAAAACGGGTTTAAAAAAGCACATCGATTTGGCTGTAAGTCTGTATCAACGCTATTATGTAAAGCCCTGAATAAGAAAAAGACAATATATTATAATGTAAACTAATACAAAAAAAAGTCATATTGACAATAATAATAAGTTAAGATATATTTTTATACTTACGATACAAAAAGTGCTAAAATAGTCATCTCAAGATCCTGTTTTGTGAGCAAAGCCATAACCTCCATGGGAGTGACATTTATAGACAGAGGGGCAAGTAATGAAAAAGTCTCAGCCCGAATCTCATGAGACATCGTGAGTCTAGGGTCACTTCTGCTCATCCAACTCAGATAATAATCTTGAATAAACACAGGCCTCCTCATGATTCTAGTACTATAGCTATGCAACTCTAACTCTTGATTTTCAAGATTATAAGTCCGCGATGGAGCAGAAGATGGCTATGAATAAGTATTATTAGTTACACAAATAAACATTACTACAATATATATTTTCATGCATAATATATTAAGTTTAAGGTTCTTATGTTTACCGATGCATCACCACAAGTCCTATTTGCTGGTATTCTTGAAGTGGAATGTTTAGAGGAAGAAGGTGTAACATCTCTTTGGTCGGGTGTTGGAGATGGTTGACCAGATGGCTATTAACAAAAACCCATCTGAACTAAGACCAAAGTGGAATGTTGACTACTCATGTCTCCAAATGGATTAATCCCATCTGAACTAAGACCAAAACGGATATTTCTAATCTCAGATTCAAATTCAGGATATTTGTCATTAATATGCCTCCATTGGGGAGAATCAGCTACGTGTCTTATCATTCCATCCTTTTTACGCTCATCCTCGTGCCACCTTAACAACTTTGCATGTTTGGCATTAGCAAATAACCGTTTTAGTCTTGGTATGATGGGCAAATACCACAAAACTTTAGTAGGGGGGCCATTCTTTGTGACATCATCGTTAAGATTGGTTTCTTTGTTTCGCTTATACCGTGATGCACCACATTCTTTGCATTTGTGCAAATCTTTGTTTTCGTTTCTATACAACATACAATCATTTGGACATGCATGTATTCTTTTTGTTTTCAACCCCATCGGACAAATCAACTTTTTGGCACGGTATGTTATTTCTGACAACTTATTGTCTACAGGGAGCAAGTCATGCATGAACTCCAAAAGCTTTGTAGAACCTGTATCACTCCATCCATAATTTGCTTTTAAGTTTAACAATTCCGTCACAGCAGAAAGCTTGGAATATTTACAACCGCTATACAATTTTGTTTTTGAATCGGCTAACAGTTGTTGGAATTCATCATGATCATGTTCATCAATATCACCCTCCACATCATTAAACATATTATCTATATTTTCACCATTGTCATTATCACCAATATTGTCATTATTACCATTGTCATTATTACCATTGTCATTATTATACAAATCATTGTTTTCATCACTATTAGCCCGATTAAATAAAGAAACACTAGAATTTTCCCCAACAATTTTTTCTCCATGCATATACCAACAAACATAGTCTCTCATAAACCCATTACTTATAATATGTGCACTAACTTGTATAGCATCACAAAACCAATTTAAATTTTGACAACTTTTACAAGGATAACAAATTTTTTCTCTACAATTCTTCTTCCGATTCTCTTCAGCAACTTTCATAAATTCAGTCAATCCATTATCAAATTCTTCAGAATGCCTTGTTATCTCATACATCCATCTACGTCTACGCTCCATCTGTATAAATATAAAGTAACATGTTTTAATAAAATGCATGTATGATATGATACGTGTAACGTAGGGTTGGATTATTGTAGGTGGCCATCCTAACCCACTTTTTGAATACTTTGTCTCATATGTGAGTGACATGTTAACAAATTGAGTGTTTAAGGAAAAATCGGCAGCATTTCCCCTTAACTCCTCAAGTAAGCGTATAAAACGCAAACCCGAAGGAGCAAGGGGAAATGGTGTCAATTTTTCCTTAAACACACAATTTGTTAACACGTCATTCACATCCTAAATGAGACAAAGTATTCAAAAAGCAGTCCCAAATGGGGACAATCCGAAGTTAACCTCTAATAGGTTAACTTCGGACGGGTATAAACCTAAGGCATACGGTGTGGACCCTATACTATATGAATGCATGCCATGATAAATTAATTAACATAAATAAATAATTATTCGTAAGTTATATAGGTTGTGATATAAATATACCTCTTGCGCATACGTTAACGAATCCACTAGCTTAAATTATACCGCAACAATCTTCAAATGAACCTATAAATTTGAAAAACCACCTAATTAAAATAAAAATACAATTTTATATCACACAATACAAATAATATATATAAAAGATAATATATTTTTGGAGAATTATATAAGATTGATTTATAAGTATATAATAATATACCTTTGACATCAAAATAACACTAAATGTTATTATAATTATTGAAGTATAATAAATTTTGTTGTTTGTGATAAATATGGTTGGTATTGAATGTAGTTGTATTGAATTTTTGAAAGAGATTTAAGCTAAAAAAAAGAGAATTATGAGGAATAATAGAAGGAATGAAAGGATTATGAGGAAGAAAGAATGAAAGGATTATGAGGAAGAAAGAAACCAGCTGCACGTCTTCTGTTGAGATATATGAGGAAGAAGTAGTCAAATAGACGAATAGAGACCGGTTAATTACAAACAAACCGGTCTCTATTCTTTTTGGCAAAAAAGACGTTACGGGTGTGGCAGCATGTTAGGTGCATGCCTTTTATATGAGGAATAGAGACCGATTAGGTAGAGAACAACCGGTCTCTATTCTTTTTAAAGTTTAGAGACCACTTTTTATATACTCACCCGGTCTCTATACTTTTTACAACCGGTCTCTATTCCTATATGCCTATAGAGACCGGTTGTGAATGTTTATAGACCACTCTTTTAGAGAACAACCGGTCTCTATTCTTTCAACCGGTCTCTATTCCTCGAAATTTGTAGTAGTGGGATGAGCTAAGATATTCTATCATTACTCATCGAGCTAATAGAAATATTTCAAAAAATTACTAGTTGATAATTATTATTTCATGTGTTCAAATATACTTTATTAATTATATGAACCAGATCATTTTATCTAAATGTTTAACTTTGTATTATGAAAACTTGTGTAATTTTTATTATCAACGTCATTACCTTATATTTCTTAATAAATCTATAATACCTTATAAAACAAACCCAACTCCCCTCCTTACTTAATTAAGATTTTGAAATAACTGAATTACCCCCACAAATTCAACATTCTTTTCATTCATCCATTGAATGTACCCAAAATACCCTAGCAATTTCAACCCACACAAATCTACGGTCAAACCCTAATCTAATTATCTATCTACATCTATATTATATTATACAACAAATCTCATTTTGTTGAATTTTAAGTTTCAATATTCCACAATTCATCAAAACCACATTACATCAATAACTTACACTACTTGCCGCCGCCACCATCACCACCAATCGTCGCCGCCAACACCGTCGCCACCGCCACCGTTGACGCTACCGCCGCACGCCAACATTCGTTATTGCCACCGTCGCCGCCATTACATCGCCATCACCATTGTCACCTCTACCATCGCCGCTACCGCTGCACGCCACCACCACCCGTCACCGCCGCATCGCGCGGGTACCCTCCTAGTTAAAATAAATTCCACAATTTATTTAGGCTAAGAGAGCAAATTTGAAAGTGGTTGGACCTTCTACCCCATTGGGCCGAAAAGGTAGATTACTTATGTTATCATGAATTAAATAACTTAAAAGATAATGATTCATCCCTTAGAAGAAATATATGTAACTCTCATGTAAAGACAGAGGTCCAATATTCAAATATCATTAGGTGCGAACAATTTATTTTCTATGAGCCACATCACTTTAGAAGAAGAAGATTTACATGGTTTATGTACAGTGCTATGCATAAACTCTATGTATCAGTGGAGTCGATATTACGGTTTACGAAATGGCTATTAGCCTTTTTAGTCACTAATACGGAACTAGAATTTAAAACTCAGACCACACCTTACAACCATACCCATAAACCAGTCGCTGTCATGCCAGATTTAATCTCGATTTGTGTATTTATCCGGGGCTATTCATATCGTCATATGCCATTACACTACATTTTACGGTTCCTTGAGGATCATGCCGCACTTTCACAACGATGCAATATGAGATGGAGTCCTAGATTCACTACGTCTTACAGGGCACCATACACTTCACTGATATGAACTCTTAAAGCAGGGTCTGGTTTTGCACTTTCCTCGTTACTGTTGTCTTATTAAATTTAACTACTTATCTTTTAACATGCCGCCTCAGAGCGCCAACCTTTTGTACAGGTAGATATTGAATTTGGTTCGATATCTGTCACAACAAACTTGAAACATAACAATGAAATGTAGAGTGATAGGTTGATGCCAATTTAGGGATGCCAGTTCATATGGAGAGTAACAGGTAGATATAAACTTAAAGTATGCCGGTTCACAATGGTTAATAGTTATGCAGCCCATGAGCATGATGAAGATGTCCAATGAGCGAGTTAAATAGGGTTATCTAGGTGGTTGTCAGTTTGTCACGCCTTCACTTACAGACCATATACTGTGCAATATTGTTAGTAATAATATATTTGAAGTATGCAGCTTTAGCAGCACATATTAGATTATTATCGTGCAGACCCACTCATTATTTACTATGATCGTAAGGCTCATGGGTTCGGCTCAGGTTCCATTGTAAATCAATATTGGGTAAATAACTTCCTACAGATGTGAAGAAAGAATCCTTTGGTGCCCCGAAACTTTCAAACATTAACTAACAAAAGCCGAGTTCTCAAGAATGTCACTTTCTTTCGGCCTTCATGCTTCCTTGAACTTTCTGCGTAGTAGATGTGACAATTTCAATTTAGATAATTATGAATGTTTGATTTTGGTTATATTTGCAGAATAACTTCAAGCTAAGAATGAAACGGATCAAATGGGTTGCGCAGTTCAAACGGGTCAAAAAAATACATCGTGGTTAACTGGTTATCATACAACCTACTAATCCATTAATCTAAACCTTTAAATGGTATGTGTGAGTCAATCCAACCTAACCAACCATTTCAATGCCTAACAAAAATTACTTACTTCAATGCGAGCCATTTTCACCCCCTTTTCAACACAAGTCGTGTAAGTAGCCAACTAGGTGCAAAACTGGAAGTAGGGCAAGCTAATGTTGGCTTTCATCGAATACCCCTTCAGCTTCAGGAGGAAACAGTATGATCAGCAATTAGGGTGAATTTAACTATGGGATTTTATCAGTGATGATAAGTACTGAAATAAATTTTTTTTGTATATAGACAAGTAGGAGGCTGTTGGCTTCAGTTCTACAACGATACAGTCTTACTCAACAAATAAACAACACTGTTAAGCAAATTTAAGAAATTATAAGTACACATGCTACAAATCTTTATGACACGATATACTACAACGAAGAAATGAATGTGACAATAAGATTAGCCATTTCAGTATCATAAGACGGACCTTCCATTTGGAAATGACTAACTCCTTCAATGAGATGGGTTTCCGCACGGCCTGCTGCACCTTTGATCTTGTTAGCCAATTGTTTGACACTCGTGAACCCATCTCTAGTCCCCATGACAAAAAGTTTTGGCTTAGGAGATTGTAATATGGCCTTGTGGTGTCTTCCAAAGAGAATAGAAGCGGTCCAGCCAAAAGGATACCCCAAACTCACATAGCCGACAATTTCATCCACCTGATCAACCGCAGATCCTGCAATCGGAGCCCCTGCATTACAA
Source organism: Erigeron breviscapus (assembly GCA_034093135.1). Classification (NCBI taxonomy): domain Eukaryota; kingdom Viridiplantae; phylum Streptophyta; class Magnoliopsida; order Asterales; family Asteraceae; genus Erigeron; species Erigeron breviscapus. The sequence continues at coordinate 42,419,929 of CM067173.1, read as the reverse complement.
TGAATCAGTTAAAGATTGAACACAAAAAATATTTATAAGAAATTCTGGAGATGAAATGCGGTTGTTTTGAACTTAAAGCTCAAGGAGCAGCAGTTGCTGATGCAAATCTGAACCTATTCAAGAAGAATAAAAAACTAAAAATGATAACTAAAAGACCTAATTAAAAGACCTAAAAGTGATGCAAAATACACTTCATAATAGTTGCAAAAATAGAACAGGTCAATTGCTTAGGCCATCTCCAATGGCATGCTCTATCCTCTCCTCTCTCGAAATATTGAGATAGAGGACCAAAAACTCACTCCAATGGGTTCTCTATATTTAGAAAATCTTTTATAGGAAACACTCTTTCCTCTATTAATAGAATCACTAGTCATCTTCTAAAACTACCTTTGTTTTTATATGTTTCCGTAATCATCACTTAGAAATGTTCAAACAGCCTAATTTGGTTATTAAAGCTTTTTGTGTACGCCGTTCAAAAAAAAAAAAAGCTTTTTGTGTACCTTTTAGTTAAAAAATGGTCATTAACTTTTGTTTTCCGCCGCTATCTCTTCATTCTTATACCTCTTTACGATAAAATGGCCAAAGTAAACATGTATTATATAAAGCTGGTTAAAAAAACCATTTTAATTACCATACCAGGCTACCGCCTAAAGCATACTGCTAAGGTTAGTAACTATATTACTCCTTACATTCCAAAACTATTGTCATACACTCATACCTTACAACTAATACTAACTGTCCGCTTTAAAAGGAATAGATATACATGATTAAATGTCAAACATTAACCGTAATTACATTATAACCACTATCACAAAACTCAACGAAGCATTTAGAAAATACGAAATTTAAGGGTAGTATTATCCTTTACTACACATACATATTATGTTTCTTTAAAGTGTGTGTTTTTGTTTAAAAGACAATAATTTGAGACAGTAATATAGTTGGTAACAAGATGCAAGTTAATATTAATCCTGTGCAGGTTCAAATCAGATTCATAAGAAACTCGAGAGCTACAAAATTAAATGTTAATGTAAAACTCAAAAGTGAATAAAATCTTTCACAAAAGATATTCAAATGAAAACCAAAAAGAAAAAAGAAATCAGTTGTGATCCAAGCAAATCATATGTGTTCAACACATTTTCTGGTTTGATATTGAATCTCGATGCATTTTGAAATTCAAACATTACCCTAATCATATATTCCTCACATTTTCCAATCTCGTTGTTATATATATTATAAGCCGTAAAACAAGGTAACTATCTTAGGTTAGATCCAACGGTTCATGCACAGTAACGTTATGATGCCAAGGTCTATAAATGTAGTTTTTAAACGTCTTGGGTTTGCGATACAAAAAGGGTTAGCTGTGCAGCTTGTTGCCCGTTTGCCTTCTATTTCTATGTAAAGTGTTATTGATTCCAAAAAGAAAAAAAATTTAATAAGCAATTAACCCAACATATAACACTATTATATCTACATCAAGTCATCAACTATCGATTTCGAGCAACTGAAACCAACAATAAAAGCAAATCCTATCACATGTACATGTCAAATTTACCCAAAAGCGAAATAAAATCTAACTAAATTAATTCACTAGAAAACACAACAAACCCAAATCATATCAAAATCCTATACAATCAAAAACTGTCATATATATATATATTATAAGCCGTAAAACAAGGTAACTATCTTAGGTTAGATCCAACGGTTCATGCACAGTAACGTTATGATGCCAAGGTCTATAAATGTAGTTTTTAAACGTCTTGGGTTTGCGATACAAAAAGGGTTAGCTGTGCAGCTTGTTGCCCGTTTGCCTTCTATTTCTATGTAAAGTGTTATTGATTCCAAAAAGAAAAAAAATTTAATAAGCAATTAACCCAACATATAACACTATTATATCTACATCAAGTCATCAACTATCGATTTCGAGCAACTGAAACCAACAATAAAAGCAAATCCTATCACATGTACATGTCAAATTTACCCAAAAGCGAAATAAAATCTAACTAAATTAATTCACTAGAAAACACAACAAACCCAAATCATATCAAAATCCTATACAATCAAAAACTGTCATATATATATATATATACCTATATATATATATATATATATATATATATATATATATATATATATATATATATATATATATATATATATATATATATATATATATATATATATATATATATATATATATATATATATATATATATATATATATATATATATACATTTTGAAATTCAAACATTACCCTAATCATATATTCCTCACATTTTCCAATCTCGTTGTTATATATATTATAAGCCGTAAAACAAGGTAACTATCTTAGGTTAGATCCAACGGTTCATGCACAGTAACGTTATGATGCCAAGGTCTATAAATGTAGTTTTTAAACGTCTTGGGTTTGCGATACAAAAAGGGTTAGCTGTGCAGCTTGTTGCCCGTTTGCCTTCTATTTCTATGTAAAGTGTTATTGATTCCAAAAAGAAAAAAAATTTAATAAGCAATTAACCCAACAAGAGCACTTCCATCCCAATACATTTCAATACACTGTCACATCAGCGCCACATTAGAAAAACCTGTTTCCAATACATTTCCCCCAATTCACACCAATACCCAATACATCCAATACATTCCAATACATTAACTTTACACTTTTAATTAAATAAAACTAAAATATCTCTATAAATAAACATAATACTCCATCCGTCCCATATTAAGTGTCCTATTTTGACTTTTTAAGTCTTTTTCTTTCAACTTTGACCGTAAATATTTTTGTTTGCTTTATATAACACTTGATTTGACATATATGAATGGATTGAGTTTTAAATGTACTTTTCATTGATATAACTTTAAGCAACTAATATATAACATAAACAAAGATATTTACGGTCAAAGTCGGAAGAAAAAGACTTGACCAGTCAAAATAGGACAATTAAAATGGGACGGAGGGAGTAATAATAATAAATTAATAATAAAAATAGGTGTTATTAATATATTAATATAGGAAGTTTATTTATTTTAGGGTAACAATAATATGTATATGAAACTATAGGGTTAGATTTGAAATTAACATAATAATCATAAGGACTAAATTGTAAAGGACTAAAGAATAAATATACTCATCTCCTTCCTTCCCTCTTCGTTCAGATCGGAGAAAAAAAAACCCCCCCGCAACTCCTTATATATATATACTTATATTTATTCTATCTATAGATCTATATTAAACGAACTAACAAAAAAAAAGAAAAAGAAACCTCCGTATTGCCCACCACGAAATTCCAATACACTCGCGAATACAAACTCAATACGGATCGGTCCCAACGGTGTGCTCCGTATTGGAAGAGCAATACGCTCAAATGCATAGCACATTGGGGGTGCTCTAAAAGAAAGGAAAAGAAAAAAAAAATGTAAATGGGTGAGAATTCTCGGGTCTCATGTACAGTTTTGGTACCCAGAAAGCAAGTATTGTAAAAGTATTAAAGTAAAACAAATAGAACAAGATCTTTACCCTTAGATCATGATAAAATTGATGCACGAAGATTCACGAAACACAAATATATATATATATATATATTGATACACATGATTTTCATTGAAGAGAAACTTATTGTTTTGTTTGTTTTACTTTAATACTTGTTTTATTTTAACTAAAACCTAATTATATTGTTATTGTTTTTTTGGAACGGCTAAAGAATTTTATTAATAAACGGCAAACTAGCAAGGTACTAGTCGCCAAAAGTACAATTACAAATATACATTCAATCTAGAAACGAAACCAATAACAACAATCTCTAGACTCTTCCCGAGACATTAACTGCGAGGACTTCAAAATGAGTGAAAAAACTCATGCCAATTACCAAAAGGAGACACGAGAAAAACTCCCAACAAACGAGGGCCGAGCCACCGGTTTTCACCTCGTGTTGTTTTTGATGAAGCCCCAACCATGTCTCGGGGAAAAATACGACCAGGAGCAAAACATAAGAGACAAGAGAAAAACTAACAGAAGTATATTTCTCCTAAGCGTCCCAACCTTCCCAATCTTGATTCACAAACCAGAAGCAAAAACAAACAGCAACTCTCGCTAAAAAAAAGTATACTAGTCCAGTCGCGGACTGAAAGGGCGCTCGAACCATTCGTCCCAAGACATACCATCTTTCTTATCCTGGTTATGAACCCAATTATATCCCATAGAAACGATGACATTAAAAATCTCCAAAGTAGTCTCGTGGATATTATTGTGAAAAGCGTTGTTCCTAGCTTTCCAAATATACCACCACCAAATAAACAACACAGCTTGAATTCTTAAACGACTTCTGAACGGGTATTTAAGCTGGTCACGCCAATTGATCACATTATCAATGGAAGCATCCGGGATATTGAGGCGCAACCAAGACTTGAGCTTCTCCCTTACCCCTGCATACATATTACAATCTTGGAATAAATGATCGATAGTGTCCACACCATTATTACAGTTAACACAATTAACTGAAGTCACATCGATCCCTCTAGCAAAAAGATTCATGCTTTAGCCAAGCCATCATAATGCAATTGCCTCCATATGAACAAATTAATCTTCTTAGGTACAAAGGAGTTCCACATTGTTTAGCCAAGCCATCATAATGCAATTGCCTCCATATGAACAAATTAATCTTCTTAGGTACAAAGGAGTTCCACATTGTTTTAGCCAAGCCATCATAATGCAATTGCCTCCATATGAACAAATTAATCTTCTTAGGTACAAAGGAGTTCCACATTGCTTTAGCCAAGCCATCATAATGCAATTGCCTCCATATGAACAAATTAATCTTCTTAGGTACAAAGGAGTTCCACATTGTTTTAGCCAAGCCATCATAATGCAATTGGTCGTGGTCAAGAATCATACGCATATGGGACACCGAAAACTCCTTACTTCTTTCAGGCACCAAACCCATTTGTCATTATTAACACTAACCAAACGGTTCGGCAGAGAGTTAACCAACTCGTCCAGCATGTGAAATTCTCGGCTGGTTCTTAAGTCTCTTTTCCAACTCCATTTCCATTCCATGTTGTTCCATCGATCATGAATGTAACAATTTTTGTCAGTGTCCAACCTAGCTAGCCTCGGAAATTTACTTTCAAGAGTGTTATTACCACACCAATAGTCGACCCAAAACTTGGTGTTCCTGCCATTACCAACCTCGCGCTTGATACAGTCGATCCCAATTGTGGAGTTGTTGTGAACATGATGCATAGTATTAATCATTCTCGACCAGATTCCTTTGTTTTTAGCCACTAGTTTATCAAAGCAGCCATCACCATGAATATCCACAAGAACTTTAACCCAAAAAGTGTTAGGTTTCGATAAAGCACGCCAACGCCACTTATAAATAAGCGCTTGGTTCATGGAGTCAAGGCTTCCAATGTCCAATCCGCCATCTTCCCTTGAAGCTAAAGCTGTGTCCCATTTGATCCAAGCCATGTTTCTTTTTTCAGCAGTCCCTCCCCAAAAAAATTTGGACCGAACGGCTTCCAAAATTTTGTTAACTTTTTTTGGCATCCTGAAAATAGACAAGAAGTAGATACCCACAGAACCAAGTACCGACTTTAAAAGTGTAGACCTACCACCAATAGATAACAGGTTAGATTTCCAAGATGCTAATCGTTTTTGGAACTTATCGATCACCGGGTTCCAAGTAGCAATTCTGGAGGAACTACCACCAATAGGGATGCCAAGGTACTTAAAAGGCAGAGATTCGGACTTACATTTCATAGCATTAGCAAGACGATTCACTTCTATATCATCCACACCAATCCCAATAACAGAGGATTTATTAAGATTAATTTTGAGCCCAGAAATGCAAAAGAAGAAACGAAGAGCATTGGTGATAACCTCCAAATTATACTCAGACCATTCACCCACCAACATCACATCATCAGCATAGAATAGATGAGAAATGGACACCTGTTTGAACTTGGCACCATAAAAAATTCCTTTCTTAACCAAACTGTCAATAGCTACATGAAGGCCCTCCATAGCAATAATGAATAAAAATGGTGCCATCGGATCTCCCTGTCGAAGCCCACGTTGGATGGGGAATTCCTCGGTAGGGCTACCATTAACTAAGATGGAATATCTGGCCGAACATAAGAAAGCTTTGATCCATTCGATCCATTTTCTACCGAAACCCATAATCTCGAGGATAGAAATGAGGAACTCCCAAGACAAAGAGTCATAAGCTTTAGCAAAATCGATTTTAAACAACATTAATCTTTTCTTTATAACTTTATACCAATCAATAATCTCATTCAAGAGGAGAGGCCCATCCAAGATCTGTCTACCTTTTATGAAGGCGGACTGCTCTTGGCTTACAATAGAATCAATAACTTTAGCAATACGAGTAGCTAAAAGTTTGGCCAAAATTTTATATTGGATGCCAATAAGACTAATAGGCCTGAAATCAGAAATCATAACTGTTAACTCACTTTAGGAATAAGTGTAATAAAAGAAGAATTGCAACTTGTAGGAATTTTGGCCTTGTTGTGGAATTCAGCCACCATGCAAAAAATGTCGTCTTTGACAACCTCTGTAACATCCCGAACTTTTCATGTTTGACTTGTTGACTTGACCGTTAGTTAACGTTAGGTTTCGTCAAGTTTATGTGCCTTAATTGGATTATGTGATTAAATGCTTATGTGTTTAATATGTTATGATTAAAGTAAGTTGAATGAAAGTAATTAAAAGTAAAGTTATGGAAGTCAAGTGCTTGTTAGGTTGATAAGTGTCCCGGTTAGTAAGTTGAGCTTAGAATGCGATGTTTAGGAAGTTGAGGGACTTAAGATAACAAAAGGAAAGTGATGTCCAGGGGTTTAAGAGTTAATTAGGTTTCCCTAATTCTCATTATTCAGATCTCACGTGTGTGTGAAACCCTCCAGTCGCCCCTCCCTCTCTTCCAAAGCAAATTCCCTGCAAAACCCTACGTTTCTTGGTGTTTGATTGAAGTTTGATCAAGATCTTTCGTCCTTGTGATTATATACAGGTAATATAGATGATTTTCCTTTGATTGTTGATGGTATGAGCCAATCAAATAGTTTAGAATCTGGTCTTAGGGTTTTGGGTTGGTTTAATTGCAATCTGTTAATCGATTTCGAGTCATTCGCGTGATTAATCGATTGTATAATGATGTTAAATGATTCAAGGATCAATTGGTGTTTTCAATGAGTGATTTTGGTCTTATTTTAAGTGTATTTGAAGTTCATAAGTCCTGGAGATGTGTTAAAATCGAATGGGAGTCGAATTAGGTTAAAGATGAAAATTGCTGATCTGGTCATCAGTCTCGACGAGGGCAACTTCCCCCTCGGCGAGATCAGTATGGCTAGCATAGTTATCGACTCGGTATTTTTGACTCGAATCGAAATATGATTTTTCAACTCGTGAATCGAAACGTGACTCGAATCGTAAGAGTCAGAATATTTGATAACATATAATTTTGATAATTATATATAAGTTTTTATTTTAGAAATATAGTAATGTATTGATATATTATGCTAAAAATAGTAAACATTATTAAAATAAAATAAAATTTAAAAACATACAAAGAGTTATGTTAAAAAAATAAAAATAAATAAAAATAAAAAAAATTATTTTGTGACTCGTTACTCGACTCGTGACTCGGAGATGACTCGAGTGACTCGCAAAAGAAAACACGAGTCATGTTACGAGTCTGGAGCAAAACAAGTCATTCACCGAGTCGCCTCTTTTTCACTTGATTTTGACTCGACTCGTGACTCGTACGAGTTTGACAACTATGATGGCTAGTATGGGTCTGGAGTTCGATCTCGACGACGTCACTATTTCCCCTCGATGAGATCAAACATCAGAAAGGTTTAGGGTACTTTTAAGTGTCTAGTTGACTTACTTCAATCGTTCTCGTACCTTAGGTTGTCGGGAACACTTGTCAAGCACGGTAAACTCGATTGTGATTGTTGAGTACTCCATTGAGGTAAGATACATGACTTTTCTCACGCTGGAGGCACAACAAAATGTAGTTTTCAATAATTAACCTCTTAATCGGATTATCTTATATGTGTTTGGTATTCCGGGTTATGCGGGAGGTTATATGAGAATGCATGTATGTTGAAATGATTTATGTTGGTATGATGACGTTTAAAGTAGAACTATTTATGTGCATATGAAGTATGATGCTTATAATGACGTTGTCATGATATGTTTAAGATATGTGTTGTTGATAATGTCGTTGTTATGCTTTACTGTTGATATGTAATGACTTGTTTGTGACACTTAAGTATGATATGTCTAGTTCACTAGATACACGTAAGTAATGCTATGAGTTGTGCACGATAGTGAGACTAAACGTTGAAGTAGATGTGACATTAATTAGGTAATGAATATACCTAAAGTTAAAGTGTGAAATGTGGGAAATCGTTCTAGCCTTAGTGTTAGTGCGTAAAAAGTAAAGTAAAGATGTTGATAAGTGATTAGTTTAGGTGAAAGTGTAGCCTGAGCTAATAAAGATAAGAAGACTCGAGCATAAGTTGTGTTAAGCTTAACCCGTGCTAGTTGCAAAGCTAGTGCGTATGTGGTCGCTTGAGTGGCTCCTTGCGGCATAGTTACGTTGATCTAGTATTTCCGGGTGGAGTGACTAACCACCAATGTTAAAAGCATGACGGGATAGTATGGAAATGGCATTGCCTTTCCTAAAAGTTGATACGTGGGAAATCGTGCTAGTTGTAAAGCTAGTGCGTAATAAGTAAGTTGATTAAGAACAAGTTGATTAAAGATGTAAGACGTGTAATAAAGTTGATTAAGTTGATTAAGTTGACTAAGTTGATTAAGTTGATTAAGTTGATTAAGTTGATAAGTTGATTAAGTTGATTAAGTTGATTAAGTTGATTAAGTTGATTAAGTTGATTAAGTTGATTAAGTTGATTAAGTTGATTAAGTTGATTAAGTTGATTAAGTTGATTAAGTTGATTAAGTTGATTAAGTTGATTAAGTTGATTAAGTTGATTTGATGTTGACTAAGTTGTATGTACATGTTGATATGATATGCAATGTGTTGGGATGTGGGAATAAGTAAAGGTGGGATTATCTTACGATGTTTGTGGATATTATGTAATGTGATTATGTATGCTATATAAAATGTGAAGAAGTTTTATGAAAGTAAAATGAAGAACGCTTTGTTAAAATGTGTGTATCTTATTTAGCTAATTTATTAGCTAACACTTGCTTTTATGAAAATGTTGTGTCCTTCAGGATAAGCAGGTTTGAGCTAGAGAAAGATTTAGCTCGTGAGATGGGTAGAAGAATAAAGAAGATTAGCATTAGTTACCCAAATGCTTAGACTTCACCTTTAGCCGTTGTTTGGCTACTTTATTATGATTTGTGTTTTATGTAGTAATGTGGCATTTATGTTGGTGCCATAACTTGGATTTTACTTTGACTATTACGATGATGCTATTAGTAACACCAAACTTTTATGAAAGGTACCATCCGTTACGGATGGGGCAGTTTTTAAGTGATCCTTTTCCGCTACGTTTAAACGCTGTTTGGCAAAGTTTTTGAAAATCCAGGTTTTAAAATGACGGGTGTTACATGGTGGTATCAGAAAAATGGTTTAAGTGAACCAAAGACCGACCAAAAGCCATAGGTTTGGTTTTTTTTTTTTTTGTTTTTTTTTTTTTTTTTTTTTTTTTTTTTTTTTTTTTTTTTTTTTTTTTTTTATTTTTTTTTTTTTTTTTTTTTTTTTTTTTTTTTTTTTTTTTTTTTTTTTTTTTTTTTTTTTTTTTTTTTTTTTTTTTTTTTTTTTTTTTTTTTTTTTTTTTTTTTTTTTTTTTTTTTTTTTTTTTTTTTTTTTTTTTTTTTTTTTTTTTTTTTTTTTTTTTTTTTTTTTTTTTTTTTTTTTTTTTTTTTTTTTTTTTTTTTTTTTTTTTTTTTTTTTTTTTTTTTTTTTTTTTTTTTTTTTTTTTTTTTTTTTTTTTTTTTTTTTTTTTTTTTTTTTTTTTTTTTTTTTTTTTTTTTTTTTTTTTTTTTTTTTTTTTTTTTTTTTTTTTTTTTTTTTTTTTTTTTTTTTTTTTTTTTTTTTTTTTTTTTTTTTTTTTTTTTTTTTTTTTTTTTTTTTTTTTTTTTTTTTTTTTTTTTTTTTTTTTTTTTTTTTTTTTTTTTTTTTTTTTTTTTTTTTTTTTTTTTTTTTTTTTTTTTTTTTTTTTTTTTTTTTTTTTTTTTTTTTTTTTTTTTTTTTTTTTTTTTTTTTTTTTTTTTTTTTTTTTTTTTTTTTTTTTTTTTTTTTTTTTTTTTTTTTTTTTTTTTTTTTTTTTTTTTTTTTTTTTTTTTTTTTTTTTTTTTTTTTTTTTTTTTTTTTTTTTTTTTTTTTTTTTTTTTTTTTTTTTTTTTTTTTTTTTTTTTTTTTTTTTTTTTTTTTTTTTTTTTTTTTTTTTTTTTTTTTTTTTTTTTTTTTTTTTTTTTTTTTTTTTTTTTTTTTTTTTTTTTTTTTTTTTTTTTTTTTTTTTTTTTTTTTTTTTTTTTTTTTTTTTTTTTTTTTTTTTTTTTTTTTTTTTTTTTTTTTTTTTTTTTTTTTTTTTTTTTTTTTTTTTTTTTTTTTTTTTTTTTTTTTTTTTTTTTTTTTTTTTTTTTTTTTTTTTTTTTTTTTTTTTTTTTTTTTTTTTTTTTTTTTTTTTTTTTTTTTTTTTTTTTTTTTTTTTTTTTTTTTTTTTTTTTTTTTTTTTTTTTTTTTTTTTTTTTTTTTTTTTTTTTTTTTTTTTTTTTTTTTTTTTTTTTTTTTTTTTTTTTTTTTTTTTTTTTTTTTTTTTTTTTTTTTTTTTTTTTTTTTTTTTTTTTTTTTTTTTTTTTTTTTTTTTTTTTTTTTTTTTTTTTTTTTTTTTTTTTTTTTTTTTTTTTTTTTTTTTTTTTTTTTTTTTTTTTTTTTTTTTTTTTTTTTTTTTTTTTTTTTTTTTTTTTTTTTTTTTTTTTTTTTTTTTTTTTTTTTTTTTTTTTTTTTTTTTTTTTTTTTTTTTTTTTTTTTTTTTTTTTTTTTTTTTTTTTTTTTTTTTTTTTTTTTTTTTTTTTTTTTTTTTTTTTTTTTTTTTTTTTTTTTTTTTTTTTTTTTTTTTTTTTTTTTTTTTTTTTTTTTTTTTTTTTTTTTTTTTTTTTTTTTTTTTTTTTTTTTTTTTTTTTTTTTTTTTTTTTTTTTTTTTTTTTTTTTTTTTTTTTTTTTTTTTTTTTTTTTTTTTTTTTTTTTTTTTTTTTTTTTTTTTTTTTTTTTTTTTTTTTTTTTTTTTTTTTTTTTTTTTTTTTTTTTTTTTTTTTTTTTTTTTTTTTTTTTTTTTTCAAGAGATGTGGTGCTAAGGATTTCGATGACACGCTAGATGCAGTGGGTTGTATGGAGTGGCTTGATGACACTGAGGTCGTGTTTGCTTCTTGTGACTGTCCCGAAGATAAAAAGGTGTTGTGTGCAAGTAGATTGCTAAAAGAAGGTGCTCGAGATTGGTGGAGGGGTACTACTGTCTCTATGAATCCTACTGTGTTATCCTCTTTGACTTGGGATACTTTCAAGGAAAAGTTCATGGAGGAATATATCGGTACACGAGAGAAGAGGTTACTTGAGAAGGAATTTCGTGCTCTTAAAGCTGATGTTGGAGGCATGGCCGAGTATGCTCGTTCGTTCATGTCAAATATTAAGTTTGTAGGGCACTTGGTTCCTAATGAAGAAGATAAGGTTGATGTATATGTGGATGGTATTCCGGCTAGTTATCGAGGTATTTGTAGGCAGCATACTACTCTTGCGGGTGCTATTAAGGAATCTAAGAATTTGGATGATGATTACAAGTCCGAGAAGATGGTTGTGAAGACAGTTGATGACAAGAAGGTTGGATTCAAGAGAAGGTCCGATGAGTCGCCAGATTCTGGAAAGAAGTTTAAGAATGATTCGACTTATGAGGGCAAGGATCATAGGAAAGCTAGTCAGTGGTGTTCGGTTTGTAGAGCTCATCACAGTGGACCATGTTTCGAGATAACTAAAAGATGTGATAGGTGTGGTAAGCAGGGACATGTTGTTTCTAATTGTAAAGATAAGATTCAATGTTACAAATGTGGTGAGATGGGGCATTTGATTGCTGATTGTCCTTGATGGAAAGATGATGAGAAGAAGGATGATACTCAAAAAGCCAAAGCTCGTGTATATCAGATGATTACCGTGGAGGACAAGCGTGATGACGAGGTACCTAACAAAGTAATTCCTTAGTAGTCTAATCGATTATTTTTTGTGTGTTTATATGTGTATGTGTATGTGAAATGTGTGTCTATTGTGTGTTTCGTAGTTAGTATAACTGTGCAATGATAGATGGTGACGGAAATGTTGGAAATGTTAGACATTATGATTTGTGAGTATAGTTGAAGGTACACGTGCGAGGAATGATATAGTTAAAATTATGATCCGAAACATAATTATAAATGTATCATGATGCGGACGTGTATATTTGACGGTATTTACATTGACTAATGAAAGACATGAAATGAAAGGTGGTGAAAAAAAGGGGAATGGTTGGAAGATTCGGTTGAATTTCAAGTGATAAATGTGGTAAAATGTTGACTTATACGTGTGTGGAAAGTAGTGAGAAGAGAAATGGAGGTGTTGATATCGTGAGATGATTCTGAGGACAAAATCCTATTAAGGACGGGAGAATTGTAACATCCCGAACTTTTCATGTTTGACTTGTTGACTTGACCGTTAGTTAACGTTAGGTTTCGTCAAGTTTATGTGCCTTAATTGGATTATGTGATTAAATGCTTATGTGTTTAATATGTTATGATTAAAGTAAGTTGAATGAAAGTAATTAAAAGTAAAGTTATGGAAGTCAAGTGCTTGTTAGGTTGATAAGTGTCCCGGTTAGTAAGTTGAGCTTAGAATGCGATGTTTAGGAAGTTGAGGGACTTAAGATAACAAAAGGAAAGTGATGGCCAGGGGTTTAAGAGTTAATTAGGTTTCCCTAATTCTCATTATTCAGATCTCACGTGTGTGTGAAACCATCCAGCCGCCCCTCTCTCTCTTCCAAAGCAAATTCCCTCCAAAACCCTACATTTCTTGGTGTTTGATTGAAGTTTGATCAAGATCTTTCGTCCTTGTAAGTATATACAGGTAATATAGATTATTTTTCCTTTGATTGTTGATAGTATGAGTCAATCAAATAGTTTAGAATCTGGTCTTAGGGTTTTGGGTTGGTTTAATTGCAATTTGCTATCGATTTCGAGTCATTCGCGTGATTAATCGATTGTATAATGATGTTAAATGATTCAAGGATCAATTGGTGTTTTCAATGAGTGATTTGGTCTCATTTTAAGTGTATTTGAAGTTCATAAGTCCCAGAGATGTGTTAAAATCGAATTGGAGTCGAATTAGGTTAAAGATGAAAATTGCTGATCTGGTCATCAGTCTCGACGGAGGCAACTTCCCCCCTCGGCGAGATCAGTATGGCTAGTATGGGTCTGGAGTTCGATCTCGACGAGGTCACTATTTCCCCTCGACGAGATCAAACATCAGAAAGGTTTAGGGTACTTTTAAGTGTCTAGTTGACTTACTTCAATCGTTCTCGTACCTTAGGTTGTCGGGAACACTTGTCAAGCACGGTAAACTCGATTGTGATTGTTGAGTACTCCATTGAGGTAAGATACATGACTTTTCTCACGCTGGAGGCACAACAGAATGTAGTTTTCAATAATTAACCTCTTAATCGGATTATCTTATATGTGTTGGGTTTTTCGGGTTATGCGGAAGGTTATATGGGAATGCATGTATGTTGAAATGACTTATGTTGGTATGATGACGTTTAAAGTAGAAGTATTTATGTGCATATGAAGTATGATGCTTATAATGATGTTGCCATGATATGTTTAAGATATGTGTTGTTGATAATGTCATTGTTATGCCTTACTGTTGATATGTAATGACTTGTTTGTGCACTTAAGTATGATATGTCTAGTTCACTAGATACACATAAGTAATGCTATGAGTTGTGCACGATAGTGAGAAACGTTGAAGTAGATGTGACATGTTAGGTCCAGTTTTGGTGAAAACTGGAGCGTCTCCAGTTGGATCTGGAGACCAGAAGATTTGTCCATGAAATAATAGAAGTCCGGTGGCTAGTGTACAGTTGATGCCACTGGAGCTTCCCTCCAGTTGAGATCTGACCAGACCTGAAGCATTCCAGTTGAAGTCAAAGACAACAAGTGGAAGATAGAGAATGACAATGGCAGCGAAGCCCAGTTGGCATTCTAACCAGATCGAAACTGGAGATCATCAGTTTAAAGCATTTACAAAGCTTTACACTGATTACGAGGAAGACCTTTTTGCTTTATGTACTATTAACTGAAAAATATCAATTGTCTATGTTTAAAGTACAAAAGTACATAAAGCAGGTTGATAAAGTGACTTTATGTCTTACTTTATCAAGCATAATCAAGGAATTAAATGCAATTCCTTAAATGCTCTCAACCATATTTGTACGGCCAAAGTTGACATCCCAATGTCAACTTTGCCTATAAATAGAGGTCTTTGCACAACCAAGAAACCACTTTGCATATTCGACATTTGCATACTGTTATGGGTGAAATTTCAAGTACCAATATCTTGAAAGTCCAAGATCTTGACGTATCAGGATCTTGACATAGCTGAATATTCTGATAACTTATTAATATTTTGCTAACGATATGATTCAATTGTTATTATCATTTCCACATGAGTTAAGTATGCAGATTCCAGAATATTCGATGTAAGGCTGTGGAAAATATCTCTAACGGTACAAAAAGCAAAGTCGCACATGGGACAATTCATCAACACGCAAAGAAGACCCAGTCTCCCAACATAATCGGACTTCAAGTTGATTTCAGCAGGAGGAGAATACATCAACGTTCACTTGACTGGGCAAGATATTCTCTAACGTTCAATTATGGAAGACTTGGAAGATCCCTACAAATTCGCATAGTTAGTTGGTATCTAGGTCTATATAAACGAAGGAGGCTGATCGATTTAGGATATCTTTTGGCTCACTACTCACTTGTATTCACACACACTGTTCTCGATTCTCTCATCTCTATTCTCACACTTAGCTATATCGATCAACCGAATTCCACCATTGTAATCATTTTAACAATCATTAATAAGAGAACAAAGGTAGGGACGATTGCTTCCTCCCGGGGTTTTTATGCCGGCAATCCATAAGGATTAAGGGCTTTTCCTCGATAACAAATCTCGGTGTTCTTGTTCCCTTATCTTTACTTTTATTTTGTTAATTGCTAGATTCATACTTTAATTAGCATTACATACTGTTCTTTATATTATTTCGATACTTATTATTTTGTCCTTGATTACATTTGTTCTTTTAATCCTTGTTTAGTCGACATCTTTCTTAAGCAAATCTTTACTTCAATACGCATCTTTGAAACTCAACATATTTTACAAGCCCTTAACCTCACGAACGAAAGTTTGGTTACATAATTAATCTAAGTCTTCAAGGTAGATTATCTTGGGTAATTTTTGACCAAAACAATTTGGCGCCCACCGTGGGGCAAAAGGTGCTTTCAATCGATCAAAGAATTTTCAATTTTTATCGAAGAAAACCAATTTCCGAAATTAATTCCGAAAATGTTGACTCAACCAACTAACTCTTCACAAACTGCTCCTGCTGTTTCTTCTTCGATGATTGGTCATTCTGCAGGAAATAATTCGTATCGAAGGAATAGGAATAACACGACTCGAATCCCGAATCAAAACAGAGATAAGGGACCTGCTGATCAGGCCAATGACTTCAATGTTGCTGGAGACGTTCCTGCGGGAAATCCGTCTCAATTGACGCCGCGTG
>CM067173.1:42341368-42403073 GCA_034093135.1 Erigeron breviscapus | reverse complement strand
TGAGGCTCCAGTAGTCGGGTCTGGAGCGAGACCAGCAAAACAAGTTTCTTAACAAACCTAAATAAGGTTCAGTAGTCCAGTCTGGAGCCAGTCCAGTAAGTCTGGACTAAATCTGGACCTAACAGGTGGGCTTTTGAGGTTTTTAACTCTTTGTGGGAGTTTGTTGAAGCAATGCTCATAGATAATGTCAGTAGAGCTCCCATTATCTAAGTATATTTTTCCAACCTCAAAGTTTGCCAAGCGGGCTTGTATGATCACAGGATCTGAGGCTACTGTTTCCACTGGTGGAAAAGAAATTGGAACCTTTGTCCAATCCTTCAACAAGTTTGTTTTTCGCTTTCCTAGATCTCTTCTCTGGTGGACCATACAAACATGTCCTTCTGCTGGACCTGAATCATCATTGTTTTCTTGTTTGGCTGGGGCCTTCTGCCATGCAAAGGTTTTCTTTGTAGGAGTTCTTTTTCCTTGCTTGGCTCCAGGAACCGGGTGCTCTAACTTTCCTTCTTCTAAGGCCCTCTTGATTTCTGCTTGGAGTTCTCTGCAATCATTAGTATTGTGACCATGATCCTCATGAAAGTCACAATACTTATTCATGTTTTTCTTTGCAGATCTCATAGGAGGAGGGGGCTTAAAAGTTAAGCCTACCCTCTCAGTTTTTAAAATCTCTTTTGGAGATTTTGTTAAGTCCACAAGATGGACACTTTTGGCATATTGAGCTGGCCTCTTATCTCTTCTGTCATGTGGATGTTCATCTCTTCTTGTATCTCTTCTATAATCTTCCAGGCAGCCATTTCGACTAATATCAAAACGAGACCTTTTTCCCCCGGAGGGTCCTGCCCATGACTTATCCTTCCTTATCATCCCTCTAACTAACGTAGAAGTTTCTCTCGAGCGGAGATAGTCATAGGCTCGATCAATGGCCTCTTTGAAAGTCTTGGGAACTTTTGTAGTCAACTTTTCTTGGAGGCCTCCAGGGTGTAAAGCAAGAGTAAAGCCTGAGATCTGTTGACTTTCTGGCAGACCAGGTATCCTTTGACATTCTTGAGTGAATCTTAAGATGAAGTCTCTGAGTGGCTCATTCTCCCATTGTCTTATTAAGTGGGCTTCTAAGTGATTACGCTGGTGCTTCTTCTGTTGAAAGAAATGGGCAACAAATTTTTCTTTCAAATCTTGGAAATCTTTTATACTTCTTTCAGGTAAGCCAGTAAACCAATCTCTAGCATGTCCTTGTAATGTTCCGGGGAACAAGTGACAAGCTACAGGGTCTACCCACTTTTCCGTGAGTATTGCTTGTTCGTATAATGCTAAGTAATCTTCTGGATCCCTAGTGCCATCATAGGTCCCCACAACTGGAGGAACTTTTTGGCCATCTGGGAATGGGTATTCTGCAATCCAGTCGCAGAATCTAGACTTGACAGCGGATCTTGGAATACTTACAGCTCGTGCTTGCTTCTCTGCCTCCTCACCAGATAATACTTTTAACATTTTCAACAGTTGCCTTGCCTGGTTTGGTGGTGGTGTTGGTTCTGGACGGGGCTGTTGCTTCTTAAGCTGCTCTACCATTAAAGACATCAAAGATTCCACAGCCCCCTGAGTGATTGTTGGAGGAGGAGGTGGAGGTGGAGTTGGTTTGAGTATATTGGTGAGTTGTGATAACCAATCTTGGTTGGGTTGTGTTGTAGCTGGAGAGGTATGTGTTGGGGGAGGTGGTTGGGAGGACTCCCCCATAAGCTTTAGCAATTCTACCAAGTGGCTTTCCTGGACAGTAATGGTCCCGGATGAACTAGGGACAGATTGTTCAACTGGGATTACTTGGACACCTCCAAGTGGAGAGGATGTGACAGGCAAGGGTGTAGAAATTGTTGGAATGACATTTAGAGCCTCAGGACCCTTGTTTTTTAACAACCCTTGGGTGTTGGTGGGAGAGTCTATGCCTACAAATGAGGTGGTGGGTGAGGATGATGTTCCTCTTATGGAGAACATTGACCCTATGGTACCCGAGTTTAGGGTGGGTCTGGTAGTAACTAAGTCCTCAGACGAGTATTGGAGTCTCGATCTAACATCCAATAAATTTTTATCGGAGATTCTCTTTTCACCCTGGGTATGCTCACTACTAGTAGTTTGCATGGGTATGAGAGGTGGAGGAGTATGGTGGTGTCTTTTTGAGACTTTTCACCACCACTTGTCTCAACCTCCATAGACCCAGGTGAAGTTACTTTTGAGAGTGGAGTTTCTTCCCTGGCCATGCAAGACCAAGAAAAAGAGAAATGAAATGGTGATTTTGATCTTAACAGTAATGGAATCCGTTCAATAAACGGGTCCCACGGATGGCGCCAATGTTTGAACCTAAATTGATTGGCTCAGTGACGGACTAAGATTACACAATCATCACAACTCCTGGTAATTCAGTGCAAACCTAACAAGCTCCTAGCGAGCCTAAGGTGGCAATGATTGTGTAATAAATATGATATGAATCTTGATTGCTATGATTGAATCTTGATTGCTATGATTGAATCTTGATTGCTTGTGAGTATTGAATGTGAATTGCATTTGATTGAATTCTCGAAGAGTATTTATACAAGAATATTAAGTAAGTCCCAGGCTTCTTTCTAATACTCTTGTATAGTGAATTCCTTTTTGTGGTAACGATATACAGTATAAAGTATATTTAAAAGTATACGTTATATGATCCATGTGAACTTCCAAGCATATTGCATTGGGCCCATAATTGTTATGCATTCAGAAGTCCATCTTTCCTCCTCCAAGAAGTCCATCTTTACTCCCCTCTTATTATAAATAAAATATATATATATATATATATTTTTATATATATATATATATATATATATATATATATATATATATGTTTACATATATATATATATATATATATTTAGATGGATGGGGCGGCTCATAAAAGAGAAAGTAAAGGGGGACATTAGTAAGTTCATGAGATATCCGTGTGATAGAAATCCGACCCGGAGGTAGACCCGGGTACTTTTTAGTTTCGCACACATTTATTTATATCTATATATATCGCAGTGGGAGGAAATCAAAAGAAGCAATCCAAGCCTACCCCAATTCCGACCCGGACATATATATCGGAGCGGGCAGAGGGAAATCAAGGAGCAAGCTATCCGACCCGCTCTCTTAACTCATCAGGTTTTTATTATCGGATCGATCTCTTTATTCATTATCTTTTTGCCATCCTTTTTGGCCGACCCTATTGCTCACCCGGATATGTTTCGTCTCGCCCGGTTGTTGACCCGATTTGTTTGCTCGCCCGGTTGTAGACCCAGTTTTTTTCCATCTCACCCGGTTAGACTTACCCGGGTCGGCCAAGAAATCATCTTTTCTTGGTTTCTATAACAATTGTTTTAACCACCGGATATCTATCTTTTTGTTCCTTTATTTGTATGTCGCCTGGCTATGTTTCCATCTTACCCGTTTATAGACCCGATTAGTCTTACCGGGTCGGCCAAGAATCAGATTTCTTGGTTTCCATAACAATTTTAAACTTTGTTTTAACCTCCGGATATCTATACGGGATCATCTTACTTTATCAAGCATGTACAAGGAATTAAATGTAATTCCTTAAATGCTCTCAACCATATTTGTACGGCAAGGTTGATATCCCAATGTCAACCTTTGCCTATAAATAGAGGTCTTTGCACAACCAAGAAATAACTTTGCATATTCAGACATTTGCATTTCTTGGTGACTTGTGCAATATTCTCTCAATCGCAAAAAAGAATATTTCACAACTTTAAGTGTTTCGATTGTTAAGAGGATTTCCAAGTTTAGATCAATTGTATTTCATAGTTTGTTAGGATATTTACATCTTTGTATTATCTTGGTTCCGCAACAGCCTTGTAATTTATTTAACATTAATAAATAAATTACACTTGAAAAATACATATTGTCTCACCAATTTACTTTACAAGTATTTACTTATTGCATTGTCTTTTACTTATATACATTTGTCACCGTATAAGTAATCCTCCAGATTAACCTGGTATACTGTTCACTGCAACTGGTCGTCTCCAGATCAGTGAACGTATTGCAAAGTACTCTCACCATTGACATAGAGGTGTATTCAGTTAGTACCATCTATTGAGTTGGGACTTACACCATCTCTCTACAAACTACATGGTTCATTTTATAACTTTAATTCATTTGGTTCCACTTTAAATTTGCTGCATAACGTTATAAACTAGCAGGTTTTCCCGCGCGTTGCCGCGGGTACCTGCTATTTCTTTTGCCGAGGTATCCGATTTATTTTTTAAGCGTATTACCATAAACTTAGTTTGAAAAAAAAAGCAGGAAAATTTTTTATTAAAAAAAGTTATGTTGTCGCGGGTAGCCATTTTTCTTGTTAAGTGCAATACGACAACCATAACATTATGTTTATGTTTACTCCTAAGAAGCACATAGGAAATAAATATTTAAAAGAAAAAACTAAATCCCAAAAAACAAACTAAAAAGTACTAAAAAAATTTTAAACATGTTACAAAAGTTATAAAAAAGGAAAAATAGAAAATATATATTACAAAATACAAAAAAAACAAAACTACACCAAAAGTTTGGTGAACAAATGTTAAAAAAATTACTATATGTCATTTTCTAGAAAAACATAAAAGTACATGGTTTTAAAGAAAACACAATAAAAAAAAAAAAAAAGGGGGGGGGTTGGGTTTCAAACCTCAACCTCTCACACACAAAGCAACGTCCATACCATTCCACCAAAAGCTCCTTTGTTTCATTATTCGCAAACTAAATATATATGTTAGTCTGAATTTTTTTCACTGTGCTACTGTTCATTCTGTTGCATATTATTAAGTGTATATAATTTCTTGTATGTAGCACGTATATAAAATGAGTATAAATTGTAAATGGTTGTATGATCAATGTATCGTTATTTAAATATATCAATTGTAAATGGTGTATGATCAATGTATCGTTGTTTAAATATGTCATATGTATATCCAATAATATATTGATTAAGATAGTGTAATTCTATAAAACAAAATGGGCATAACCTATAGAATAACAAATGCATAAAGAAAATATAAATTGATTGTTGAACGAATGGGCTTTAATTTATAACACAACAATTGGGAGATGGTAAGTTGGTAGCATCATCACATTTCAATGAACTAGAGTTAGTTGTATCATTGAAATTGGATGATGTTCTCCAATATATATTTTTGGTTTGTGAGAGTTTTTATTGTAGTTACGGCTTGACACATGTAATTTTCTTTCCCTCTTATACACATTTTGTTATTTTATTATTGGGATAATGGCATACGAATGTAACCACCTATGACAAAATGGTTATGTAATGTAGTAACCTACTCAGGTGGCTATGTAATGTATGCACCTATGTTTTTTTGGCTATACTATGTAAGGACCTTTTTATTTGGGTCAATCAATGTAAGGACCTATGTATTTTTTTTGGCTATACTATGCAAGGTCCGTACATATTTTACATAGTATAGCCAAAAAAACATAGGTGCATACATTACATAGCCACCCGAGTAGATCACTACATTACATAACCATTTTGTCATAGGTGATTACATTCGTATGTCATTATTCCTTTATTATTATATAGCGTTTCTCCTTTTTTTTAACTGTCTTTCATCGTTTATCACTCCTTTTCTTCCACCATCAAAAGACATTTTTAACCTAACTGCTCATCACTCGCTCAATCTTTCTCGATGTGTTCTGTAGTCTTACGGATTTCAGCTAATTGTTTTTTTTAAATCTTCCCTAATGAAACTTATAACTGCTCATCACTCGCTCTGTTTTTCAAATGATACTTTAAAATAGACTATCAAATCATAGGTAGATTACCATATTAGGTGGACTCTCAAATCATTCGTGCACTACTTAATAAGGAGGGGGAAAGTGTCCAACCCCAAACAGATTAAACGTAGGTTAAAAGAGATGGCTTCAACCTTCCTGAAGATCGTACAAGGAAAAGATCATATTGGGTAAGTCTCTCACCAGATGAATCATGCAAAAATAAAATCTTAAATGAAAAATTACAAACTTCTTTGTTGTATGTACATGTTAAGCCTGCCTCCAAGGACTATCTACGAACATTGCCATTAGGGTATTTTCCCCCTACAAGGGTCCGATAACCATTAATCTTATACTGCTCTTTCTAACATCATTTGATGTGGGTGATGATATAGGAGATTAGGAACATGTCACATAATGGGCCGTCAATTTCGACCCAACCCGAAACCCAACCCGAACCCATCCTGAAAAAAATCAGGTTAGGCTTGAGTATTTCCGACCCGCCAACCTGAATTTTTCAGGTTGGGTCCGGGTTGGGTTGTCAGGTCAACCCGTCAACCCGATATCTTTAAAATATTGAATTATATATAATAGCTCATACTCCACATTACACTAATCCATACGCCCCATTCTCATTTTCTATATTTCTAACCTAAAGTAACTTCAAATCTCAAATAAGATGAAGATTTAAAATTCTGTGAGATGATAAGTGATGTAGGATGAGAAGGTAAGTTTATGAACTTTGTGCCAAGTACTAACAATACCTTCGTATTTCTTTTCTTTTTTGTACCATTCGTTTTCAGCTTACACCATCAATGATAAAACTTTATATTGGTTGATTTATTCCATTTTATATTTATATATATTTGCTTATCAGGTTACATGGGTTGGGTCATGGGTTGGCGGGTTGTGGGTCAGGGTTGAAATTTCTGACCTGAAACTTTTAATGGGTTGGGTTAGTGTAACACCCCAAATTTTTTTTAAAGTAAAGAAATTAACCCCTTTTTATAGTTTTGACATTAAATTAAATTCCTAGTATTTTATTTTTGAATATGGGGTTAAATTAGTTGGAACTTTAGCGGATAGCGGGTATTTTCCCCTCAAAATTGGACAGGGGTCATGGCACCCCCATAATGTGTCAGCCAAGTTTCCCTTCTTGAGTCATACTTCCACCACCATTTTTATATACTTCTCTAAGTCTCTTCAATCTTCTTTTCTTGTTTCTTTCAAATCAAAGCATAGTTCCTTTGCAATCCAAGGGTAATAATAACAATAATAATCATCCTCAATCATTCAAGAAATTGAAAGTTAGGGTTTGTGGTGATGGTGGTGGTGGCCGAATTTTAGGAAGAAAGGAGGAAGAATTGGTGACCTAATTTCTTAATCCTAATTCTATCTTCTTCAAGGTAAGATTCTTTCAATTTGGTTTTGATTTCAAAAGGAAATTAGGGTTCCTGAATTGGGATAATTGGGGATTTTTACTAGAAATGAGTTCATGTATGAATTTCCCCCAAATTCTTGTATATTATGATGTTGTTATTGAGTTGCATATTGAAATTGATTATAATGAGAATGATGGTAGTGAAACTCAAATTATGACAATGGTGACTTTGTTAGTTAAGTGAAGTGATGATGATGATGATTTTCTTGCACTAAAATGGGATTTTTATAAGTAAGCAACTCAATAACATAATGGGGTGATTAGGGGTTAGGAATGCTAGTGAATGGTTAGTTTGGCTATGTTGAAATAGCTAAGAATGGTGAATATTGTCTTATATGCGTATTGTGATGAATTGAATAGGTTGAAAGCTTGATTTATTGCTATTGCGGTTATCTTGATTTGATATTTGTGTCGCGAAGAAGGTGAGTATACTTGCATATCTTTGTATATTCGTCGGGTCAATTACCATACGATGTTGAGCAGTTTCCATGTGTGGTAATTGATTTGGCGTTAGTCCCATGTATGGTTGAGTTTGATTACAGGCCTAATTGGTGGCCATAGGCTCATGTGGAGCATTGTTATTGTGATGTTTATTGTTTTGGTAATCATTTTCATATATGGATCCATGTAGTGCGTTGGCACAAAGGTGAGTATTATAGATATGACACGACGGTGTCATAGTCTATATGCAACAGTCCTTTGTGTATTGCCCTCCTTCGTCTATATGATTATATGCAAGCATATTCACTAAGCATTCGCTTACCTCTCAGTTGTTTACCATTTTATAGGTAGTTCCGGAAGAAGGAACTAGGCTTTGTTGATTGAAGTGTTGATTTGGATTGCTAGTTGAATTTGAAGGTATTTTGACCATTCGCGGTAGAATGGTAATCTTTTGGTAGAGACTTAGACATCCTACCTCATTATGGCTCTTGACACTCTTGAATGTTTTGGCAATCTTGTTTTTAGTAAATTTCTGGAATTATGGTCATGTTGGGTCTTATGGTTTCAAGAGTAAGTATGGTTGTTTTGTTTAAAATGTCAACTTGGGTAAACGACCCATTTGATGGTGTTTATGGATGTTGTTTCAAATGGATATCATAACTATGCTTGTAAATGTGTCAAATCCTTGTTTGAACTCAGAAATGTTGTAATATGAAGTTTGGTTTAGAAATTGGAAGGTTATGAGTTTGATCAAGTGTTTTAAGGATTTTGGTTTGCTGAACTGGAGCTCACTGCGGCGCAGTAGGGGTGATTTTACCCAATGCGGCGCAGTGGAAACTTTCTGGTCCGGGGAGCATCTTGCTCCCACTGCGGCGCAGTGGGTATATACTGTAAAAAAAATAAATAATAAATAAATAAAATAAAATAAAAAATCTTAGTTACTTTTCATAAACTGAGTCGAGTCGTTTCAAGTGGTATCAGAGCCGAGGTTTAAGGGATTTAGGTATTCCCTCGTTTAGAGAGTGCCTAGACTTAAACCTTAGTCGAGACTCGACCTTAGGTGTTCAAAAATTTTATATGGGACCCGAAAGAGTGTTTGATGATGTTAGTTTATAAATCTGCTAGTATTAAAGCACAATAAGAAGCCGGCCTTATTGTGGTTGAAGTACTAACAACTTTATAAACCAACCGCATCAAACTTTGGAACGGTCTAGTATGAAGTTGTAGGTTATGGCTTATAGTTCGTAGAGTAGAGGTAGGTTATGTGTTTGAATTAGTTTGTCTACTCTTATTATAGTATGGAAGAACAACACAATCATGAAGAAACCGAAAATAATAGGAGAAACGAAGAGGAAGTCATCTTTCCCGAAGATAGCATGGATATTTCGGATCAAATAGGGAGAGCACTAGAGAAATATACTCCTCTCCTACTTAAGAAGTTGAATGAGACTATGGAAGGGGCTATGAATGATCACATAGCCCAAATGATCAGAGAAGAAGTGGCTGTGAATGTTCAACTAGAGTTTGAGAAGAGGGATGGCAAGGGTAAGAACAAGAAGGACGAGGAGGAAAAGGAGGTAGAAGTGACGGGGGAGAAATTTTATAAGAAGAAGTTCACCTATAAGGATTTCGATGTGTGTCACCCTCCCGAATATCACGGTGATCGTAATCCCATTGTTTGTACTAGATGGGTGTCGGAAATAGAGGGGTCTTTTCGCACAAGCCAATGCCCCGAAGATCTCAAAGTAGTGTTTGCCGTGAGTATGCTTCGAGACAAGGCGAAGAGGTGGTGGGATAATTTGTTGACAGTGAAGAAGGGAGCTTTGGATAATGTGGATTGGCCCGAATTCAAAACAATGTTTTATAAGGAATTTAGATCGGAGGCGGAGGTGACTAGATTAAGGAGTGAATTCCTTAATGATTCTCAGGGAACTCTCAGTTTGACGGAGTTTCGTGCCCAATTCCTTGATAAGGCACAATTCTGTCCAGAATTCCTAGAGAATGAGCAGTTGTTGAAGGAACAGTTTTATTTGAAGTTGAAGAAGAGCTTAAGGGAGAAGATTAGTTTACGCCAAATGGAGTCTTTCTCCATGTTGTGCGATGTGGCTCGAGATTACGAGATAGAGCAAACAAGGGTTGAAGAGAACGATCTGAAGAGGAAGTATGAAGGGGATAATCCTCCAAACAAAAGATTCAGACAAGATGGTAGCTCCGGTAGCAATGCCGTAAGAAGAAATGCTCCTTTTTGCAAAAGTTGCAAGAGAAATCATACCGGTCCGTGTAGGACAATGGAGAAATCATGCTACAACTGTGGGAAAACGGGTCATGTGAGTCGAGATTGTAAGTCAAGGCCCCATAAGCCCGTCATTTGTTTTAAGTGTTTTGAAGAGGGGCATATGAAAAGCTCATGCCCTAAGTTGACCGAGGGGGAGAGGCAAGAAGAGAGAAGGAAAGAAACGGAAAGAAGGAATGCTCTAACTCATGGGAACCAACGGGGAAGGTCTTTCCAACTTACGGTGGAGCAAGCTAAGAATGCCGATGATGTCGTTACAGGTACATTTCTTATGTATAATGTACCTATGCGAATTCTTTTTGATTCAGGGGCGAATAGATCTTTTGTTGCAACTAGGATGATTCATGTTATTCCCATGTCTAAGTCAAGTTTAGATAATACTTTACAAGTCGAAGTTGGAAATGGTAGGACGGAGCTAGTAAAAGATGTATATAAGGATTGTGAAATCAAGATCACTACGGAACTCTTCCAAGCTAACTTAATTCCTTTCCCAATGGGAGAATTTGATATAATCTTGGGTATGGATTGGCTAAGCTCTTGTAATGCCAAAATCGCATGTGACGAAAAAGCAATTTATTTGAAGACTTCTAAAGGTGAAGATTTGGTAGTATATGGTGATGAAGGTGAGCGCCCTATATCCGTTTGTACTTTTGCTCGTGCCCAACATTATTTGTCTCATGGATGTCATGCTTTTCTTGCTCACATCGTTGATGTTGAGAAGAAACTTTTATTTATTGAGGACATCCCAATTGTTTGTGAATTTGCCGATGTTTTTCCCGAAGACTTGCCGGGTATTCCTCCCGAACGGCAAGTTGATTTTTCTATCGATCTTATTCCGGGGGCTACCCCCATTGCTAAATCTCCCTATCGTTTAGCTCCTTCGGAAATGCAAGAAATGATGAAACAACTCCAAGGAATTACTTGACAAAGGTTTCATCCGACCTAGTAATTCTCCTTGGGGTGCACCGGTACTCTTTGTCAAGAAGAAGGATGGAAGTATGCGAATGTGTATCGATTATCGGGAACTTAACAAAGTGACTATCAAGAATAAATACCCGTTACCGAGAATCGATGATCTTTTTGATCAACTTCAAGGAGCTTCGTATTTTTCTAAAATAGATCTTCGTTCGGGTTATCATCAACTCAAAGTACGTGATGAAGATATCCCTAAAACCGCTTTCCGTACTCACTATGGTCATTTTGAATTTGTTGTCATGCCTTTTGGTCTCACAAATGCTCCCGCGGCTTTCATGGACCTCATGAACCGCGTTTGTCGTCCCATGCTTGATAAATTCGTGATCGTTTTCATTGACGATATTCTCATCTATTCTAAAAGCTCATCCGATCATGAAGTTCATTTACGTGAAGTATTAGAGACATTGCGCAAAGAGAAGCTTTATGCCAAATTTACGAAATGTGAATTTTGGCTAAGAGAAGTACAATTCCTAGGTCATGTTGTTAATAATCAAGGAATTAAGGTAGATCCGGCCAAGATAAGCGCGGTGATGAAATGGGAGCAACCAAAGAACCCATCGGAGATTCGAAGTTTTCTTGGTCTAGCGGGTTATTACCGTCGTTTTATTCAAGATTTCTCCAAGATAGCCTCACCATTGACGAAATTGACTCGGAAGAACACCAAGTTTGAATGGGGAAATGAACAAGAAGTTGCATTTCAACAATTACGAGAGAAGTTGAGTCAAGCCCCGGTACTTGTTCTACCCGATGGTGTGGAAGACATGACGGTGTATTGTGATGCATCATCCAGTGGGCTCGGTTGTGTATTGATGCAAAGAGGAAAAGTCATTGCCTATGCCTCAAGGCAATTGAAGGAGCATGAGAAGCGTTATCCTACCCATGATTTGGAGTTGGCGGCGGTTGTTTTTGCTTTAAAGATTTGGCGCCATTATCTTTATGGAGTTAAATTCACTATCTATTCCGATCACAAAAGTCTCAAATACTTCTTTGAACAAAGAGATCTCAATAATCGCCAACGAAGATGGCTTGATCTTTTAAAAGACTACGATTGTGAGATTTTGTATCATCCCGGAAAAGCTAACGTTGTAGCGGATGCCCTAAGCCGAAAGAGTTTCCATCATTCTTTAGTTGTTTCTCCGTTGTGGGTCTTGATCACTAATGATTTCTTTGACCAAATCAAAGTAGCTCAAGAAAAGGCTTTACTACGAGATCCTAAGAAAGAAAGAATCCAAGGTCAAATCCAATATTTCACTAAGGATTCTCGTGGCCTTACTTTACGTTTTGGGAGGATTTGGATTCCATTCTCTTGTGAGTTGAAACAAGTTCTACTCGATGAGGCTCACAAATCCAAGTACTCCATTCACCCCGGTGCTACAAAGATGTACCATGATCTAAAGGTAGATTATTGGTGGCCCGGAATGAAGCAGGATGTGGTGAAGTATGTAGAGAAGTGTTTGACTTGTGCTCAAGTGAAGGACGAGCACCAAAAGCCTTGTGGTATGATGCAACCATTGGAAATTCCTAAGTGGAAATGGGAGCACATCACCATGGATTTCGTTACTAAATTGCCCAAAACACAATCAATTCGATACAATTTGGGTAATAGTCGATAGATTGACGAAAAGTGCCTTATTTCTCCCCATTCGAGAAGCATCATCATCTGAAGTGTTGGCAAGAATCTATGTGAAGGAAGTTGTAGCAAGACATGGAGTTCCAATCTCCATTGTTTCGGATAGAGATACTCGTTTTACTTCTCATTTTTGGCGAAGATTCCATGATGAAATGGGTACCAAGCTTAACTTTAGTACCGCATACCACCCCCAAACGGATGGTCAAAGTGAAAGAACTATCCAAACACTTGAAGACATGCTGCGGGCATGTATAAATGATTTTGGAGGCACATGGGATATTCACTTGCCTTTGGTAGAATTTTCTTATAACAATAGCTACCATTCGAGTATTCAAATGCCACCTTATGAGATGTTGTATGGGAGGAAATGTCGATCCCCTATTTGTTGGGGAGAAGTAGGACAACGTGAGTTAGGAAGCACGGAAGTAGTGTTGAAAACCATCGAGAAGATCGATGTGATTAAGGAAAGACTTAAAGCGGCTCAAGACCGACAAAAGTCGTATGCGGATAAAAGGAGGAGACCGATTGAATTCAATATTGGTGACCGTGTCTTGTTAAAAGTCTCCCCGTGGAAAGGTGTCTTACGATTTCGGAAACGTGGAAAATTGAGCCCTCGTTTTATTGGTCCTTTCAAAATTTTAGCTAAAGTCGGCAAGGTTGCTTACCGTTTGGAGTTGCCCGATGAGCTATCGGGAATTCACCCTACTTTTCATGTGTCACATCTTAGGAAATGTCTTGCCGATGAAACTTCATATGTACCTTTGAATGAAATTGAAGTTGACAATAGGTTGAATTATGTTGAGGAGCCCGTTGCTATAGTAGAAGAGGAGCTTAGGAGAGTTCAAAATAAAACGGTGAGGACTTATAAAATTTTGTGGAAGCATGGAAGGATGTCCGATTGCACGTGGGAATCCGAACATGATGTTCTTGTTTACTATCCATCTCTACATATGGCTTGGATCACGAGGCCGTGATTCGTTCCAAGTGGGGGAGAGTTGTAACACCCCAAAGTTTTTAAGGTAAAGAAATTAACCCCTTTTTATAGTTTTGACATTAAATTAAATTCCTAGTATTTTATTTTTGAATATGGGGTTAAATTAGTTGGAACTTTAGCGGATAGCGGGTATTTTCCCCTCAAAATTGGACAGGGGTCGTGGCACCCCCATAATGTGCCAGCCAAGTTTCCCTCCTTGAGTCATACTTCCACCACCATTTTTATATACTTCTCTAAGTCTCTTCAATCTTCTTTTCTTGTTTCTTTCAAATCAAAGCATAGTTCCTTTGCAATCCAAGGGTAATAATAACAATAATAATCATCCTCAATCATTCAAGAAATTGAAAGTTAGGGTTTGTGGTGATGGTGGTGGTGGCCGAATTTTAGGAAGAAAGGAGGAAGAATTGGTGACCTAATTTCTTAATCCTAATTCTATCTTCTTCAAGGTAAGATTCTTTCAATTTGGTTTTGATTTCAAAAGGAAATTAGGGTTCCTGAATTGGGATAATTGGGGATTTTTACTAGAAATGAGTTCATGTATGAATTTCCCCCAAATTCTTGTATATTATGATGTTGTTATTGAGTTGCATATTGAAATTGATTATAATGAGAATGATGGTAGTGAAACTCAAATTATGACAATGGTGACTTTGTTAGTTAAGTGAAGTGATGATGATGATGATTTTCTTGCACTAAAATGGGATTTTTATAAGTAAGCAACTCAATAACATAATGGGGTGATTAGGGGTTAGGAATGCTAGTGAATGGTTAGTTTGGCTATGTTGAAATAGCTAAGAATGGTGAATATTGTCTTATATGCGTATTGTGATGAATTGAATAGGTTGAAAGCTTGATTTATTGCTATTGCGGTTATCTTGATTTGATATTTGTGTCGCGAAGAAGGTGAGTATACTTGCATATCTTTGTATATTCGTCGGGTCAATTACCATACGATGTTGAGCAGTTTCCATGTGTGGTAATTGATTTGGCGTTAGTCCCATGTATGGTTGAGTTTGATTACAGGCCTAATTGGTGGCCATAGGCTCATGTGGAGCATTGTTATTGTGATGTTTATTGTATTGGTAATCATTTGCTTATATGGATCCATGTAGTGCGTTGGCACAAAGGTGAGTATTATAGATATGACACGACGGTGTCATAGTCTATATGCAACAGTCCTTTGAATATTGCCCTCCTTCGTCTATATGATTATATGCAAGCATATTCACTAAGCATTCGCTTACCTCTCAGTTGTTTACCATTTTATAGGTAGTTCCGGAAGAAGGAACTAGGCTTTGTTGATTGAAGTGTTGATTTGGATTGCTAGTTGAATTTGAAGGTATTTTGACCATTCGCGGTAGAATGGTAATCTTTTGGTAGAGACTTAGACATCCTACCTCTTTATGGCTCTTGACACTCTTGAATGTTTTGGCAATCTTGTTTTTAGTAAATTTCTGGAATTATGGTCATGTTGGGTCTTATGGTTTCAAGAGTAAGTATGGTTGTTTTGTTTAAAATGTCAACTTGGGTAAACGACCCATTTGATGGTGTTTATGGATGTTGTTTCAAATGGATATCATAACTATGCTTGTAAATGTGTCAAATCCTTGTTTGAACTCAGAAATGTTGTAATATGAAGTTTGGTTTAGAAATTGGAAGGTTATGAGTTTGATCAAGTGTTTTAAGGATTTTGGTTTGCTGAACTGGAGCTCACTGCGGCGCAGTAGGGGTGATTTTACCCACTGCGGCGCAGTGGAAACTTTCTGGTCCGGGGAGCATCTTGCTCCCACTGCGGCGCAGTGAGGGTTGCATCCACCCACTGCGGCGCAGTGGGTATATACTGTAAAAAAAAAAAAATTTAGTTATTTTTCATAAACTGAGTCGAGTCGTTTCAGTTAGGGTCAAAGTTTTTCAACCCACTAACCCGCCAACCCGAACCTGAACCCATTGACAGCCTTAGTCACATTAAGGATTCGTAATAATTAATGGTTGTTTGGATGGTCTCTATTTTGCAGCACTAATTGTTTGTTAACAAATAAAAAAATAATATTTATTTTGATGACGACCAAGTCATCAACAAGTCCTAATCCTACACCATCAAATTGTTACACATTCGACTGTCGTACATAACGAACATACTTATTATCGGTATCATATGAATTTCCATGTAAACTAACTTTTAGTGATGGCCACATTTTTTTTAAACGACCAGCTAACACGATTTCCTAGGTACTATGTACGGAGTGACCTATTGAAAAAATGTCAGCACTTAGCAATTCAATCAAGTCACACAAAAACTCAAAGGGCCCGAAGTTACTCAAAAATCAGAGAAAACCTAATAACCAGTTCATCCGTTGACACGATAATAATTATCTTTCAAACATGTTTGATTTAAGAATCGAAACCTGATTTGTAAGAGACAAGGTCTCCTATCATCGACCTCTATGCTAATTAAACTGAATTTGATTCACATTAAGTGATTAATTAAGTTTATGATACATTGTCACATTTTTTGGAACATAACTAGCCAACTGAATAGTCTCAAGTCTCATGCAAACTAATGTTGTATATATTGGCCATTTCAGTTGATATATCAGTGATATATCGCATGTCGTCAGGTGACTGATACGAAAAATGGGTTATCGGACTAATTTCTCGCCTTGGTCAAGTTTCAATCAATAGCGATATTTATCTTTAATTTCCGTTCATTTCGATCAATCTCGATTAACAAAAAAATTTGGCTCCTTTCTTTGTTAACAAAAAAAACGGACTTGATTCAAAACCAGGGTTTATGATTTTTATAAAAACAAATTTTGGTTCTTTCAACCTTTTCCTTTAAAAGTGGTATGCTCAACTCATATCTAGCAGGCATTGGAAGCCCGGTTCCAAATTGGCTAATTACTTCCACCATCATTTTGAAGTTATCCCGTTAAAAGGCATTAAGAGGAATCTCGCACTCATTTGCCCACTTACTAATGTATCTCTTCGTCATCCATATTCTTTCTTCACGGATAACATTGTTAAGGTTAACTTTTTTATCCACTCCCTTCTTTCTAGACTTCTCGGGGCTTACTTTATTTGCAAAGTCATCCATGGGGTTTGCATCATGCTTCCTAAAGAATCATCATCCTTAATTGCACTTTCGTTAGTATCCACTCTCACATTCGATTTTATGGCCTCATTTTGTTCTATTTTATCCTTCTTTTTATTCTTCCCTTCGTAGATAGCATCCCGACATTTCAACTGATCAGGATACTTGTCCTGGAATTTATGCAACATGTTTTAATCTTGTAATCCCCCCACTCATCACTTTTTCACACAAAATGCTTTTGACAATCTAATAGTTTCTTGAATCCGGGCAAATACCAAATTCCCAAGCAACATCATTAGATTTTCTTTTAGCTTCAGAAGCCGTTGACGATACGGACGGTGAACTAGCAGATCCAGAAGCCATCGAAAATGAGAGAAATATATCAATCAGTAATTCAATACATCAATTAACAAACTCAGTAAAGAATTAAAGATAACAAAAAGTCATTACAACTCGAATTTAACTGATTGGAACTCGAATTGAAGTAACAAAAAGTAACTACAACTTGAAAATACAATAAAAAGGAAACATTGAACTAAAGAAAGTAATTACAACTCGAAATTAAAGAATTATTAAAGATTAACCCAAAAATTCATCAAAATGATTACAAGTAATTGGAAAAACGAAAAGATTATTTAAAAGTTAACTAAAAAATTAAAGTAAAGAAAGTAAGAAATATACTAGAGCATAAAGTAGAGTTATCAGAGGTGGATTGGTCGGTGGTGGATTCACCGGAGATTGGAATCTCCTGAGGTGGAGAATCGCGAGGGGGTGGGATCAGGTGTGTGAAAGCAGTGAATGAAAGTCGAAAAACCAAATTTTTAATGAAACCCTTTTTTTTAGTTAAAAAAAAAAGGGTCAATTTTTTTTGTTGACCGATATTGACCAAAATGGCCGAGATTTACCGATAAACACCGATATTGACCGAAATTTGACCAAGACAAGATAATAGTCCGATAACCCATTTATCATATCGGTTATTGACCGACATGCGATATATCACTGATATATTGGATGAGATGCCCGATATTTACAACACTGATTTGCATGAGACTTGAATCTATCCAAGTTGCTAGTTCTTAGAATAAAGCATTTTTGTTCCAAAAAATGTTTCTATGTATCATTATCTTAATTAACCACTTAAATGTGAATTGAATTCAGTTTAATTAGCGTAAAGGTCAATGATAAGAGACATTGTCTCTTGGAGATGAGGCTTTGATCCTTAAATTAAACAAGTTTTATGATTATTTGTGGTCGTGTCTACGGATAAATAGGTTATTGTTCTCCGAATGTGGAGTAATTTAGGGCGTTTTAAGGTTTTGTGACTGGATTGGCTAGCTAAGCAGTGGCATTTGTTTTAATGGGTGACTCGGTACGGAAATCCTGTTAGTTGGTTGTTTAAAAAAAATGTGGCCATCACTAAGTTAATTTACATGAAAATTTCAAACATATAATATTGATTAGAACATAGAAGTATGTTCTTAGAATGTACGACAGTTTGTAACAATTTGATAGTGTAAGGTTAGACGGTCAAAATAAATATTCTTTTTTTACTTATTAACGAATAATTAGTGTTTGACTATCTTGTATAAGTTATCTACATGTAAATGGTTGGATAGAGATCTTTTAAAGTTGATCCAATTTTATAGGTAAAGTTAGATCAACCTTAACCCTTGGATTAAATCGAAGGATCAAGATTTAAATATCAAATTTTTAATCTTGAAGAATATATTTAATCTAATGGTTAAAGTTGATTCAACTTTACTTATAAGGTTATAAAGTTATAATAACTTTAGAGGATCTTAATCCTAAATGGTTAGATGAAGGTAGGTAATATCCTATTACTTCAAAAATTTTATTTTCTTATATCATTAGTTCTTTTATAAATAAGTAAAGATAAAAACATAAAATATTTAGAATGTTGTTATTTTTGTCCTTCCATACTTATTAAGTGCGGATTATCTAAAAAACAGATTTCAAAAAACATCAAATTAATCACAATACTTAAAAAATGGATTATGGTGACTAAGTCACCAGAGTTGAGGTCTGAATTAGCCTTTCTTATTTGGATGATTCTAGGCAAGCCCTATGATTTTTCTTAAAAACCCATATTTATCACCATCCATTTAATTGAGATGATCTATCTGAAAGATATTTAGGCTCATCCAAAATGACTGGCCCATATAAATTAGGGTCAGCAATTGTCTTACATAAAAGGGGCATATTCTATAAATCTTCACATTTTTGTTATAGACCATGCTTTACAGTATATTATATATAATACATCAATATAAAACTCATTTGATAATGTATGGTCAAAATCTAATAGTATAGATCAGTTTTTTATACAAAAGTCACAAAGCCTTAATGAAATCTAAAACTTTTTAGAGTTAATTACAGAAATCGTCTCTGTCGTGGACCGTCACTTGCAGCTTTCGTCCCTAACTTTCATAAATTACAGTTTTAGTCCAAAAAAGTTTACTCCATCAACACTTTTGGTCCAGATGACTAACGGACGTTTAAAAAGCCATCACGTGCCAGCCACGTGATGGGTATCTTCGTCTTTTCAATTGTTCATGGACCAAAAGTGTAAATAACTAAAAATCTTAAAGGACCACCTGTATCAACTTTTATTCTTTTGTTCTTCCATCTTTGCATTTTTCAGAACATAAACAATTCATCACCACCCACCACCATCACTCCTCCATAACATCACCTACAAGATTCTCATTAAACAAATATATACATATATTTGGTAGATCTATATTTAGACAAGGCTTAGAAGGTGGAGATATATACATATATTTGGTAGATCTAGCCACCACCCAACACCACCAATATATGGGTTTGTAGATCTAGTCACCACACAATACCACCAATATCCGGTCAGCCACCAACCAACACCACCAATATATGGGTTTGTAGATCTAGTCACCACACAATACCACCAATATCCGGTCAGCCACCAACCCACACCACCAAGATCTGGGTTTGTAGATCTAGTCACCACACAATACCACCAATATCCGGTCAGCCACCAACCCAACACCACCAATATATGGGTTTGTAGATCTAGTCACCACACAATACCACCAATATCCGGTCAGCCACCAACCCACACCACCCAAGATCCATTTCCGGCCACCACCACCCTTGATGATAAGACTTTTCAGTTTTGATGAAACCCACTTTGCTATCTTCCGTACCCATCACCGTCTTACACACCCTCCATCTTTTAGATCTAATCATCTTTTTCCAAAAAAAATCCTAAAAAACGTGATAATCTGCTATATATATCTTTTATATATAGATCTCTCTTTATATATATAATATGTACATGATATTTGATATTGAAAGAGAATGATGATGGTACAACAGATTTAAAAGTGGCTGTATGTATATGTGGATTGATATAGATATAGATGTATTTAAGGGTTCATAGATTTTGTGGTGGTGATGAGATGATGTATTCAAGGATGGATGGATAGTTGTATATAGATTTAGAATTAAGAGTTAATTACAGAAATCGTCCCTGTCGTGGACCGTCACTTGCAGCTTTCGTCCCTAACTTTCATAAATTACAGTTTTAGTCCAAAAAAGTTTACTCCATCAACACTTTTGGTCCAGATGACTAACGGACGTTTAAAAAGCCATCACGTGCCAGCCACGTGATGGGTATCTTCGTCTTTTCAATTGTTCATGGACCAAAAGTGTAAATAACTAAAAATCTTAAAGGACCACCTGTATCAACTTTTATTTGTGTCATTTTACTGCTCTTAAAGGACCACCTGTATCAACTTTTATTCTTTTGTTCTTCCATCTTTGCATTTTTCAGAACATAAACAATTCATCACCACCCACCACCATCACTCCTCCATAACATCACCTACAAGATTCTCATTAAACAAAGTAGTCTTCAATTAAATAATGGGATAGTTTGTGTTTCAATACCACATTTCATTTTCATTTTTACCTTTTCGGCCCATATGAACTATGCAATCTCGTTCATAATTAATGTTCCAAAATTCTCGATAAACAAAAATCCAAAAGCCACTGGTTGAAGATCCAAACATTTAAAACAAAAGTCCCATTAAACAAATATATACATATATTTGGTAGATCTATATTTAGACAAGGCTTAGAAGGTGGAGATATATACATATATTTGGTAGATCTAGCCACCACCCAACACCACCAATATATGGGTTTGTAGATCTAGTCACCACACAATACCACCAATATCCGGTCAGCCACCAACCCACACCACCAAGATCCGGTCACCCACCACTCCACACCATCACCGCACCACTTTTAGAACCAGCGCCGCCACATCACTACCCTACCTCCACCAACTTCGTCGGAGGTAACAACTTCGCCGGAGATAAAAACTTAGTAGAGGAGGTGGTGGTGTCGTTGTATTCTTCGTCGGAGATCTGAGTAGTGGTGGTGGTGGTGTCGTTGTATTCTTCGTCGGAGATCTGAGTAGTGGTGGTGGTGGTTGTGGCGAGAAAGATATGGGTTGATGGGTTTGAAAATGGGTTAATTTTGAGTTAAAGAGGTTTAATTCAAATGAATATCTAGGTTTTGTTTTAGTGTTTGCTGGATTTCTTATTGGATCATGTGGGTTTTGATTTATGGCAGGGAGAAATAAGTGTTTGTTTATGTGGGTTTTGATTTATGCCAGGGAAAAAGAGTGTTTGCTTATGTATGCTTTTGTGTATGTATAAGCCTATATCTTTTTTTCTTTTATTTTAGATTTTTAGGTAAAAAAGAGATGAGTCCAAAAAAGACGAAGATACCCATCACGTGGCTGGCACGTGATGGCTTTTTAAACGTCCGTTAGTCATCTGGACCAAAAGTGTTTATGGAGTAACCTTTTTTGGACTAAAACTGTAATTTATGAAAGTTAGGGACGAAAGCTGCAAGTGCGGTCCACGACAGGGACGATTTCTGTAATTAACTCTAGAATTAAATGTTAATATACAGACATATGGATATGGATGATGATGATAGATGAAGGATTAAAATTAATTACAGTTTTGGTCCTTAGGTTAAAGAAAAAGTCTAAAATACCCATCATGTGTCTGGCACATGACTACCTTTTAAACGGACGTTAAGAGTCAGGACCAAAAGTGTTGACGGAGCAAAAATATTTGGACTAAAACTGTAATTTTTAAAAGTTAGGGACGAAAGCTGCAAGTAAGGTACCACGACAAGGACGATTTCTGTAATTAACTCAACTTTTTATTATGATGATTCATATAAGGAAAAATTCCATAAAAGGTTAACATTTTTACACAGATTTTCTATTAAAGGGAACGTGTTTAGTTTTCGTCTATTTAAAGGATCTCATTTTTAAAAATTTCGCAATAAAGGGAACGTCGTTAGTTTTTAACGTCAGCCTTCCGTTAAGTGTCACGTCACCACTGCCATGTCATCAAAATTGCTTACGTGGCCTTTGACTTTGA
This sequence comes from Erigeron breviscapus, assembly GCA_034093135.1. Taxonomy (NCBI): domain Eukaryota; kingdom Viridiplantae; phylum Streptophyta; class Magnoliopsida; order Asterales; family Asteraceae; genus Erigeron; species Erigeron breviscapus. Next base: position 42,380,935 of record CM067173.1, on the reverse strand, counting down.
CTGAAAATACATATATATGTGTTTTTATACACAAATATACATTCGAATTGCGAAATTTTTAGTCAAAGTTTCCTTATATACACAAAAACACATATATATGTATTTCAAAAAACACAAAAACACATTCAAAGTTTTCTTTTATAAACAAAAACACATATATATGTATTTTCAGTTAAACTCAAAGGTCACGTAAGCAATTATGATGACGTGACGTGACACTTAACGGAGGACTGACGTTAAAAACTAACGACGTTCTCTTTATTGCGAAATTTTTAGAAATGAGATCCTTTAAATAGACGAAAACTATATAGGTTCCCTTTAATAGGAAATTTGTGTAAAAAGATTACCATTTTATGAAATTTTTCCTTCATTTAATTAACCATAAAACCACCATCTATGAACTAGCTTACAAGTTCAAAATTGTAATAATAAGAGCCTAATCTTTGGATGTGTAAATTATTAAAAGTTATTGAATCTTCATTTATGCATGCCTTATTTTGATATTGTTTATCCATATTCCATTGAATGTGTTTTTTCATGTGCTTCTAAAATATGCAGTTTGTTTTTCATTGTTAATTTGGTTATTATTTTGCTAATCTAAAATTGTTATACTAATTATGTAATTTTGAACGTGTGAATTTTGAAACTTTTATCATTCAAATTGTTATATTGTTTGTTTTTCAATTTTCATTAGGAGTAAGAGATATGAAATGATTTTTGTAAAGAATATCATAATTTAATTTTCGGTTTATGGTATTACGGAAATTAGAAATGTGGTAAAAAAAGAAACGAACATATGAACAAAAGGAACTCGTAACTGAGTTGTTGCATTCCATATAGCCTAACTAGATATGTTTATCTTGACCAGAAGTCTTTTTGTAGCAGCCTAGCAGGATTTCTTAATATTTGTAAACCGAATAACAGTGACATTCCTACTTATCTCGTGCAATATGACGACAACGAATAGATGAAAATATGAGGTTCGTCTTTTCAAGCAAAGTAAGTTGACATCGTTCATAGAAGTCGTTTACTTGACCTTTGTATTTTATGCTTCGTTCTATATCCCGTTGGTCCCCATTTTCCAGCTAAGTCAAAAGGCAATTTGACCAAGTTGGGAATTGTTTTATTGCTACGTACTTAAAGGATAATCATGTGTGAATGTTTAGCTTTGTCATTTTATTTTACACTTTTTACAATTAATAAAAATCACATTATTTAGAAAAACAATTTAAGAAAGAAAGAAACGAACTTACGCCCTCATCCTTCGCAAGTCTATTAATAGAGGCTCCAAAGCGACAACCTCAAGTGACGAGGCCGTGCAAACGGAGTCATAAACCGGCGACTAGTCGGTTTCAACCGACGAGCAAAGCTGGGAGCGGTCTAATGCGCGCAATACTACTTCTTTGATCACGCTCGCATCCACCATTTTTATTGTCATATTGTGTTAATTAAATTTGATGTTATCGTAATGATAACCTAATAAGAACATTAAATATATATATATCTATCTATACTATAACTAAAAGAGGAGGTTGGGGTATACTTGACACCCTTAAAGCCCTTTTTAAGTCTAAAACTCTCTCCTAATTACTTTAGCTCTCTCCTTTTTTCTAGATTTTTTTTTTTTTTATTTGCTTATTAAATATAATTATATTTAAAATCTATCATAACATTCTGTCAAATGGCCAAATTTAGTTTCTTTTTTCTAATGGGCTTTACGTCAGTAACTTTTTGTGTTATGCTTATTAAGAGAATGAACGGTCAAGACCATCAAAGAGCCTATTAGCTTCTTTTTGTCTTTTTTTTTGCTTGACTCCATAAATTTATGTGTTATTGGAAGTTAAACATTTTGAAAGAATAACATTTTTTTTTTCCTTTCATTCCATATTTTTAACCTCTGTTGGAATTTTTAGATATGTTGCGATTATTAAAATTAGAGATGACATTCATAGCTAACGGTTATGGATATCTTTCTGTCCATTACCATGTCCGCGGGTTTTACTGGTCAATTTACAGGATACACCAACAAATTAAATGATCTCATGTCCGTTGTCAACAAATATCCATGTTTATTGGATAAAGCCACGGTCATCAATATAAACTATAGATTATGGACCATCTTGGAGTTCATGAATAAAAATATTTTCTTATTTGCAAGTAAGATAGCTTAAAAATGTTGCAAATTGCCACACATAAAAGAGGTGAATGGACAATATGTATGTGTTTTGCAATTATATTGAAACCATAATCAACCACCAAGAAAATTAAAGGAAATTATATAACTTGTTAAAAATTTCTCGTTTAATTATTTATAAGATAATTAAAGCTAACAAATATATATATCAAAAACAAAGTTATATAAAATAAAATATAGGTATGTTGGTTTTTAAATAAATAAATATATTTGCGGGTCTATTGAATTTACATCACGGGTTTACCAAATAGATTTATCAAACGCGCGTATATGGTACCCGTCTAATTGTCATATATCCTTAATTAGAACACGAATGAAATGTTAGGCTTTTAGAAGGGAAACACAAACATAGTTCTTTGTAGTTTGTAAACATTCAACATCGTGCATCCCAAATCTACTCAAACATTCAAAAAAATATATAATAGTTCAAGGAATAAGTTTATAACATTATACATTATGTTGGTTCCCACTTATTTGCACACCATGCACCACGTCTCCAAGTGGCACCCCTTCAATTCGACCCCTTGCACCGTATTTCTTGGATAAATTTAGGAACTTTGCAATCTATAAAATTGATTCTTATTTCTCTACTAGTATCGTACTATGCGGCGGTGTTGTGGTGACGACGATGTGGTAGTGTGGGCGATTGTTGGTGGTGAAGGCGACGTCGAATGGTGTTGATAATTAATATAAAAATAATTTGATTTAAAGGGTTAATATAAATATTTTAAAAGATACATGGTTAATAGTGTAATTTGATCATTAATGTTAAAGGGGTAGCTTATGTGAAAATATTTTAAAGGATGCTAAGTAAAAGTATTTTAAACACTTTAGCTAAAATATTATATAGTATATAGATAAAGGACAATATTTTAAACATTTCTCCATTTAACTTTTAAAAGGGGATGTTTTTGTTTAATAAGTTTTATAGATATTAATGAAATGAAATGGATGTGAAATATTATTAATGATCTTTTTATGAAAAAATTTATGAAAAGTTTATGAACATCTAGAACACAAAATTTATTGTAGTTATGGATTCAAATCTCGCAAAAGATAATGTCATTGTTTGTTCGGTGACCAGTCAAGTAACGACATTAGTGTACACCTCATCATATAAAGGTAGGGGCCTGTCAATTCTACTCCTTCTCATAAGGTTCAAGATATGAAACATTTCAAGGAAAAAAACTTATAGGCTTATCACTACAAAGAGTCAAACCCATAATATATGTTAATATTATTTATAAAGTTAGAGTAAATTACAAATTTGGTCCCTGTCGTGGGTCAAAAATTACCGTTTTCGTCCCTACCTTTCATATATTACCGTTTTGGTCCAAAAACTTTGGTCCGTCAACGCTTTTGGTCCAATTCTCTAAACGGACGTTAAACACCCATCACGTGATCTGCACGTGATGGGTATTTTAGTCTTTTCATTAGCACAGGAACGAAAACGGTAATTTTTTGACCCACGACAGGGACCAAATTTGTAATTTACTCTATGTATTTAATATGCTCGAGGACGACGTACAACTGTCTGTAACACCCATCGACAAAAACATCACCATCAGATTTAATACACTCATCACCACACATATACAAATCACCACACATATACAAATCACACATACATATCACCACACAAAGATCTCAATACACTCTCTACTCCCTTATCCTCTTTTTTCTCACAAACCCACCGGAAATTACTGCCGCCGTCGGGAACCCACACCCACCGGAAAAATCATATCGCCGGAAACATCTCACCATCGGGAAAAAACCGCCCCCTTTCTCTCTATCATCCTTTTCCCCTCTTTTCTTCTTTCTCTTTTCTGGGTTACCTGGAGTTTCTCGCCGGAAACAACTCACCACCGGAAGAAACTGCCCCACTTCTTCAAGTCGATGCCGTCGGCCACCGGGAAAACCCATCTTCCTTTTCTTGTAAGTTTCTATGTGTATATGTGTGTGTGTGTATATATCTCAAAAACCAACATACATACACACACATACATCACTACTGCCACGGGCCACCGGCAACTCCACCACCGCAGTAGCTGCAGCTGTCCACCACCAGCAACCCCCCACCACAGTAGCCGCAGCCCTCCACCACCGTCTGCCGCCTGCCGATTGCAAGGTCTTTTAAATCATTTGTTAGTGAAATTTGTTAGGGTATAATTTGTTAGTGAAATTTTGTTATTAAAAATTCATATGGTAATGTTTTGTTAGTTTGGATAGTTTGTGTATAAATTTAGTTTGTATTGTCTTATTTTTGTATTTTGATATAGTTTAATTTGTATTATTTTGTGTTTTTGTGTATGATTTTGAATGGAAATCTGTGGGTTTGCTTTAGATTTGTTTGTTTTGTATGAAAATATTTGGAATTATTTTGTATTATATAAATTTGTATTTTGTAATTTAAACAAATAATATATTGATTTTGAAAAAATAGATATATTAGTATATAAATACATAAATACACATAATACATAGATACATAAATACACATAATACATAGATATATTAATACATAAATACACATAATACATAGATACATAAATACACATAATACATAGATATAAATAATACATAAATAAATATATAGTATATAAATACATAAATACACATAATACATAGATACATAAATACACATAATACATAGATATAAATAATCATAATAATAATACATAAATACACATAATACATAGATACATAAATACACATAATACATAAATACACATAATACATAGATACATAAATACACATAATACATAGATATATAATACATAAATACACATAATACATAGATACATAAATACACATAATACATAGATATAAATAATATATTAGTATATAAATACATAAATACACATAATACATAGATACATAAATACACATAATACATAGATATATTCTGATAATACAATAATACATAATATATTCTGATTTTTAAGTTCATTACATAATACATAAATACACATAATACATAGATACATAAATACACATAATACATAGATATAAATGATATATTAGTATATAAATACATAAATACACATAATACATAGATACATAAATACACATAATACATAGATATATTCTGATTTTTAAGTTACATAATAATATATTGATTTTGAAAAAATAGATATATTAGTATATAAATACATAAATACACATAATACATAGATACATAAATACACATAATACATAGATATAAATAATACATAAATAAATATATAGTATATAAATACATAAATACACATAATACATAGATACATAAATACACATAATACATAGATATAAATGATATATTAGTATATAAATACATAAATACACATAATACATAGATACATAAATACACATAATACATAGATATATTCTGATTTTTAAGTTCAATTGTTTACATAATATAAATACATAAATACACATAATACATAGATACATAAATACACATAATACATAGATATGACTTAATGGAAGTTGGGCTCAAGTGTTGGACAAAGTATTGTATTTGTAGACCAATAGCCTATACACTCAGACTGGGCCCTGGGGCATATGCAAAAATTTACATGGATCTGGGTGAAAGTTTGTGACTTTGTGTAGTTATATTTGTATTCTATCCATTCAATTTTTATACTTAAAAAGCAAAGTGTTTACATGTCTACATAAAAATCAACACATAGTGCTTATCATGCATGTAGTTTCTGCAAGTTTTTGAGTAAACTTGTTGCTATGATTTCGGGGCACCCAAGGAACCCGTCGGTTTCCCAGGGTACAACAGACAAAGCAGTATGTACTGCCGGAGTTAACCAACAACTCGGAATTATACCTTCAAGAACAGCTAGAAGAGAAGAGAAAGAGATCAAATCTGGTTGATGATCTAGATTGGAGTGTGTTGGTATATTAATCTGATTTCCACTAAAGAAATATATGTATATCATTAGTTAAGTGGAAGACACTTGTTAGCCTTAGAAGGTTAAACACAGATGTCACTTGCTGAACTAATGCAATTGTTATTCCAGGTGTTAAACCAGGAACAACTGAACCCACTTGAGCCATGGAAGCCATAATGGAGCCGAGCTGAGCTAATGCAAGTGTTATTCCCAGGCTACAACAATACATACTGCTTTGGTTGTTGTACCCTGGGAAACTGACGGGTTCACTTGGGTGGCCCGGAACCAGTTTTAAGGAACCTCTGTTTAACAGAACCCTCAACCCGTTTTTTGCCTTCTTCTTTCTGGTTTTATGTTTCTGTTTTATTTACTTTATTGTATTGATTAGTTACTTGTTAATTTAGTTGTTATACTTTCTTGTAATTCGAATTTATTATCAATAAAATGTTATTTTCTTGAATGGTGTTCTTACAAAAAGTAGTCATATACTAATATGGTTTGAGAAGGTATGTTACTCGAGAATGACATACAGTTAATTAGATCCGAAAAGAAAGACGGAAATTAGGAAGAATAGTTCAGTTCGATTAGAAGAGGGTAACTTGATATTAAAATCCGTCGATACTAGAAACTCAAATAATTAAAATAGAGATCTTATTTCTAGATTAACCCCACAAAGTGATATTCCTTATTCAAACTTACATAAAAAAGGGATTAATCACTGGATTACTAATGTACTTTTGCTTTTGTACATTGTTGCCCATTAAACCTGAAATATTTATGTGTATCACCAGCAAACTTTTCAATTTGTATACGGTTAACCAAATCTTCAAGTGTTCTTTATTTCTGATTCTCTCTCATACACATACATTCATATTTGCTTATCTCTCATCACCATAAAACTCATATCTTAAAAAAAAAAAAAAAAGCAAAGTGTTTACATGTCTACATAAAAATCAACACATAGTGCTTATCATGCATGTAGTTTCTGCAAGTTTTTGAGTAAACTTGTTGCTATGATTTCGGGGCACCCAAGGAACCCGTCGGTTTCCCAGGGTACAACAGACAAAGCAGTATGTACTGCCGGAGTTAACCAACAACTCGGAATTATACCTTCAAGAACAGCTAGAAGAGAAGAGAAAGAGATCAAATCTGGTTGATGATCTAGATTGGAGTGTGTTGGTATATTAATCTGATTTCCACTAAAGAAATATATGTATATCATTAGTTAAGTGGAAGACACTTGTTAGCCTTAGAAGGTTAAACACAGATGTCACTTGCTGAACTAATGCAATTGTTATTCCAGGTGTTAAACCAGGAACAACTGAACCCACTTGAGCCATGGAAGCCATAATGGAGCCGAGCTGAGCTAATGCAAGTGTTATTCCCAGGCTACAACAATACATACTGCTTTGGTTGTTGTACCCTGGGAAACTGACGGGTTCACTTGGGTGGCCCGGAACCAGTTTTAAGGAACCTCTGTTTAACAGAACCCTCAACCCGTTTTTTGCCTTCTTCTTTCTGGTTTTATGTTTCTGTTTTATTTACTTTATTGTATTGATTAGTTACTTGTTAATTTAGTTGTTATACTTTCTTGTAATTCGAATTTATTATCAATAAAATGTTATTTTCTTGAATGGTGTTCTTACAAAAAGTAGTCATATACTAATATGGTTTGAGAAGGTATGTTACTCGAGAATGACATACAGTTAATTAGATCCGAAAAGAAAGACGGAAATTAGGAAGAATAGTTCAGTTCGATTAGAAGAGGGTAACTTGATATTAAAATCCGTCGATACTAGAAACTCAAATAATTAAAATAGAGATCTTATTTCTAGATTAACCCCACAAAGTGATATTCCTTATTCAAACTTACATAAAAAAGGGATTAATCACTGGATTACTAATGTACTTTTGCTTTTGTACATTGTTGCCCATTAAACCTGAAATATTGATGTGTATCACCAGCAAACTTTTCAATTTGTATACGGTTAACCAAATCTTCAAGTGTTCTTTATTTCTGATTCTCTCTCATACACATACATTCATATTTGCTTATCTCTCATCACCATAAAACTCATATCTTAAAAAAAAAAAAAGAAAAGCAAACAACCCAAATAACAAATCACAAAACTAATTAAACCCATTATATAACATATAAAAGTAGTCTATCATAATACTTTTAAATCATTATTATCCAACAAAAATATTCTACAGCAAATTACATCCAACCCTTTATCTCAAATTCTTTATTTTCTCTTTACTGTTCCTTTCTTGGGTTTATACGTACATACAAATATATCTATTATATATATCGTATATCTATATAATTCACATATATATATTTTTTGGTAATTATGACATCTCATGTTGTAAATTAATGGAACGATTTGGTGGTGACACTCAACAACTTGCTTCCAATTCTGTAGGTTTTTTTTAATTAGCTTTTTCTATTTTTTTTCAATTTTTTATGTTTGATCTTATTTTTAGATTTACAATTTTAGGTTATTCTGCACAGATCTTATATCTATATATTTCCTTACATATCTATAGCTATATCTATATGTCTGTATCCGTATGAGTGCGTGTATGCATATGTTTGTGTATAGAAAAATTTGCTAGAATTTATAGTGAGAAGGTTGCTCTTTTATTTGTGTAATAAGGTTTAGCTGAAAATTGAATGTTTGTGATGAGTTTTGTGATTTGTTATCTGGGTTTTTATTTTTTTCTTTTGAAGATTTGGGTTTTATGGTGATGAGAGAGAAGAAAATATGAATGTATGTGTATGAGAGAGAATCAGAAATGAAGAACACTTGAAGATTTGGTTAACCGTATACAAATTGAAAAGTTTGCTGGTGATATACATAAATATTTCAGGTTTAATGGGCAATCATGTACAAATGGTAAAGTACATTAGTCATCCAGCGATTAATCCCTAAAAAAAAAAGTTTCAAATTCAAGGAATGTTGTTATTTGGTCATACATACATACCCTTACACATAGTTACATCTCCAATACATAATCTTTTCAAAAATAATAAACTAACATGGTATATCGATATGCAATTATAGTTAATTTATGTGTAAATAATTTCATGTTTCAGTAGTAGTGGGCATGGCAGAAATTATTGATTTATAAATTTATAATCATTTAAACTTTAACTAATAATATAAGTAACAAATGAAGTAATAATATAGATACTTTTGTGATGACTTTGAATTATGTCAATTTGTAATTTTATATGAAAACAAAATCAAACTGGTTTTCAAATAAATAGAAATGTAAGTTCTAGTTTTTTATATGTATCTTTATCACAGAGATTTGTTTGAAGTATATGTACTAGTGTTGGTTGGATGTGGGGGGCCGGCCAAGCCGGCTGACTGACACACGAACCTCGTGTGTGCCGTGCTAAACGTAGGTACATATCAGTATAATGTCGATGTAACTAAACTGTAAAATTGTTAAAATTTTAAAATAAGGAAGGTTAAATATTGTATGCATTATTGCATTTCATTGTAAGCTTTTATTTTTTTTGAAAGAACTCCAAAATCTCGTCACCAATCACATTTATAAAATAGAGAAAATTACGTTTTTGGTCCCTCAAGTTGACAGGATTTTCAGTTATTGCTCTTAAGTGAATTAATTACAGAAAAAACCCAAAAGTTGGTCATTTTTCTCACTTTTCACTCTACGACTAACAGTCGTCTATTAATTATAAGTCCGTCATTTCACCACGATCCCTTATTCTTCTTCTTCGACACTCAAACACATACCCAGATCATGGTGACCGAAAATTTAAAAATTATCTCGGAAAAATTAAAATCTAGATTTATCTATTGTTTCTTCGAATCAGAACACGAAACATGTTGCAATCGACTCAGAAATCAATCGCGCACGAACCCTAGCCAAAATAAATTCAATCTAGACTTCGCCGGAAAAACTTGACTCGCCGGACTAACTTGACTCGCCGAAAAATTGTAAGTGTCGAAAAGAAAGACAATACAAAGCAATTGCACTTCGAATCCAACCATATCTAGCCAAAACAGATTCTGATCCAAGTAATTCTGAATCCAAAAACCCTTGTTTCCGATCTCAAATGTGTGTGTGTCGAGTGTGTGTTTGTGTGTGTTTCTGAGTGTGTTTGTGTGTGTGCTTGGTGTGTGTTCCGACCACCGTGATTAGGGTATGTGTTTGAGTGAGAAAGAAGAAGAAGAAGAATGATCATGGTGAAATGGAGAATCTGACCCTGACTTAACGGACCTAATAGACGACTGTTAGTCGCAGAGTGAAAAGTGGAAAAAAATGACCAACTTTAAGGTTTTTTCTGTAATTAATTCACTTAAGGGTAATAACTGAAAATCATGTCAACTAGAGGGACCAAAAATATAATTTTCTCTATAAAATAACTATAACGTGTCAATGTCTACAATATTCAACCGGGTAAATGATGCAAAATATGTACAACGTTTTTACATAAATACATTTTTTTTTTATTAACCGGTATGCAGCCTGCGTTGTGAGCCGACTAATCCTTGAGCGATCACCCGCTTTACGGGCTGCCTGAAATCATCAAGGGGCTATTATTCGTTGCTCTTAGGATGTTTACATAAATATTTAAGTTCAAACAAATATAAAAATTCACTCATACGTCTCAATGTATAGAATATAAGCAACCCGACAACACATAAAGAAAGCAAGGAAAACACAACAAAATCCTAAATTCGTGCCTATCACATTCAGCATGATTACTCGTCTTGTTAAATCATCCCATTAGCTCTTTATTTCTCATGCTTATTTATTAACTCAATTGTAATCTCATTTTATCGTCATTTTACAATCTCATCTTAATCATCACTCGGTAATAATGTCCAGATTTAACTTGGCATAGGACAATACTCCTAAATCGCTATCTTGCTCGTGAAGGTCAGCCTACTAATCTATCAAGTCAATACACCACATGAAGGTTTCCAAGCCCTACGGTAAACGAAGCGACCCCCGGCACGAAAGTGGACATTAAATTTTAAGCATGCATGTTTACTTTAAAATTGGCATTTTGATCGTGTTTTGCTAGGAATTTTTTTTTTTTATCATACCCCAACTATTTAGCAAATGGAAAATGATTAATAAACCTAAAACGTAGATCAAAAGACTTATCAAATGTCTTACATGTTTGACACATGTGTCAGTATTATGAGCGTTAAGCATATACTCTTGCAAAAGTACAAAGTTTTTAATTTTTTTTTTTTGGAAAATTTTTTACTTAAAATAATTTATTTCCAACTGTTGTCTTATACATGGACCACTCAAACTATATGAATGTCTAAGATAGAATTCAAAAAATCTCTCGTTTAATCAACCCTACATATATAAAGCGCAAGATTACAACCCTGGTGTGAAGACATTATTTCCTTTTTTTTGGGTTCAAAGACCTTACCATAATTTATTAGAGATTTAAAATATGTTTTTTTGTTCGATTGTCAAGGAACTTATGAACACTAGGTTATTGAGGAAACATTGTTTTCTCGATTCTTTATAATATGTTAAGCATTATTAGTTTTAAACAAGTTGAATAAATAAAAAGGCAGTCAAATCATATTGGTAGAAAAACATGTAAACAAAATTCCTTAATTATACAAATACAAAAATATGTATATATTGATTTGTTAGCAATAAGTCACCAAAAAATTATTGAAACCCAAAAAAGGAATAATATTATTGTTATATTATTACAAGCTGGTTTAAACAAATTGTACATTGAACAGATAATATAAACAATGCTAAATTGCAAATTATTTAAAAAGGAAGAATGCATAACGAAAAATAAATTATTAGTACGGAAGGCAGTATGATTTGAAGGGGGAGAAAGGACGGCATAATTTGAAGGAAAAGGTTTAAAACCGTCTAAAAGTGACAACGATATGTAACGATCAACTTTGGCCCCCCATCTTTTTACCTTTTTCATGGTAGAAATCAGTAAATATTATAAACAGAGGAAAACTTGTCAATGATACAAGATCAAACTTGTAAGATATTTAGATTTTATCTAAGAGGTAAAGAGTTCGATTCTTGTTAACCGATTCGAAAGAAGGCTTTGGGGTTTTTTTCATGGATGCCTACTCAACGTTGTAAGTAACGATTGATTAAATAACCGACTGTACTGATCTTAGTCGGCTCTCAAAATGATGTGAATGTGTTTCGTTCGACCATCGTGGTTCAAAAAAAAAAATAGAGGAAAACTTGAACGGATTATTTTTATTTTTATATATCTGTAGAGGTTAATTTGTAACTTCAAAACAAAAACAGTACAACAAACTGAAACTATTACTGTCTTTAGGAAAACATTAATAAAAAAATTGTAAGTTTATTAATTCCAAATGGTTGGGAGATTATGATTGTAAGTTTGTTGTGGCATATGGAAAGCTCCACTTGATACCGTACACCATAAGTCCGGCTATTTCATATCATTTGTTTGTCACAACATCACAAATGGCTTTATTTGACACTTTCGACCTTTTTTAATTATTCTATTCATTCCTTACCAACGCCTACACAATTATATCCAAACAAATCTTTAATTTCACAAAACAAAATGAAACATTAACGACGTGTTTACCTCGATGTGACAATATAACAGATTTATCTTTTATACGTATATTATTCTACGCAAGTTAAAAAGTGGGTAAAACTTTGTACAGCTATTCGCATGCAAATTGTGTACATTAATAAATTTGAACAAATTAAAAGATTAATTCACATTTAAATATGTAAAGAAAATTATTCACACAAATAATTGTGCAGAAATTCTTATATTTATATGTATTTTTAAGTGTGACGGCTAAATATTACTCGTATTAGTTTTGTATTATGTTGGTAATTAATCCAAAAAAACTCAACTGGTGAGAATCGAACTCCACACCTACACCAAGAAGGGGACAAGCCCTCCACCACTGGGCTATTGCGGTGAGAATTGCTCTTCACATATAAATACAGGATTTGTACATACTAAGTAGTGTGAATCCCTTTTTTCACACTTTTAAACTACCCATCTATGATACGAGCCCAATTAATTGTTTAGGATGCCTTTCGGGTTAGCAAGTGTTGATGAAATTCAAGATTATTTTAGAAGTGATTTGCTTTACATGATGGTATAGTATGGAAGTATCGAAATAATGTTTTCATCAAAGATAGCATGTCGTCTAGTATCGATGTTTTTAACGAGATAATGATTTTTCTTCATTATTTGAATGAAATGTCTAAGTAGAAAAGATAGTTTAGTTTGGCCATGATGATCTGTAATAAATATCAATTGTAATTTTTTTACGTTTTTCGGTCTTTCGTTGTAAGTCTTTTATTAATTCAATAAAAAATGTGTAAATAGATGATCAACATTGTCTTAGAACGTACAACATTTCTAGCTAGCTATTATTTGTTGTAGCAAATATGAAAAAAGTGATGGTGGGGAGAAAAAGGACAATTTGGACATCATATAGTAACAAACACTAAGGAATACAATGCTAAATGTACCTTCAAAAACTCTGTTTCACACACGGAGAAAATCTTCAATGATGCGATACATGCAATTTACTCAGGACCATTTCTTTCCTTTCTATATATCTGAACTAATACACGGAAACTATAATAATTCAACAACATATGTGCTAAATAAAACATTAAAACATTTTAGTACTAGTCAACTAGACCACTAGTTAAATAATTTGTAATTGATAAATAGTGTATATAAAGATGATAGTTGTAAGGCTGAAGGTCCTTTTCTACCTTTGGTAGAACCTGGAAGCAGTCTCTTTTTTACCTTTGGTAGGGGTAAGGTTGTCTACATCTCAACTCCCCCCATACACCGTCGAAAACGGTATTTGAGATCAAAAACTCGTAAAAAACAGCATTGGGAGTTACTTACTTACTTTTAAAGATGAAGGGTGTGATTGTCAACTTGACAAGTTACTAAATAATGATAACATCAAAATGGACTTCTTTTTTATTTACTATTTTAAAGATGTATATACTTTAAATATTTATAGTGCTCTTAATGAACATAATTTCCAACATCTAACTCTTATAACTTTTAAATAATATATACACTACTCCTTTTACATCAAAAACTTTTACATTAAAAACCACACCGCTACTGCCGCCGTCACCACGCCCGCTATCGCCGTCGTCGCCGCCACTACATCGCTGCATCGCGCAGACATATAACTAGTATTTTATAAATCTTAATTATGAAAAACGATAATAATATATTCAATTAATTTTAAGCATTATTTTCTATACTATTACAACACCTACGAAATTGCAAAAACTATGTACTTTATTGAATTTACGATACTATATATATATGCTAATTAAAATTTAAAACTTAACTTATATTTTTGATGAGTATATAAATTGAAAATATTATTATGCATAAACCCATTATAAAACATTTGTTAACGTTATTTTAACTTACCAGATGTATATAGATCTGGCTAAATTCTAATAAATCTAGTTAGTATGTTACATAAATAATGATTAACAATGTTTTCAGTTGTTTAATTATATAATATTTCAATACGTAGTCATTTATCATACGAGAGAAAGTACCCGCGCGTTGCGGCGGTGAGATGGTGGGGGTGATAGGTCATAGAGTGTGATAGCCAAATGCCTTAGCCGTACGGGCTCCGCCCTCGGATTTAAAAATTCGTCGAAAATATATCGAATGACCTCTCTAATGAAAGAGCATGAAATTTTAAGAACACCCATATAATTTTTATAATTTATCGATGTACGGTTTTTGAGATAAAAGATTTTGAATGAATTAGAGGAATAAAATGATTTATAGAGTAGAGAGAAAAAAATGAATGGTTGAGATTTGAGGAGAGATAGAGATAGAGATGTTGAAAAGTCGAAAAAATTTGGCGGAAACAAATGCTTTATAATGTAGTAGAGAAAATATCATTCATCTAACACACAAAAAGTTCTAAACAAAATTATATTGAATGTTTATAATATTTGTAAAATATAATGCTTTTCTTTTTTGTATAAAAAGGAAAAGGAAAAAGAACCGCCCATTGTCATTTCCACGAGTTTTAAGTTCCAATACCTCGATGCTATTTGAGGTGGGTTAAAATGTAGACAGACCTTACCTTTACCTAGGTAGAGAGGCTGTTTCCAAGTCTACCTAAATGGTAGAAAAGGACCCCCGTCCTTTGCATGGGATGAGGATCGAACCTCTGACCCCTGTCTCCAGATGTTTACCAAATTTAAAGGGTTATGGAAATATTTTAGAAAATACGAAATTTGTAATGTAAATTATTAGAATAGTATAGTCTCCTATGTCCCTAAAATTTTCCTTTCAATAATGGGTTATAATTTGTATATAGAATTATTATAGCTAGATATTTGGGATGAAGTTTAATTTTGTTTGCCGGTCACTCTCTATACAGCTTGTTTTACATTTTAAATCTTCCCAATTGTCATCACTTGCACTAAACAAATCTCTCAATTCCTTGATGAAATAAAATATAAAACCCTATAAAACCCCCTCCATATTCTTCCAACCTTCTTCCTCTAAACAACTTACACCATCCCCACCTTCCTTCCACTCTCAAAAAACACAATGTGTACCATGGAAGATATGATGATCAACAACAAACAACAAACATGTTCCACAACCTCAAAACCACTCACCATGCACAATAACTCTCACATCATCTCCAAAACTAAACCCAAGATTCGCATAATTCACATATTTGCACCCGAGATCATCAAAACCGACGTCGCGAATTTTAGGGAATTGGTTCAAAGACTAACCGGGAAACCGGCTCAAGAAAAGAAAAAATTGAAAACAAGAAAGGAGTCTCATAAAAGAAGTAGTTTTTCACAAGCTAGTTTGGAAGTAAGAGAGAAGATCAAAGGGGAAGAGGACATATGGGTCGGAGCTAATTCGGGTGGTGGGTTCTTGGGCGGGTTTGGTGATCTTGATGGGTTCATGCAAGAGTTTAATAACCATCATAACCATGGGTTTGCACCGGTTTTACCAAATCTTGATGCACCTACTTTTGTGAATTCTCATTTGGAGTATGGATTTGGGGAAAGATCATTGAACTTGCCTGCCTACAGCTAATTAATTTTGTTGATGATCAAGTTTTCTCATTTGGGGTTTTAGGTTTATTAATTATGATGATGATGATTCTAGTCTTGATTCATGGCTAATTAATTTGATTAATTATTTGTTTATGGTGTTATTGGTCATTGATTATTTGACTTGATATCTTTCCCACCCTTGGTTCTATGGGTGGTAAAGGAGTAAATCTTTTAATTTTGGAGTTTGATTTAAGACTTGTTACTAACAAGATTATTATGTGTATAAAGTTGCTCTTTGTCGATTTATGGATGGATATATACTAATTAACAGATTGATCTTTAACATTTAATTAACAGGATATGACATTTTTTTAAAAGATACTTATTTTTGTGGAAGTTGTAGTGTCATAATCAAGCTCCATTTGGAGGTCTTACAAGTAATGTCATATATAATAATATTTAATTTTTTGGATAAGACTTATAAACCATATCTAAAAATGTTACCATTTATGGATTATATGTTAAAGATGATTTTTGATATATTAGGACAGTTTATAACAGATTATGACTTTTATGTTATTCCAAGTTCTGACATAACTTGAACAGTTTGAATTTGAACTTTTGATAATTAGTATGTTTGTTTATCTTGTTATGTAGATTCCTGACACAATAGTTTTCACAAGACATGACTTGACTTTGAAATCGAAATATCTCTGAGTAAAATGTGTATTAAAGAGGATGCGTAAGACCCTCCCTTTGAGCCGATTTGTTATTTGCTTGACGTGCGTGGTCACCAGTCCACCTGATCATTGTTTCCGAACACCGTTCGGATAAGATGGATGTGGGCTGGCTTGAGCCTTTAGAATCGATTTGTTATTTGCTTGACGTGCGTGGTCACCAGTCCACCTGATCATTGTTTCCGAACACCGTTCGGATAAGATGGATGTGGGCTGGCTTGAGCCTTTAGAATCGATTTGTTATTTGCTTGACGTGCGTGGTCACCAGTCCACCTGATCATTGTTTCCGAACACCGTTCGGATAAGATGGATGTGGGCTGGCTTGAGCCTTTAGAATCGATTTGTTATTTGCTTGACGTGCGTGGTCACCAGTCCACCTGATCATTGTTTCCGAACACCGTTCGGATAAGATGGATGTGGGCTGGCTTGAGCCTTTAGAATCGATTTGTTATTTGCTTGACGTGCGTGGTCACCAGTCCACCTGATCATTGTTTCCGAACACCGTTCGGATAAGATGGATGTGGGCTGGCTTGAGCCTTTAGAATCGATTTGTTATTTGCTTGACGTGCGTGGTCACCAGTCCACCTGATCATTGTTTCCGAACACCGTTCGGATAAGATGGATGTGGGCTGGCTTGAGCCTTTAGAATCGATTTGTTATTTGCTTGAGACGGGTAGTCACATCCTTACATCAGATTTGAGACCCATTAGTTGTATATTAAGTTCCAATTTGTCCATAGTCTTTGGCTTCTTGGGGGTCGTTGGTTTTTTCTTGGTGTCTCTTTCATCTTTACTCTATATCTTACTAATGTATTTTAATTTGTCGAATGTTCACATTTGATCTTGGTACAAATAATAAATTGGGCAGATCAGCTTAAGTTAAATCTGGTAGTCAACAATTTTCTAACGATTCTTACTCACTTGTAACAAGTGTATTAAAAATGATTTACGCGTAGGAAGGTTTTAGTTATGAAAACATATCATCTGTACATTAGGTATAATGTTAGCTTTTATGCTAATCAAGTGTTATATCATCCCACAAGTTCTCGTGGTTGATAGAGGTGGTATCAGAAAAAATTCAAAAAGGTGCAAATTCATGGGAAAATTTTTTTTTCTTAAAGAGAGTAAAATTTTAAAATTCATGGCAAAAAATTGAATTTCTAGAGGGCAGTGGACCACGCTGACTCGGTACCGCCGTTGATGATCGATATCACTCAAAGAAAGTAAAAATAGGTCGAAGCTGATGCACCCGTCACTTTGATTCCGTCACTTTGATTTTGCTTTCTTCAAATTATTTCTCTATTACATGTTTTTAAAATGAAGTAATGATTAATGCTATCAAATGATGATGTATAGATAATTATGCAAAATTACCAATGGGAAAATAGTGTTATTACTTTTCTTGCAAGAATTGTTCAAAATTTAGTATATATTTACTGTATGTAGTCAAAGAATCAACATAAGCTTACAAGGATTACCAAATTTCAAACCTACTATGGTTGTACAATATTGTCAAAAGTAAACAATGTTCAAAGCGTTTAGAGATTGCATCAAGTTTTGTGGACTAACAAAGAAAAAAACTCCAATATTTAGTGAAGAACGTTTGATTATAAATTACGTCTCCATTTTATATATTAGAAAGTATGATATTATTAGGCCAAATCACCTTGATACATTATCTATATGTATATCTATATCTATACTATATTATAAAGTAAATAAGGTTTCAACTTTCAATTTCAACTTTCAATTTCAACAATGTACACATGATAATGCATGATGTACCATACATCAATGCCCCACAACATTCCTCCATAAATCATTTTATTCCTCTAATTTACTCAAAATCTTTTATCTCAAAAACCGTACATCGATAAACTATAAAAATGATATGGATGTTCTTAAAATTTCATGCTCTTTCATTAGAGAGATCGTTCGATATACTTTCGACGAATTTTTAAATCCGAGGGCGGAGCCCGTACGGGACTAAGGCATTTGGCTATCACACTCTATGACCTATCACCTCCTATGACCTATCACACTCTATGACCTATCACCCCACCATCTCACCGCCGCAACATACGGGTAGTTTCTCTCGTTATATGATTAAACGATTAACAGGATAGCTTGCATTAATTGTTTTCTAAAAATTGATACTAGTACGTCCTTACAAGAGGTCCATGGTAGGAACATCGTTAAGTAAACATTTTCATGGTGAACAGAGAAGGGTTCGAAATGGTCAAGTGGATGTCCAAATTTTGTGGTATACATCCGAGTCAAAAACTAACGTTGCCCAAGTAATTGGAAAACCTCATATATTTATGTTCTATTACGTAGTGTATATATAATAGTATTTGAAATTTAAATACATATACTAAACATATTTAAAAGTGAGTACTTTATATTATAAATTCAGTATTATTATTGTTAATTACATTTTTTAATGTCAAGACGTTGTATATTTAATATAAGCCAAACCAATTGGTGCTACACTTTGTAACACCCCGACTAGGGCGGAAACACGAGATGCCACAAAACGACATGGTACAAAAAGATTAAGTAGAAAACATCAACATAAAGTTTCAATGACATTCAAATCCCAAAAGATTACAAGTTCAAGTTGACGTTTAACAATCATTACATAACCAAATCCATAACCAAAAGACCAAATGTTTGCATTACATAAGTCCAAGCACATTACAAATAAGCTTCCAAAGAGGCGGTCAAGCTTAGAACCTATTGCTCTATACCTGAAAAACATGAAGAAAAAGTATCAACTACGAGAGTTGAGTGAGTTTATAGGTTTATGCTAACAACACATACATATTTAATCCAATTCAAGAAGTAGTATATCATAAAATTTCCAAGGGTTCCATCATACTATCCATACCCAAACCGTATGTTCAATCAATAACAACCAACCATAATTAATATCAATAACACTTGGTCAAAAGCATAATTCGATGAGTTTGTCTTGAGCCACTACTAAGACCCTTTCACGTCCAAATAATAATAATGATAACATGTCCCGAAGATATGATAATAGAAGCACATGCTGTCAATCACGTGCAATAATGATAATAAAAGGGTCGTGCCATGGAGACGACCAATAATAAAAGTAGATTAGAGCACCCCTAGGCAGACCGGAGATGAGGGCGGCCACTCAGGCGGCCAGTCAACCCGCTGCCATCTTGGTGAGTGAGGGGACGAATCCTAGTTGCGCAACCCTTTAACTACAGGCCTCAATGAGTTAATAGTAGTGTACAGGGGACCACCGTTTGACAGTACTCAAGCTCATCATGTAACATATAACACGTTGAACATACAATATAATTCCCATATCATTATCATTATTTCAAAGAATCATTTCATAAGATAAAGTCATTTTAATTAATCATGCTTTTCACCCCGCAAGTAAAACATATAAAAGAGTTTGAAAGGGGGCTATGACTCACTTGATTTGAGAGTGAAATGGGCTGATCAAACGCGAGTCCTTCGCCTAGATTTGTTGCGCCTCAAGCAAGCCTAAACCATAATGTATATATTCACGACGTAAGTTCGCGTGACATGAACTAGTGAGCTAGATCATGAGATGTGTACTAGTAGACTTGTCCTCCTTTGGTTGTTATTAGTTTATGGAGTTAAAGTATGTTATATTGTTCATAATGTTTGGTTGGAAGATATTTAGTGGAGAAAGTCATTTTCTCACTATACGCACTTTCGCATTGTTGGAATTTCGGTATCTTGACTTTGATTGTCAGGGTTTCCATTGTGGGTTTTACTCATTCTTGATACTTGTCATTAGTTACTTAATAATATTAATTTTTGTGAATATTTTCTGATTTATAAGTTTTTATTTAATTTAATATTATTTAATTAATTATTTATTCATTTTATTGATTTATTAATTAAATAATTCCTTAAAAATGCTTTTAAGTTCCATATTTATCTTTATAAATTATGAATAATTATAATTGAGTTATATACTGACTTTTATGCTTTTTGACTTAGAATTTTATGTTTTATATATTTATTTGTGTATTTTTTCATTAATTTAATAATAGTGATTAATTAGTGATTTTTACATAATTATTTACCCTTAAATCAGGTAACACTTGTTTGTTAGTGTTAGGTCCAGATTTAGTCCAGATTTACTGGACTCGCTCCAGACTCGACTACTGGAGCCTCACTGAAGATCTGACCAGAATCGTGTTCTACTGGACCTACTCCAGACTTGGAATCTGGAGTCCCTCTGAAGATTTGTCCAGAAATAATTGAAGACCAGTGAGCAAATACTTGTATAGGAAATCTGGAGTATTCTCCAGATTAGCTCACTGGACTTCACCCCCAGTCCAGATCAACTCTACTGAAGACATTCTGACTGAAGTCAAAGACTGAAGTCTGAAGAAAGAAGACTTAACAAATGGCGGAGTCCACTGGAAGTCTTACCAGATCTGTACACTGGAGGATTGTCAGTGTTCTAGATCCTACAAGTCTGAACACTGATATCGAGGATTTGACTTTAAGCCTTTACACACTTTCCAAAGAACAACCCACTTGTTCTTTACCAAAGTATACGTGTATAAAGGTGGTTGGATAAAAGGATACACTTGCACTTGATGTGACTTTATCCTTATTCCTTATCCAATACATTTAATGTTCTTGTCGGATCATTAAATGTATGCAACCATATTTGTACGGCACAAAATTCACTGGTGAATTTTGTTGCCTATAAATACAAAGTCATTTTCTTGACAAAAATACTTTTAAGCATTCATTTTGCATTGAAGTGAATTTGTCCAAATACTCTCGATCTTAAGCTGGGATACTTCACAACTTTAAGTATCTCGATCCTAAAGAGTTATTTGACAAATATAGATCATTTGTAACTCAGAGGTTGTTAGGATACATACTTAATTGTATTATCTTGATTCCGCAACAACTTTGTATTTTATTTAACATCATAAATAAAATACCCATGAAAAATACATAATGTTCCACTTTATTTGTTTATTGCTTTAAGTCTTGTATTACTTTATTTATATACTTGCATTTATATTAAAGTAATACTAGTCCAATCTAGTGCTTATTAGACTTGTTGTATTTTTGCACTTTCCTGGTTAACCATCGAACTTAAGGGACTCACATTTGGTATCAGAGCAGAAGGCTAAACATTGCCTAGATCTGTTTCTTGATGGCTAACCAAGAAAATACACAAGGTTTTAGTCTTGGTCCCGATCCTAATGCAAATTTTAATGATCAAAATGAACCACCAATTGTTAATAACACTAATCCACCTCCTCCTCCTACTCCTGCTTCTCCACACGTGCATGTGCACTACTCAAATAATCCTGTTCCTAAATTCAGTGGGAACAGTGATGAATTTGGTACGTGGAAGGCTAGGATGGTTTTGCATGTCACTGGTATTGAGAGGAACATGATGAAGATTTTAAACGAAGGTCCATATGTCCCTACATCACCTCTCAATCCCCTTCTTGATCCTTCTGGATCTAGAAGAGGAAAGGAAAAAAGGGAGGAACATTGGTCAGAAGAGGAGAGGAGATTGGTGAATCTAGACACCCTTCTCAAAAACATGATCCTCGGGGCCGTTCCAGAAACCCTAATTCCCACACTAGTTCTTTTTCCTAGTGCTAAAACCATGTGGGATGAACTTTTAAACCAACATGAAGGAGGAGATGACACCATTGTCACCAGAAAGGTCTCCTTAAACAAGAGGTATGAGTCATTTTTTTGCTCAACCTAACGAGTCTCTCACTGGTACTTACACCAGATTTATGAGTATCATAAACCAATTGAGAGGTCTTGGGGTTGAGAAGGACAAGGATATACTTCTGGAGAAATTCTGTGACATTCTACCCACCAAATGGTCTCACATGATCCTAGTCTTACGACAAGGAAAAACTCTGCACACACACACTCTCTCAACTCTTTATGGAGCTTTCAGGTACACTGAAGAAAATCAAGCTCAGAGAGTGGTGGCAGAACAAGATGCCTATAACCATGCCTCCAGTAGTCCTAATGTGGTTAGTCATACTGAACCACAAAGTACAGCACTGATATCTTCTGAGAATGTATTTTCTATGAAGAAGATGGTGTCTGAACTCATGGATTATGGAGAATCCAGTCAAGTCTCTCCAGACTGTTGTGATGAAACTGAAGATGATGACCTTGTTGCAATGATTGCTAAAACGTTTAACCGTTTCAAAGCAAGAGCAAATAGGCCATCTGGACAATTTGCATCCAGTTCTTCCACTGACAAGACCAATTTGACATGCTTTAAGTGTGGCAAAAAGGGTCATTTCATGAAAGAGTGCAGGTCCAACCAGTTTGTATCCAAGCCTGGTCCATTCTCTTCAAATAATAAGCCTGATGATAGCTATAAAATGAAATATAAAAAGCTTAAGGCCCAAATTGCTCTCATGGCACAACAAATTGAAACCAATAATAAGTGCATGATTGCAACAACTGAAGAGAAGTGGGTGCCTTCTGATGAATCATCTGCTGATGAAGAAGAAGAAAGAGATTGCTGTTACATGGCTCTGGCAGACGAAGAGCTCCTGGTGAAGGAAGATGTCACATCTGGACGATGGGTGGACATTGTTATCAAGAAGGTTAGTGATTATGATAATGCAACTGACCAAGAACTAAAATTGGACATTGCTGAAGCTCTTAATTCTGATTTAATTTTCGTAGAAACTGTTAGATCTGATTGTGTAAATGGTCTAGAAACAGATTCTTCTGAAATAAATGCTTTAAAATCAAAATTAAAAGAACTTCAAGACATTGAACTGGCATTTCAAGCCCAGGTTCTGGTAACTGAACAATTGATTCAAGAAAAGCAAGATCTTGAGATCATTTTAGAGAAAGAAAAACTGGTAATAAAATCATGGCTAGAAACCAAAAAGCCATATGATGCTTGTGTAAAACAATTTCTACTCAAAAACGTGCATACTTAGATGGAAATACACATGTAGCATCATTAATACCAGTAATCGATCGATTACCAGAGGAGTTCAGGCCCACCACTGTTTATGATGAGCCTGTAACTCCTAAGGCCAATTTTTACCCAGTTCAATCCCCAGAGGTTAAGACTGGAGGGCTCCAGATGACTGCTCCAGTTAAAGAGGTCTATCGGAATAGACCTTTGCCTCAGACCAATCCCTTACCAAAGCCTAGGACTGGAAAGGCTAAGGTATCATCTGAAGAAAATATTTTGTCCAGGATAGAGAGCCAGATTCAAATTCTGACTCGTCAATCACAAAGTTTTAATGCAAGATTAAACTTTATTGAGGGTACTTCATCTGGCCCTAGACAAAATACAAAATCTTTTGCTAAGAAAGACAAATTTATTTCTCCAGTTGAGAAAATGAAAAAGGTTTCAAAATCATCAACCCAGTGGTCTTTTCAACTGAGACCACTGTTGAAGAAAGTGAACTGAACCAGATTGCCCCAGGGACCTATAAGGGAGGGTCCAGTGAACCCATCAGTCGATGGGTTCCCAAATCTAACTGATCAATATCTGGTGTATGTGTAGGGCGATCGAAAGAAGCATATCTGGTATCTTGACAGTGCAGCTGGATGTCAAAACTTTTGAATATCTCGCTGACATTTTTACCAAACCTTTGGATGTCAAAACTTTTGAATATCTTGTTGGTGAGTTGGGAATGTTAAATCCCTTAAAATCTGGTGACTGCTCAGATATTGAACGCCTTTGTGTACTATCTTTGCATTATTAGATTTCTGGAACAACATTCTAGGGAAGACTTGAAAAATATTTTCTATTAAAAATGTTTTAAGTTTAGGGGGAATTTATTTTCTCACTGGATAAATTCTTCAGAAAATATTACTGGTGCCTTGTAAATATGTCCCTCTCACTGGTAACTAGACAAGTTGAAGTGCGTGTTTGAGTTGACTTATGTCTTCTTGTAAATGTGTCCCTCTCATTTGTCTGTATTAGTTGACGTGCACGTTTGAGGTTACTAGTCTTTCAAAAAAAAAAATGGTTTTCACTGGTACTTTACTGGAGTGTCCCTCCAGTGTACCATCAGTACATGTTCACTGGACTAATCCACCAGTGATACTGAAGGTCCAGTCAACCTCCAGATGCACTGAACTATGTCATAATATTTTCTAAATACTTGGTCTTTGTGTGTGCCACATAAGCAAACCTTTTTTTGAAGATATTTTAATCCTACGTGGCATGTAAATTTTTCAACGCAATGATGGTCTTTTTACTTTGGGAAAACAAAAAGTACAAGTTGTTACTGTTTGTGGGCTGTAAACCGTCATGCATTTATGTGTGATGTGATGTAATTAATGCGGATCTCAGAACCCGATCAAAAATGTTATTTGATAATTTCAAATAAACCGTTTGAGTTCCACATTCCTTCTCCTATATATACCCACTTTCAATTTCAATAGCATTTACTTCGAACATAAATCCCAAATCTTTCAAATTCCTTCATTAATTTCTTTCTTCATTCAATTTCCAATCATATTTATCTCTCTTATTTACTCCATTTACATTCAATTCTTTCATCAAATCTTCATCATAACCTTAAATATTCAATTTCATTTTCATCTATTCTCATAAATGGCACCTAGACAATCAAGAACTAAAAATCTGCTTGCCAATGAATACATTCCTTCAGAAAATGTTGCTAGGGCACCTCATATCAATCTTGAGGCAAGTGCCATAAGAATCAATATGAATAACTGGATGGCAAGACTCTCTCTGTCCAGTGTTCATGATGCCCAATCAATTATTGGGAGATTAAACTCATTCTTTCTCTCTTGCCCATTATATGGTGCATTAACATTGAATCCAGGAAGGATGTACCACGAGTATTTGTGTGAATTCTGGTACACGGCTACATATGACGATGAAACTTCATCGATCAACTATACTCTCAAGGGAGGTACCAGATCCCTTGGTTTCACAGCTAGTCTTTTCAGGTCTGTTCTCCAGTTGAACTATCTTGACCTGAATGAGTTGCCGATTGAGCTTCCCTCTGGTATAAATACAAGGGAAGTATGCAGATTGATGGGGCATACAGATATCTTGGATGAGCATGGGCAGCTATCCAGAAAGGGGACTATCTACATGAGCAAGCTGTCAGACTCATGGAGATATTTCTTTACACATATTGTTGAGTGTCTAGGAGGCAGCTCTGGAGGATTAGACCAGATTAATCAAACACACCTCCAGATTGCTTACTGTTTATGGTATGGGCTTAGAGTGGACTTTGCCCAGATTCTTTTTGATGACTTGGTTGAGCGACTTAGAGTGAAAGGAAGAAAACCGTTCGTTCCTTATATTCGTTTCCTTTCTCTAATGTTTAAAAATGCTCTTGGAGACCAGTATGATATGGATACGACTCACTTTTCTGTGAGTGAATATATGAGAGATCTGGTCAATCTCAGGTCTCCAGTGGATGAGGTAGATATTCCTCAGTCCATGCTTTCCTTGCAAAGGGAAGAAGCTGAAATGGCTCCAGTTGAAGGACCATCTGGTGATGATGTACAGATAATAGAGGCTGTACAACCAATAAGACAAGTTGCTCCAGAAGGTCATGTACAAGTTGTTGAACCTTCCAGACGACCTAGAACTAATAGGCGTCTGATGAGAGCTGGAATTCAGGTGAATCCAGCAAGACATCCTGGTGATGTTATGAATCTGGATGGGTCACCAATTTTTGAATCTGAAGAGGTTGTTGGGCAGGAAACTGATGAACAAGCTGAAAATATTGCCCAGGTTGTTGAAGTTGTTGAAGATGTTCAGACTGATGAACATGCTTCTGGTGAGCAAGAGGCTCCACTGGACTTAAATGTGGAGGCTGGTGAACAAGTGATTGTAGAGACTGGTGAACAGTCTGGTGAACAGACAGTTGGGATTGCTCAAGAATGGGATGTTGTTGAATCTCCAATGTCTGAAGGCTTTGATGTGAACTTGAACTTTCTGGGTGAAGATGTACAAGAAGAAAATCTACCAGAAATGCCAACACCTCCACCAGAAATGTCAACACCTACACCAGAAATGCCACCACCAGAACCAAACATGCCACCACCACCACCACCTTCAATTCCAGAAAACACCCAATACTTCACTCTAGCAACCATTCAACCTTCAGAATCTCAACCTCCTCCTCGTGCGCCGGAGTCACCAGTTGCAACGTCTGAAGCTGCAACTGAAGAGGACTGGGCACAAGTTCCTCTAATGACCAGATTACCCTCCACTCTTGAACCTCCCACTGGTCTCTCCACTTCTTCTTCAACCGAGGTCCAAGGCCTTTTAAGTAAGGTGGCGGACCTGGAGAGATCACTCCAGACTTCATCTCAGGTTATTTCAGACTTCAAATCTTTACTTTCAAATAACCTTGCTTTAGAGATGAATGTCTTCGCTGGGAATGAGAAGCTGGTTTATGAGAAGCTTGATGAACTGGTACTGGCCACAAACATCAACACTGAAAAGATCAAGGTGGCAGTTCAGGGATTAGAGGATAGGTTGGTTACTTCTGTTCAGAGTGCAGTCACTGGTGGACTGGCAGGTCTGAAAGAAGATGTTCAGAATTTGGTTTTCAGGGTAAGCTCTCTGGAGAGTAGACCCACACTGGAACAGGGTGCAGTTGTTAGCACTATAAGTGATGAATGTACAAGGAAGTTCAGAAACAACATGTTGAAAGGATTATGTGAAGAGGTTTCTGGGACTGTCCTTCGTAGCATTTATGATGGGGTGTTACCCCAAGTAGAGAAGCTACTGGATGAGAAGTTGCCAAAGCACTTGCCCAAAGCTGTTGCAAATGTTCAGAAGGAAGTGCAGGAACTAAAGAAAGTTGTGACTGAAACAACTCCAGTACAAGGTACATCTTTTGGTCCACTGGACAGACTTATGCTTGAACAAATGTGGAATGATCTCAAGTCAAGAACTGGAGATCGTTCCAAGGGGGAAGAGTTGTCTGGTGACCAAACACAAAGAGCATATGGCACTGAAGCCGGGCTTACTGAAGAGGCTGCTGGTACTGAAGCCAGTGAGCCCCAGTTTGAAACCTTCCCAGATATTCCTACTACACTGAAGACTGTTAAAGGAAAGGAAAAAGTTGTGTCTGGTGAAGAGGAAGAGCAAACTGAAGATGTTGATAATGAAACTTCAAGGAAGTTAGAGCAGGAATGCATAATGATAGAGATTTTTAAAAGAAATCAAAAGGATGAACTGCTGGCCCATCAAAGGGAGATGGCAACAATGGGTACTCTGGACTCCTACAATGCTGGAAGGTTAGGCATTAATATTGAAGTTTTTAAAAGGATGAAGGATGACCCCAGAGTTCATCAATGCCTAAATGCATTAGATGATGTTCATGTACGATCATTCTACGCTGAAGAAGAGCAAGTCTATGACTCAATTATTTATGGCGTGAGTGTACCAGAACTCATCAGACAGAGAAAAGCTGAACTGGTAAGTCTCCAGAAGAAAATAAGAAAGAATGCTGGTGCTCTGGAGATAGAGTACAGAAAGAGACTTACTGGTTTACCAAAGTTGACTGCCAGACAGATCAAAGCAATCAGAGATGCTGATGTAAGTACTTTCATTCCCCTGGACACTTCTCGAAGAATAAATCGTCAAGAACTCCAAACTGCTGTAGAGCAAAGGAGAGTGTCCAAGGATACTGAAGCTTT
The DNA here is from genome assembly GCA_034093135.1 of Erigeron breviscapus. Lineage (NCBI taxonomy): Eukaryota > Viridiplantae > Streptophyta > Magnoliopsida > Asterales > Asteraceae > Erigeron > Erigeron breviscapus. Next base: position 42,352,353 of record CM067173.1, on the reverse strand, counting down.
GATCCAGCAAGCCAAGCTGAAAGAAAAATACAATGAAATGTTGAACTTCAGGGCTGATGCAAGAAGGATCACTGGTGCTGAAATCAAGTTGGCTGAAGATTATGAAGGCATGTCTAAGTTTGAGGTAAAGTTGACCAGGGAGGGTAACTTCACTGATGAGAGGAGAAGTACTTCAGTCCAAGCTTTTGGATGGAGTGAACTTAGGGAAATTGCTCTAACATTCAAGGGGAAGACAGATGTGTCGACTGATGTTAAGGCATTTCTTAAAAGGATTGAAAAGGTATGGAGAAGAAAGCAACAGATGGAAGTTGCATTGGGCATAAGATCACCAGATTCATTACCATCTTCTCCATCACCAAAGAGAAAGGCTACTGAAGATGCTCCAGAAAGGACATCGAAAAGAAGGGCCTAACTCTTATTGTTTACTTATTGTAAATTATTGTCTTATGAAAATTGTATACTATTTATCAGTTGATGAATGTAATAATAGTTGCAATTTTTTATTTTTATAAGTAAATGATCAGATTTAGTCTAAGTTAGAACTTAATTGATGAAACTAAAAACACTAATGATCTATAAAGTGTTTTCCAGTAACTTAGATTTTTTAGACAAATCGAAACTTGTGTTTTTCAAGCTTACAAAATGTATTGATTCAAGCTTGAAAACACTTGCATTATTTCTAAACAAATAGGGGGAATTTGTTAGGTCCAGATTTAGTCCAGATTTACTGGACTCGCTCCAGACTCGACTACTGGAGCCTCACTGAAGATCTGACCAGAATCGTGTTCTACTGGACCTACTCCAGACTTGGAATCTGGAGTCCCTCTGAAGATTTGTCCAGAAATAATTGAAGACCAGTGAGCAAATACTTGTATAGGAAATCTGGAGTATTCTCCAGATTAGCTCACTGGACTTCACCCCCAGTCCAGATCAACTCTACTGAAGACATTCTGACTGAAGTCAAAGACTGAAGTCTGAAGAAAGAAGACTTAACAAATGGCGGAGTCCACTGGAAGTCTTACCAGATCTGTACACTGGAGGATTGTCAGTGTTCTAGATCCTACAAGTCTGAACACTGATATCGAGGATTTGACTTTAAGCCTTTACACACTTTCCAAAGAACAACCCACTTGTTCTTTACCAAAGTATACGCGTATAAAGGTGGTTGGATAAAAGGATACACTTGCACTTGATGTGACTTTATCCTTATTCCTTATCCAATACATTTAATGTTCTTGTCGGATCATTAAATGTATGCAACCATATTTGTACGGCACAAAATTCACTGGTGAATTTTGTTGCCTATAAATACAAAGTCATTTCCTTGACAAAAATACTTTTAAGCATTCATTTTGCATTGAAGTGAATTTGTCCAAATACTCTCGATCTTAAACTGGGATACTTCACAACTTTAAGTATCTCGATCCTAAAGAGTTATTTGACAAATATAGATCATTTGTAACTCAGAGGTTGTTAGGATACATACTTAATTGTATTATCTTGATTCCGCAACAACCTTGTATTTTATTTAACATCATAAATAAAATACCCATGAAAAATACATAATGTTCCACTTTATTTGTTTATTGCTTTAAGTCTTGTATTACTTTATTTATATACTTGCATTTATATTAAAGTAATACTAGTCCAATCTAGTGCTTATTAGACTTGTTGTATTTTTGCACTTTCCTGGTTAACCATCGAACTTAAGGGACTCACAGTTAGCTTTTAATTATTTTTCTCCAGTAGGTTTGAATTATTTTTACCATTGGTTATTATGATTTAACCACCTTCTTGATTTACATAATTTATTTATTGATTTATATGCCTTTTAATTACCATTTAAATTCAATAATTCATGGAAATTCTTAGAAATCACCACTAAACATTTTAGCCAAAAATCCCAGGACTTTTAGGCAACTTTTATCAATAAAAATTTATATCAATTCAACCTCTCTTGTGTCTTGCTTATTTTGAGGACTTTAAGCTTAAAAATCGTTTACCGAAATAGTGATTTTAGCCTCATTTCTTACGCAATTAAAGTGCTTCAAAATGGGTTTTCATTCTTGTTTCATTATTTCCAGAAAGCTCATCATATTTTGGTGTTAAAAGTCGTGATAGTGGTGGTGGTGTGATATGTGCAATTTAGTGCTTTCGGTTAGAGCTTATTTGACCCGAAAAGGTGATTTTTGAGCTTATTATTGTCATGAACCAAATGACTTGAGTTTTATACTTTTGAAACAACTTATTTCCAGTAAGTTTAATATATTTTTCTTGTCCTTTGATTATGGTACAAGTGTGTGCTCAAAATAGCTTTTTGCATGTTTTCGGTTTGTGATTTCAAGCTTATTTTCACTAGTTTTGGTCCAAGCTTTGTCTCTTTGTTATTTCATTAATTTTTCCAGAATATTAACATCAATATTAACATATTTTTCACTTATAACAAGTCCATATCCATCTCAAAATCCAACAAAAGATCCAACTTTCTTAAATCTAGCATACATGCATTCAAATCAACACTTTGTAATACCAACTTTTATAGATCTAACATTCAACAACATAAAAACATTTTTTTAATGAAAAATCTCAGAAATATATTCTTCAAAATATACAAAAACATATAGATCTATCAAAAGGAAAATCACTTTAAAAGCTACTTAATCTATAACAACACTTTTGGGTCTTAAACTTGTTGAATCCTTGGATCTTTCTCATGGATTCGACATGCATGTGCATGAGGAGAAAGATCCTATCAACTTTGCCCTCATCAAGTGTGTATTATAATGAAAACAAGAAGAAAACATAAACTTTTGATAAAACCTTTGAATATAAACAAGAACAAGATTAAATCTAGTAAAAAGGATGAAGATTTATACCCTCTTGAGCTCGGTTTTGATGGTGAAAAATGGGCAGAATTTTCAGACCCCTTTAGGCTTCAAATAACCCTTCTTTCAGGCCCTAAACAACCCTTAATCTATCCTTGTATTAACCCATGTTTAAACCTAAGAGTACCTTATTATTATTGTTGATTAAACTTGAGTTTTGATTTGGTTTCTTGCTCCTTTTTGAGCCGTGAACAAGAAGAAGAAAAAAGGGAGAGAAAGAGTTTTTGTGTGAGAGAAATATGTGTGTGTGTTTTGGGGAGTTACAAAACTAAATGGTGGAGTGTATTTGGAAATGTGAAGTGTATGTGTGTGTGTGAAGGGGGACGGCCAAAGGGAGGGGGAATTGAAGGGTTTTTCTATTCTTTTTTTTTTTATAAGTGTATGAGTGTATATGTATGTATGTATATTTAAGTGGGTATTTGTTTTGTAAGAGTAATTGTAAGTCCCAACTCAATAGATGGCACTACCTGAAGACACCTCTATGTTGATGGTGGAGTTACTTTGCAATATATGCACTGAACTGGAGACGACCAGTTGCAGTGTGTATATACCAAGTTCTAGATAGATTACTTATTTAAATGACAATAAGTAAAGAACAATGCAATAATACAAAATACTTGTAAGATAACTTGATGAGACAATATGTAATTTTCAATGTGTAATTTATTTATTGATGTTAAATAAATTACAAGGTTGATGCGGAACCAAGATAATACAAGAATGTAAATATCCTAACAACCTATGAAATACAATTGATCTACACTCGGAATTTCTCAAGACAATCGAAACACTTAAAGTTGTGAAATGTTCCTTTTAGCGATTGAGAGAATATTGCACAAGTTCACCAAGAATATTGCAGGTATGCAAAGTGTGAAGTATTCAACTTAAATTCTTGTTGTGCAATGACTTGTATTTATAGGCAAAGTTAACATTGGGATGTTAACTTTAGTCGTACAAATGTGGTTGAGAGCATTTAAGGAATAGCATTTAATTCCTTAAAAAGCAGTATAAAGTTGCAGAATAAAGCAACTTTATTCAACCAGCTTTATGTACCTTTAGTATTTAAATAATAAGATAAATCTTATTATCCGGGTAAAAGGACATAAAGCACAAAAGTCAATTCCTCGTAATCAATGTAAAGCTTTGTAAGAGCTTTCCACTGATGGTCTCCAGTTTGTAACTGACTAGAATGTCAGCTGGGCTTCGCTGCCATTGCCATTCTCTATCTAACATTTGTTGTCTTCGACTTCAACTGGAATGATTTTTCAACTGGTCAGTTCTCAACTGGAGGAAGTCTTCAGTTGCGTTGACTGTACGGTGCAACTGGACTTCAATATATTTCTCGACAAATCATCTAGGTCTCCAGTTCACTCTGGTCAGTTTCACTGGGTCTCCAGATGCAACTGGAGACTGGCCAGTTTACCAGGTGAACTGGTCCTAACAAATTCCCCTTATTTGTCTAGAAATATAGTCTAAGTCTTTTTCTAGTTCTTGTATCTATACAAGTGTGAACTATAAAGACTTGTTCGATTTAAATCTATCTAAGTTTCTTAAGGCATTTTTATAGATCAATAAATGCCTTAGGTTTTTCTTTTAGGTTTGTTAGATTTTAATCTATTATCTACCTTGTGGTTACAAACTGGTAACTTCATTTATACAAGGAAATGGAATTTATACAAGTTACAGAATGTAAATACGAATTACAAGTAGATAACTGAAGAAAGAACTTAATGAGATGGCCCTTCGCCAGTTCTTCTTCTCTTGGTCACCAAAGAAATAGGTTGTGAGTCTTCAGGGTCAATATTCAGCTTTTGCTCCAGATTTTCTTTATGTTGAATTTTGCCCCTTAAGAAGTTCACCCAAGCTTTCTCAAACCTATTCTTTTGTGCCTTCGCATCCAAAACATTCACCATCTCCACCCATTCGCTGAACCCATATTGCATAGCACCAGGATTGTCAGTTTTAACCAGTGGCCCCCTGGTATAACTAACTTCGACTTGAAAAACTTTGGTGCCTGGCTTGATTGTTACATTAACACCATTGATAGTACCACTATGTCTTCTGGTTGACATGATCTGGGAGTAGTAGCTTCTAGCTTCAGATTCATTTGTAATTTTTATACTCCCAGCACAAGCAGCCAGTACAGCGGACTTGATGTCTTCATTGGATACCTCGCCAGTTGGTTCAACAAATGTGCTAAGGTCAGCATCTCTTGTCAGTGGTCTTCTTGGTTGTGGAATCCTTCTTGGTGGATTCAAAACCTTCTTCACAACCTTCTTAACATTTGCAATACGTTTAAGAATCCCACTGGCCCTAATCTCTTTAGCCTTCTCCACTGATATGTTTAAACTTCTGGCATCAAATTCAGCTTCATCCTCAGCATAGTGTCTGTCCAGTTCTACATCAAGCATTTCATTTAACTGGTCAACTATCCTGGGATCATTTTTTATTCTGGCATACTCCTCCTTAGTGATACCCAAAAGATTGGCATCACTCATATCAAGCAACTTGATCTGCTCAAGATGTGCCCTGTCTTCAGCTTGGTTTCTTTATTTCATCTTCTTTCTTTCTTTAATATCATTACCAAGTTTGGCCAGTCTTCTGCCGTCACTATCTGAAACTGGAGAAAGTATATCAGCATTGCCAGTTTCTAACATTACATCAGTGGCCGGCTGGGCAGATGCATCACCAGCTAAACCTTTTCCCTTATCCAAAACAACATTCACCCTAACACCATCATCACCAGATCCACCAACTCTTTGCTCACCAGCTTCAGTACTGGTAGCCACAATCAATTCTCTTCCAGATGGAGTCCTTCCAGGTGCAACTGGTGCAAGGACTGCACTTCTTTCCCCCTTGGCAGCATCTAGACCTGCCCTAATTCCTTCCCATTCAGAGGGGTGAGATGGCAACCGGTCAAGAGGCTGCCATGACTGCATGTCCTTACACTCTTTGAAGATTCCACACATCATCCTGAAGGACCTCCATAAATGGTGCGTCTCCTTTGACTGAGTCAAGACATTGGCACTAACTTGTTCTTGACCAGTTTTTAGTTCATTTAAAATTTTGGAGTCTTCATCCAAACCAGAGACAACCTTTTCCTTTACTTCATCATCTTTCCTCTTCGGATTCTCTACTTCAGTGGTCAGTTTCTCCAAAGATTCAGCATGTAGAGATACCTGGGTGTTCAAACTTTCAATGCTGCCTCTCAACTGGTTGATCTCACTGGTGAGTGGGGCCAGATCAACCTGAGGAGTGGCCATCTTGGTGATCTCAGATATCACCCTTTCAACCAATTGTGCTTCTCTAGCACCCAGCGTATCCTCTATTTTCTGACCAACCGAAGTCATCAACTGCTCTCCAAGTCCAGTTACATCTAGGCCAGGTTTTTCAATCAATTTCTTAACCTGCCTTTCAATCTCTTTCAAATCAACTTCTGAAGTTCTAACAGTGTTTCCCAGCAAGTTGGAGATTGAGGTTGTAACCTTGGAGTGAGTTAGGTCAAAGGCTTCCTTTAAAGTACCAGCCAGATTGTTGCAGCCAGTGACCAACTCATTTAGCTTTTTAAACACCAAGTCTTCATTAGATGAAAAATTCTTTATCCCCAGATCAACCACTTTGATGTTTGTCAGGTGATCCTTGTGGTATCTGGAGAATGACTTGGTGTTTTTGTCAAGTGTCTTCTGAATCTCCTCCACCCTGGTTAGAAGGTTTGGAGATCGGCTTGAAGTGAGACAACTTGACTGTCCAGTGACGAAGGAGAAGGTGTCACTGGACCAGCAGCAGTTACTACTGGAGCAACTGGAGGAGGCAAACTTAAGAAAGTCTCCCCAGTTGTCAAACCAGCAGTTGAAGATATAATAGGAGTGGTGGATGAAGAAAGGACTGGAAAATCAAAGTGTTGTTCATGCTGAGAATGCTCAGGTGTGAACAACAGCGTCGGTGGGGGTGGCATTTCTCGAGCAAATGAGAATTGCCCAGTTGGTGAAGGAGCGGTATATGTTGGGAAAGATATATCAGTAGGCACATTTGCTTGGGAGGGTGAAAGTGAAATTGATGCGTCTGGAAGTGAGACTGGAGATGAAGGGTCTTGAGCTTGTATAGAAGCATCATGAATCTCCAAGTCTGTTTCAGTACCTTCAGAATCCGAAGATTCTATAAGGATTTCCTCGTCATTAACATTCATGTCCAGATCCATGAATGTAACTGAGGGCTGACCAGATGGGTCAGTCTCCAGATGACCTTCCCCAGTTTCCTGGATGGGTACATCTGTTGGAGGATCAGATACTGAAGTATCTTCACCAGGGATAGATGTAATTGGGGTTGCTTCAGTTATGGTTGCTCTATCCTCAACCACAACATTAGACGAACTGGAGGGTCCCTTATTATTTTGAGGCCCGCCCAGTTGCCTTTCTGACTCACCTTCAATAGGTGCATCAGTTGAAGCGAATGCCAGTTGCATTCGATCAGGAATTTCGACCTCTCCAGCTTCAGATACTAGAGAGTCTAAATTCCTTAGCATATCTGGAGCAGTGTACGGTGAATCTGTACTATTATAAGCTTCTCTGCCCAGAATATGCTTAAAACAGAGAGAGAGGAACCTTGAAAAGGGGATACACACACCCCTGGTGCCCTTCAGCTTTTGGACCAGGCTTCTATATAAGATATTTGCAAAGTCCACTCTCAATCCGTTCCACAAGCAGTAAGCCATTTCTGCTTGTGAGGAGTTAATCTGGTCAAGTCCACCAGAACTCCCACCCATACTCTCCACCAGGTGGATGAAAAAATACCTCCATGAAGGTGTAAGGCCTTTCATGGTCATCGCACCTTTAGTCTTCAACACCCCATTCTCCAAACACTCCTTGTGTCCCATTTCAAGAAGGACTTGGCGAAAATTTATATTTGGGGGTAAGACGACTGGAGATTCACCCTCTCTCCAGTAATTGAGGCATAAGGCATCCCTCAATACGTCAGCGGTCAAGGTACACTGGATTGTTCCATCCTTTAATGTGAAACTGATGGAGGAACAATCGGAAGAAAGACTGGCAGTGTACCAAAACTCACATAAGTAGTTGTGAAACAACTTGCGTGGGTTTAGAGAGAATGAGGGTCCTATTGGAGAATCCTTCAAAAAAATTGGATTCTACCAATAAGGGTATCGGACCCTTGAGATCCTCGTAAGCTTGCCATCGGATTATTAGGATTTAATTTGATGACCGAAGCATTACTAGGAGCACCAGATGCCGGTTTGACATCTGGTGAAGGAGCATATGGAACAGTCAAGAGATTTTCATCTCTTGAATGGGATGATCTAGGAGCCATTTGAAAATGAAATTGAAATTTGGGATTTAGGGTTCTTGATTTGTTAAGCAGAGAGAAAAATGAAGCAATTTTGATGATTGGGAAGTAAATGAAAGAATGTAGAAGGAAGTAAATGAAAGAAGTAAATGAGTTCGGAGTAAATAAGGGTATTTATAAGGGATTCAAGATCCCAATGAAACACCAAAAATTATATTTTAATAAACAAAATCCTTTTTGTAGATATTTTCACAAATTGAGTTTGAATTTTGAAATAAAATAATAATTTGCCATGTCAACATTAAATGCTACCATGTCAGCATTAAATGCTACGACGGCTTATCTTACCCACGCGCCCACTCACTTTTTATTTTCCCAATACAAACAGTTGTCAAGTACTAAAATGGCTCTAAACACGTCAGATCACGATATTGTCAGGTGATCCTTGTGGTATCTGGAGAATGACTTGGTGTTTTTGTCAAGTGTCTTCTGAATCTCCTCCCCCCTGGTTAGAAGGTTTTGGAGATCGGCTTGAAGTGAGACAACTTGACTGTCCAGTGACGAAGGAGAAGGTGTCACTGGACCAGCAGCAGTTACTACTGGAGCAACTGGAGGAGGCAAACTTAAGGAAGTCTCCCCAGTTGTCAAACCAGCAGTTGAAGATATAATAGGAGTGGTGGATGAAGAAAGGACGGGAAAATCAAAGTGTTGTTCATGCTGAGAATGCTCAGGTGTGAACAACGGCGTCGGTGGGGGTGGCATTTCGAGCAAATGAGAATTGCCCAGTTGGTGAAGGAGCGGTATATGTTGGGAAAGATATATCAGTAGGCACATTTTCTTGGGAGGGGAAAGTGAAATTGATGCGTCTGGAAGGGAGACTGGAGATGAAGGGGCTTGAGCTTGTACAGAAGCATCAAGAATCTCCAAGTCTGTTTCAGTACCTTCAGAATCCGAAGATTCTATAAGGATTTCCTCGTCATTAACATTCATGTCCAGATCCATGAATGTAACTGAGGGCTGACCAGAAGGGTCAGTCTCCAGATGACCTTCCCCAGTTTCCTGGATGGGTACATCTGTTGGTGGATCAAATACTGAAGTATCTTCACCAGGGATAGATGTGAATGGGGTTGCTTCAGTTATGGTTGCTCTATCCTCAACCACAACATTAGACGAACTGGAGGGTCCCTCATTATTTTGAGGCCCGCCCAGTTGCCTTTCTGACTCACTTTCAATAGGTGCATCAGTTGAAGCGAATGCCAGTTGCATTCGTTCAGGAATTTCGACCTCTCCAGCTTCAGATACTAGAGAGTCTAAATTCCTTAGCATATCTGGAGCAGTGTACGGTGAATCTGTACTATTATAAGCTTCTCTGCCCAGAATATGCTTAAAACAGAGAGAGAGGAACCTTGAAAAGGGGATACACACACCCCTGGTGCCCTTCAGCTTTTGGACCAGGCTTCTATATAAGATATTTGCAAAGTCCACTCTCAATCCGTTCCACAAGCAGTAAGCTATTTCTGCTTGTGAGGAGTTAATCTGGTCAAGTCCACCAGAACTCCCACCCATACTCTCCACCAGGTGGATGAAAAAAATACCTCCATGAAGGTGTAAGGCCCTTCATGGTCATCGCACCTTTAGTCCTCAACACCCCATTCTCCAAACACTCCTTGTGTCCCATTTCAAGAAGGACTTGGCGAAAATTTATATTTGGGGGTAAGACGACTGGAGATTCACCCTCTCTCCAGTAATTGAGGCGTAAGGCATCCCTCAATACGTCAGCGGTCAAGGTACACTGGATTGTTCCATCCTTTAATGTGAAACTGATGGAGGAACAATCGGAAGAAAGACTGGCAGTGTACCAAAACTCACACAAGTAGTTGTGAAACAACTTGCATGGGTTTAGAGAGAATGAGGGTCCTATTGGAGAATCCTTAAAAAAAAATTGGATTCTACCAATAAGGGTATCGGACCCTTGAGATCCTCGTAAGCTTGCCATCGGATTATTAGGATTTAATTTGATGACCGAAGCATTACTAGGAGCACCAGATGCCGGTTTGACATCTGGTGAAGGAGCATATGGAACAGTCAAGAGATTTTCATCTCTTGAATGGGATGATCTAGGAGCCATTTGAAAATGAAATTGAAATTTGGGATTTAGGGTTCTTGATTTGTTAAGCAGAGAGAAAAATGAAGCAATTTTGATGATTGGGAAGTAAATGAAAGAATGTAGAAGGAAGTAAATGAGTTCGGAGTAAATAAGGGTATTTATAAGGGATTCAAGATCCCAATGAAACACCAAAAATTATATTTTAATAAACAAAATCCTTTTTGTAGATATTTTCACAAATTGAGTTTGAATTTTGAAATAAAATAATAATTTGCCATGTCAACATTAAATGCTACCATGTCAGCATTAAATGCTACGACGGCTTATCTTACCCACGCGCCCACTCACTTTTTATTTTCCCAATACAAACAGTTGTCAAGTACTAAAATGGCTCGAAACACGTCAGATCACGATATCAAGTGGTTTAAAACACTCGAGTACCATCACGTGTCACAAAATATTGACCAAGTATTTCTAACGTTATAAAAATTAAGACAAGACTGAATCTGGTCACTGGAGGATCAGTCCAGTGCTAGTTTCCAACTAGAGAGTTCTCCAGTTGCATTTTCAAACAAAAACGAATTTTAGTCAGAAAATTATTTTGAGTCTTTCCCCCTAAAATGATGATCCAGAAATCAATTAGTGCCAAGATAGTATCACAACGGCGTTCGATAGCCTGGCGAGCAAAGATTATC
>CM067173.1:42123605-42340368 GCA_034093135.1 Erigeron breviscapus | reverse complement strand
GTTGAACATACAATATAATTCCCATATCATTATCATTATTTCAAAGAATCATTTCATAAGATAAAGTCATTTTAATTAATCATGTTTTTCACCCCGCAAGTAAAACATATAAAAGAGTTTGAAAGGGGGCTATGACTCACTTGATTTGAGAGTGAAATGGGCTGATCAAACGCGAGTCCTTCGCCTAGATTTGTTGCGCCTCAAGCAAGCCTAAACCATAATGTATATATTCACGACGTAAGTTCGCGTGACATGAACTAGTGAGCTAGATCATGAGATGTGTACTAGTAGACTTGCCCTCCTTTGGTTGTTATTAGTTTATGGAGTTAAAGTATGTTATATTGTTCATAATGTTTGGTTGGAAGATATTTAGTGGAGAAAGTCATTTTCTCACTATACGCACTTTCGCATTGTTGGAATTTCGGTATCTTGACTTTGATTGTCAGGGTTTCCATTGTGGGTTTTACTCATTCTTGATACTTGTCATTAGTTACTTAATAATATTAATTTTTGTGAATATTTTCTGATTTATAAGTTTTTATTTAATTTAATTTAATATTATTTAATTAATTATTTATTCATTTTATTGATTTATTAATTAAATAATTCCTTAAAAATGCTTTTAAGTTCCATATTTATCTTTATAAATTATGAATAATTATAATTGAGTTATATACTGACTTTTATGCCTTTTTGACTTAGAATTTTATGTTTTATATATTTATTTGTGTATTTTTCCATTAATTTAATAATAGTGATTAATTAGTGATTTTTACATAATTATTTACCTTTAAATCATGTAACACTTGTTTGTTAGCTTTTAATTATTTTTCTCCAGTAGGTTTGAATTATTTTTACCATTGGTTATTATGATTTAACCACCTTCTTGATTTACATAATTTATTTATTGATTTATATGCCTTTTAATTACCATTTAAATTCAATAATTCATGGAAATTCTTAGAAATCACCACTAAACATTTTAGCCAAAAATCCCAGGCCTTTTAGGCAACTTTTATCAATAAAAATTCATATCAATTCAACCTCTCTTGTGTCTTGCTTATTTTGAGGACTTTAAGCTTAAAAATCGTTTACCGAAATAGTGATTTTAGCCTCATTTCTTACGCAATTAAAGTGCTTCAAAAGGGGTTTTCATTCTTGTTTCATTATTTCCAGAAAGTTCATCATATTTTGGTGTTCAAAGTCGTGATAGTGGTGGTGGTGTGATATGTGCAATTTAGTACTTTCGGTTAGAGCTTATTTGACCCGAAAAGGTGATTTTTGAGCTTATTATTGTCATGAACCAAATGACTTGAGTTTTATAATTTTGAAACAACTTATTTCCAGTAAGTTTAATATATTTTTCTTGTCCTTTGATTATGGTACAAGTGTGTGCTCAAAATAGCTTTTTGCATGTTTTCGGTTTGTGATTTCAAGCTTATTTTCACTAGTTTTGGTCCAAGCTTTGTCTCTTTGTTATTTCATTAATTTTTCCAGAATATTAACATCAATATTAACATATTTTTCACTTATAACAAGTCCATATCCATCTCAAAATCCAACAAAAGATCCAACTTTCTTAAATCTAGCATACATGCATTCAAATCAACACTTTGTAATACCAACTTTTATAGATCTAACATTCAACAACATAAAAACATCTTTTTAATGAAAAATCTCAGAAATATATTCTTCAAAATATACAAAAACATATAGATCTATCAAAAGGAAAATCACTTTAAAAGCTACTTAATCTATAACAACACTTTTGGGTCTTAAACTTGTTGAATCCTTGGATCTTTCTCATGGATTCGACATGCATGTGCATGAGGAGAAAGATCCTATCAACTTTGCCCTCATCAAGTGTGTATTATAATGAAAACAAGAAGAAAACATAAACTTTTGATAAAACCTTTGAATATAAACAAGAACAAGATTAAATCTAGTAAAAATGATGAAGATTTATACCCTCTTGAGCTCGGTTTTGATGGTGAAAAATGGGCAGAATTTTCGGACCCCTTTAGGCTTCAAATAACCCTTCTTTCAGGCCCTAAACAACCCTTAATCTATCCTTGTATTAACCCATGTTTAAACCTAAGAGTACCTTATTATTATTGTTGATTAAACTTGAGTTTTGATTTGGTTTCTTGCTCCTTTTTGAGCCGTGAACAAGAAGAAGAAAAAAGGGAGAGAAAGAGTTTTTGTGTGAGAGAAATATGTGTGTGTGTTTTGGGGAGTTACAAAACTAAATGGTGGAGTGTATTTGGAAATGTGAAGTGTATGTGTGTGTGTGAAGGGGGACGGCCAAAGGGAGGGGGAATTGAAGGGTTTTTCTATTCTTTTTTTTTTATAAGTGTATAAGTGTATATGTATGTATGTATATTTAAGTGGGTATTTGTTTTGTAAGAGTAATATATGTTTATTTGTAAGTATAGTTAGTTGTTTGTGTCCAAGAGTATATATATATGTATATGTATGTCGTGTGTATATGTATGTATATACATACTTTTGTGTTTTTAATTTAGCTACTTAAGTCATTTTATGTACATTTTGTATTTGTATTAGACATACATATACCTATTATTATTATTCAAGCACGTTTATGTGCATATTAGTTTATAAACATATTTTTGAGTTAGGCATGTTATTTTTATGTCATGTTTACTTAAATTGACTTGATGATTAAATTGTTGGACGTTTATAAGAGTTCTTGGTCGTTATCTCAACTTGTGAGTCTTACATTATTATTTATATAACTAGATTGTCAACAATGAAATTTTGCTCAATGGCATTGTATTGGATTCAATTTAGGACCAAATAATAGCTTTAGATTGCTAATTTAGGGGCATCATCTACTAGTTTCTAACATAACGATGGCTTGCGAGATCATAGGCAACATAACTAGCACATATATAATATTTAAAAAGGAGGGTTGTTATACACTTGGCTTTGGGTTGATGTTAAGGTTCATCCTTTTAGTCTTTTACTTGGATCAATTGGATTTATTTGCTTAATATGTTACTCTCAAACTTAATCCAATTAGACTCAATTATAATGATCTTTGTATATACTCCTAACACCTTGCCAGGTTAATATACCATGTACATGATATCTCCTCCCATTGATTAAGTGACTAATTTGTTAAAACAATGATGACCTCCGAAATTATATATGTTTCTCAAACTACATAGGTTCAAATCAATCAACACACCTATAATTAGCCAAAAGTATCAAATGGAGGAGATTGGTAGCAAATAATTTGTAACTATATACAACAAATACAAATACAAATACAAAATACAAATATAGTATATTACATTACAGAATGTACAATTGTGATACATATGTTATATTGATTTATCATTATCGCATACAAATACTACTTTTCTTTCTTTCGTTGATCCTGAAAATGAGAAAGATGGATTTTAAAGAGTAATGATAAATCCTCCTAACAGATCAACCTAATTATTCTTCTAATCATAAGATGAAGCCACATGGAAAAATCAAGGGGGTGATGAATGAAAGATAATGAGTGGATTACACATGTCAAAATGTTGTGGTATTAGGAGGATTATTAGGCTCAAGTTTTAGGAGGATCAATCATTTTCCGATTTTAAAATAAAATCTATCATTAATCATCCCTCTTAAAATAAGTTCTATAATACATTGTTTCTTTAAAATCATTCATTTTCTTCTTCTACCCTTTGAATAAAAAATCCATAGGTAAAACAAGAAGAAAAAATGTTTCTACAAGGTAGGTGTGAGACGCCCAAGTAAATAAAATTTGTTTGACGTTTTGACTTTTTGCTATTAGTTTGGTGGTTTATGGCAGTTCTTTTTTGATTTAATGACTTTCTTTAGTTTATTTTAACTTGAATATTCTGAATATATTTTCAAGTATGATTTACCTGAACTTTATTTTTTATTTATTATGTGGTTTCCCTTGGGGGTCTTAGGTTCGAATCCTGCCACATGCAAATGTGGTGAGGGAGCCTTAACAATGTTATACCCATCTAACACATGAGAAGCAAACCCTTTAGGGCATTGCCAGGAGTCGAACCGGCGTGGGCGCATCCGCGTGGGGGGTGTTAGCCATTTATCCGTTACTGCCTTTAAAAAAAAAATAAAATGTACAAATTGGAACCCGTTACATGAGACATGTGTGAATGGGCCCAAAAATATACACATAAATCTCGCAATCACACACTACATGTATCTGCTAACATTTGCACACACTTAATTATCAATGCAGTATATGTTATGAATTAATCTGAGCTTCATTGAAGGTATAATGGTGGCTAAAACCAGAAATTTTAACCCTCTCTTAGTTATATTGGTTGATTATATGTTCATTTTATTTGCGTTGATGAACTTCACGATTTTTATTTAAATCGACAATTATCATATATTTTAGGATAGAGATCCTCTAAAGTTAAAGTAACTTTATAGGTAAAGTTAAGGGAATCTTGGTCCTTGGATTAAAATCAATGGTTAAGATTCAAAGATGACTTTTTAATCTTAACCATTGATTTTAATCCAATGGTTAGAATCCCTCAACTTTACCTATAAAGTTCATTTGAACTTTAGAGGATCTTAATCCTATATTTTAATGTAATGTTAGACACCAAGACATTTAAAATTATACGCTTTAAAGTCAATGACTATGTTTGTTATAATGTTTGACCATTATCTATTTGGTAGCTTGAAATATAGATGTTCATTATTAACCTTTGAGTTTCATTAAATGGTTATAAAACAAGTCAAATCGATGAATTTATATTTACATTATATACGCGATACGTGACAACTTATTTATTTTAAGGGATTCGTTAACTAGTGCCCCTACTAGTGCATTAAATGAATTCTGTATTTCCTAAATTATCAAAAATTACATTTAATGCTCATTAATTCAATATGATAATTACCATTTTTATATGAATCATAAATACATGATTATATATTTAAGGAAAATTTGACTTCATTAAATGCACCGTAACTAATGCCCCAAACACTAGTTAGCAAATCCCTTATTTTAATTAACAAATACTGTATTAGTTAATTTACTTTTTGTTAAGAGTATTACATCATAAGGTTTTGTTAATGACAAGATCAATTTTTTTTATACACAAAAAAAAAGTATTAGTGTAGTTAGCATTTTTCTAATAATAACAAAGATTAAAATAAAATTCTTCCGTACCTTGTTGGGTGTTGATATGATTCTGAAAATCTATAACCCTTTATAAAACATATTGACCTCTCCTATTTTAGGAAATTCAGCACTTTTTTATACCCAAAATACCCTTATTTCTTAATTCTAATTCCCCTATACACCTAATCTATACTTTTATACTATTTAATAAATAAAACAACCTCTCTTTAAAAGTTATGGAGGAATTATCTAAAATACCATTAATGATTAAATTACAATATCAGTCATTTATCTTTTAAAATATCTCCATTAACCTTTTACATCAATTATCTTTACATCAATTATCTACACCACTCGACGCCGCCTCCACCACCAACAGTCGCCCCCACCACCACACCGTTGTCGTCACAACCACCGCCGTATTGCACGGGTACTGTGCTATTAAAGTAAATCTAAAAGGTAGTTGATTATTAAAATACCGTCGTTATCTCAATCTTTTCTTACAATTAAATGATTTAGTTGTAATTTTATGTAAAAATTTTATTTTATTATTTATATAGTAAAGTACCTATCAGTTGATATCGTTACATCTTTTCAATCAAGAAGTTAGATAAATATTTCAGGAGTAGATATGACCAAGTGGATCAAAAACCTTTGTTTTTTTTTTGAAAAGGCGGGTCGAATCACTTGGTCAGGGAAATAATAATCCATAGTGTGAATTGAAAGTTAATCGTTGTCCATCAATAATGTTTGAAACAATTTGTAATTGTTTATACATAAGTACATAAGTGGAAAGAGAGGTCAAATTATAATAACATGCTTATGTATATTTTTCTATGTACCGGAGGTTGGTGATTTTTTTCGACCCCTTCAACATGTCGTGTCATTATTGTTTGTACACCAATCCGGACTCCTAGAACGAGTGAATGAGGTTGTAATCTGGCGATTCCCTTACAGTAAGGCAGAGCCTTTTGTACGCCAAATATATGTATGTTTTTTGTTGTCCTTTGATCGATAACTTTTTCCCCTATTTATAGGGAGTTCGTGGCTTAACCTCCAAGTAGGGTTTTGGAGGTTGATTATATTGTTTCCGAGAATAACGTGATATGATATTATCTCTTCCATTAAATGTTGGCCTTGGTGATAAGCATGTATCTTTTCCTTGTTTATCGAAGATCAGATCATTCTGGGTGTACCCTGCGTGCCGACGGCTGGGTGGGTACGTCATCAATTATCGAACATCTTAGGTCTACAAGATTTGCAACCACTAACTCTAATGACAATATATATAGTTTTAAATGTTAGAACGAGTAGTAACATGTAGTTTAAGGCTTTAAATATTATAACTTGTTGCTAAAAATTCATAGGAATGGGAGGTGTGGCAACAAAGGAAACACAACCCCTGAGTCAGAGTCTTTTTCTTTTTTAGTTATTAAGTACTGAATGTATTAAGTGGCTGAATGTATAAATAATGTATGTATGTATTAAGTAAAAAATAGGTAATTGACGGTTATTTTTGTTTATTAAGTCAAAAAAAGAACATGAAATTTGACTGAATGCATTAAATTCTTAATTATTAAGTCTGTTAAGTAAAAGTTGAACAGGGTCTTAGTCTTGCAGTTTTTGGTGTATCGCACGGTTCCCGAGACATCCCGTATTGAAACGTATCGTACCATGAATCGGACGAGAAAATCAGAGACAAAACCCACCCCGAGACAGGTACCGAGACGTTACTTTTCTTTGAATTTTGTCTCGTATCCTACATATCGTATCGCGTATGTACGATACTAACAACTATGCATAAGTTATTCTTTTGAAATTTAAGGACACAAAGCAATCTGAACTTGTGCCAAGCAAATGGAATCTTGTGTGGTACATGATATGAATTAATTGGTCCGGAAGATATCGAGTTTTTCTTGTTTTCTACAACAATTCTGTTTAATTTAAGTTGTGAAAAGCTTATGTCTTAAAAAGATTGGTGAGACAATCTGTACTTGTTAATAATATTCAAATGTTTGTTTTCCAAGTGCAAGAGATGGTGGTTTCCTAAGCAGTTTAGCTAATCGTTATTATTACAAGTCGATTATGTAGTGAAAGAAATGTTCCTGGGCTTAATCTTTCTGATAAGCCAGAATTATGGGCCTCCACTTTGGCCCAATCCATACCATTCGTAATTAAGTGTGGGGAAATCGTTTATTTTTTCTTTTTACGCAAATTTTTAGTTGGGTTAGGAAGTAAAATGTAAATAGATTGATTAGCATTTGTAGAAGTTGAGGTTTTAACCAACTCCACTTAGGTGGGTTGGCTAAGGGTATATTCTAAATCCTCTATGTGGGCCCCGAAGGTGAGTTTTTCCTAAGGTCTGAAGTTCCAGTCTTGGGTTTCTCATCTCAAGGTATTTTCCATGAGGAGGAGGTTGGAGGTCCAGCAAATCGCTGGTTAAAATTGCCTCCAACTCGTTTGAATCGAAACTAACTTTACAAAAAAGAAAGAAGTTCAGGATTAGATGTCTTTGATTTAAAATTATGTTTGAGTAAAATATTCCCAAGATTAGAAACATGAGATTTTTCAAAATAAGTTTGGTTTTAATTGGAGTTGATATATGAATAGTTAATGCTGTCAAATCCAAATTTGTCATTCCAAATTTCCAACAAAAACAATAATTAAAATCCAATTTATGAATTTGAATCCGAGACCTCCAGTAAGGCATGCCTCCTACCTTCCTTTTAGACTAGACTGTATATATATATATATATATATATATATATATATATATATATATATATACATATATATATATATATATATATATATATATATATATATATATATATATATATATATATATATATATATATATATATATATATATATATATATATATATATATATATATATATATATATATATATATATATATATATATATATATATATATATATATATATATATATATATATATATATATATATATATATATATATATATATATATATATATATATATATATATATATATATATATATATATATATATATATATATATATATATATATATATATATATATATATATATATATATATATATATATATATATATATATATATATATATATATATATATATATATATATATATATATATATATATATATATATATATATATATATATATATATATATATATATATATATATATATATATATATATATATATATATATATATATATATATATATATATATATATATATATATATATATATATATATATATATATATATATATATATATATATATATATATATATATATATATATATATATATATATATATATATATATATATATATATATATATATATATATATATATATATATATATATATATATATATATATATATATATATATATATATATATATATATATATATATATATATATATATATATATATATATATATATATATATATATATATATATATATATATATATATATATATATATATATATATATATATATATATATATATATATATATATATATATATATATATATATATATATATATATATATATATATATATATATATATATATATATATATATATATATATATATATATATATATATATATATATATATATATATATATATATATATATATATATATATATATATATATATATATATATATATATATATATATATATATATATATATATATATATATATATATATATATATATATATATATATATATATATATATATATATATATATATATATATATATATATATATATATATATATATATATATATATATATATATATATATATATATATATATATATATATATATATATATATATATATATATATATATATATATATATATATATATATATATATATATATATATATATATATATATATATATATATATATATATATATATATATATATATATATATATATATATATATATATATATATATATATATATATATATATATATATATATATATATATATATATATATATATATATATATATATATATATATATATATATATATATATATATATATATATATATATATATATATATATATATATATATATATATATATATATATATATATATATATATATATATATATATATATATATATATATATATATATATATATATATATATATATATATATATATATATATATATATATATATATATATATATATATATATATATATATATATACCATGATATAAAAGAGATTTGATAGATAATATATATATATATATTATAAATAAGTAAAATGGAGGCTAACTGATATTATTTATTCATCTAAAACATAACTAGGTTTGATTACAATACCATAAAAGAAAGATTTGAACAAACTCTTGCATATCGAATACAGAAAATGATAGAACAATGACAACGGTCAGAAAAGGAGAAATAACGGCTTGATATGACAGAGAATGTTAGCAACCCTAGGTCCTAGGTTGCTGAAATATATAAGCAGCAGAAAATACAGAAAGGTCCTCCAACTTGTGTCTCTTTACATCTTCAACCTTCAGTTTCTCTTCTTTCCTTTTATCCAGCAATAGTCCCTCATCTTTTATAAATCCTGCACAAACCAACTTAAATTAGATAATGTCCATATTAAGTTGTTATTTCAACACTCTCCCACAACTTAATTATGGAACACATCAACCATTCCAAGTTTATTGCATAAAGCCTTGTGTTGAACCTGTGGTAAACCCTTTGTGAAAATATCAGCAACATTGTTTTCAGAGGTTACTTTAACAATTTCAATAACCCCTAGGTTTACTTTTTCTCTAGGATAAAACAAGTCAATCTCAAAATGTTTAGACTTCTCATGGAAGACAAAATTGGCGGAAATCTGTATAGCAGCCTTGCTATCACACATTATTTCAACTGGACATGCATATTGTAACCCCAGATCATTCAAAATCTTTAGAACCCAAATGACTTCACAAGATACAGTAGCAAGGGCTCTAAATTCTGCTTCAGCAGAAGACCTAGAGATAGTTGGTTGCTTTTTACTCTTCCAAGAGATTAGAGAACCACCAAGAAAGAGACTATATCCAGAGATACTCTTTCTGGCAGTAGTCTTCTTGGCCCAATCAGAGTCAACAAAGGCTTTAAGAATAAGGGGAGTGTCACTTCTAAAGTGAACACCTTTACCTGGTGATCCCTTGAGATACCTTAAAACCCTTAGAGCAAGTTTAAGATGTGACTCATAGGGATCATGCATGAATTGGCTAAGTATATGGACAGAATAGGCTATGTCAGGCCTGGTCAAGATTAAATAGATTAGTTTTCCAACTAATTTTTGGTAACCAGTAATGTTTTCCAGAGGTTTATCAGCCTCATCCTTTGAAAGAACAAGATTAGCATCAATGGGAGTTTTAGAAGGCTTACATCCAAGCAGCCCAAATTCAGAAATCAAGTCAAGGCAGTATTTTCTTTGAGACATACAGATCCCTTCATTGGTATCAATTACTTCAATACCAAGAAAGTATCTCAATTTGCCCAAATCCTTAATAGAAAATTTAGAACTTAAAAAAGCTTTACATTTGTCAATTTCCTTAGTGCAATTACCAGTGATGACAATGTCATCAACATAAACAAGAAGAGCAACAAAGACATTACCATTGGTTTTAGTATAAAGGGAGTAATCACTCTTACTTTGTTTGAAGCCATTCTCAAGTAGAGCACAAGTCAGCTTCTCATTCCACTTTCTTGGAGCTTGTTTAAGCCCATACAAAGATTTGATTAATTTACACACTTTACCATTAGATTCAGACAAATAACCAGGAGGTGGTAGCATATAAACATCCTCATCAAGGTCTCCATATAAAAAATCATTATTAATATCAAGTTGGTAAATTGGCCATTTATTGGTCACATCTATAGAAATAAGACATCTAATAGTAACCATTTTCACCACAGGGGAAAATGTCTCATCAAAGTCTACACCCTCCCTTTGGGAGTACCCTTTGGCAACAAGCCTAGCCTTATACCTATCCACTTCACCAGTGGACTTATATTTAATCTTATAAACCCATTTACATCCAATGGGCTCTCTATTAGGTGGGAGGTCAGTGAGTTCCCAGGTACCATTTCTATAGAGAGCTTCCATTTCACACTTCATAGCATCAATCCACAAGGGATCTTTACAAGCATCATTATAAGAAGCAGGTTCAATCAACTTATTTAAATTAGACACAAAACAAGCATTTTCAGAATTCAACTTAGAATAACACACAAAGTTAGCAATATTGTGCTTGGTTTTCTTATTGAGGACATAATCCTCATACTTTCTAGGTGTCCTGAAAGTCCTATTGGACCTCCTAGGTTCAACCATATTGTCCTGGTCACCCTCATGAGTTAGATTAGGTTGATCATTATCAAAGTTTTCCTCAGAGTGGTCAGTTTCATCAGAGTGTGTTGCAGAATCATGGTCATCCCTAGCAACAGTGGAATTGCTACCAGAGGGATTCCCATTACTACCATCACCTTCTGTTTGGTAGTCTCCCTTCCATAATTGGACAAGAGGGTATTTGGATGATTATTTTCAATAAAAACAGTGTCAAGAGAAGTCAAGTGATTTTCTTGTGGAGAATCAACTTGAACTTTATTTTTCATTAGGAAAGGAAAGACATTCTCATAGAATCTAACATTTCTTGAGTAAATGGTTTTATTATCAAGATTGTAAAGTTTGTAACCTTTTTTCTCATTTGAGTAGCCTATGAGAATGCACTTATTTGATCTACTAGAAAACTTGTCATTATTGTTTAAAACAGTGGAAAAACAAAGGCATCCAAATACTCTTAAATGGGACAAACTATGGGGACTTTTAAAAATTAACTCATAGGGAGATCTTCCAGAGAGAACATAGGAGGGTAACCTGTTAATCAAATAAGTGGCAGTAAGAATGCAATCAGCCCAAAAATAAGTGGGTAACCCTCCCTGAAACATAAGGGCTCTTGCAACATTACGCAAGTGCCTATGTTTTCTCTCAACAACCCCATTTTGTTGAGGAGAATAGGCACAAGAGGTCTGATGAACAATCCCATGTTGTTGAACAAAAAAGTTAAACTTATGATTGACAAATTCACTTCCATTGTCACTTCTGAATATTTTGACAGATTTATTAAACTGATTTTTCAATAAAGAGTGGAAATAGGTGACATTTTCAAAGGTTTCATCTTTGCTTTTGAGCAGAAAGACCCAAACAGCCCTACTATAATCATCAACAACAATGAGAAAGTATCTATAGCCTTCTCTACTTTGGACCTTGTAAGGACCCAGAGATCAAGATGTACAAGTTCACCCAAACTGTGACTCTTGTGCATACTAACAGGGAAGGGTTCCCTGGTTTGTTTGGCTCTATGGCAAGTCTCACAAGGGGAGACAGTGTTGTGCAGATCCAGATTTAACCTCTCTTTGAGAGTGGATATCACTGGATCTGCAGGGTGTCCAAGCCTATTGTGCCACAACTGACTGGATAGATAACAAGTAAACTTCACATTATTAGACACAATATTCCTACCTTGAAAATGTTTTTGAAAGATATATAAACCACCACTTTCACTACCACTCCCAATCACTTTCCTTGTATTCAAGTCCTGAACATATCATTTATTCTGATCAAAACCAATAAACAGTTTGCTATCCCTAGCAAGACTGTGCACATACAACAAATTTACACAGTATTCTGGCACAAACAGCACGCCAAATAGCATTATGTTATCAGTAAGTTTTAAATCACCAATTTTCAAAATTTTGGCTTGGGTACCATTGGGATGTCCAACAGTAAGACCAAGCCCAGAAATATCTTCAACATTTATAAGGTCTTTATCATCACATGTCATGTGCTGGTTGGCACCAGAATCCATGATCCATCCAGGGATCATAAACACAGTTTTAGTAGCAGTGTTACAACAAAAAAATCTATTGAAGTTGGTGTTAAAAAACACATTAGCATTGAAAAAGGTACTTGCCATGTTGGCATGAGCACCTTTGTTTTGAAGCACAGAATGAGGTTTGTCATTTAGAAGATTCATAAGCTTAGCATATTGCTCATTAGTGAGAGTAATAGAAGGTGGAGTATAGAACTGGAGGTGGAAGCACAATTACCACTGGTAGAATCACTAGCAATCACATTATTACTGGACAAAGGTCTATTAAAAGATTGTGAAACATTTCTTCTAGCTGGAGTATCCCTACCATAACCAGGGGGATACCCAACCACTTCAAAACACCTTTCAAGAGTATGACCAAACTTGTGACAACCAGAGCATTGAACAGAAGTGTTTCTTTTATTTTCAAAATTCCTATTTTGATCAAAAAACCTGTTTTTAAACTTTTTATTGTTATTAGTCATTCTGTTATTAAAAGGTTTTCTTCCATTTTCAAAAGATTTAGCAATGAAAGCAGTATGTTGAGTTTTTGAACCAGTTTCAGAGGTAGAGATGTTGATGTGGCCAATACTACACCATTACCCACACGATTTTTAGTACCGATTATTCGTAGTTTTTATAGTTTTATATCCAACTTTCGATGCTTTGAGGTATTGTTGAGTGTTTTCAGGTTGGAGAATGGTTATACGGATGAATTGGTTGATTTTGATGATCCATGGAATAAACAAGAGAAGAATGTGATTGAAATCTATTGAAAGACAAAGAAAACACTTTTTGAAGAGTGTAACACCCGTTACGCATTTGTCCCTGTAACAGGTTGCATAACTGCCGTGAGTTTTGTGAAGAGGTATAACACCCGTTAGATAAATAACGGCCGTTAGGGTTTGTTCAGAAATTAGCCTTGTAACGGGCGTTACATTTGTAACGGGTGTTACACGCGAATTTTATATATATACTTGATTACGGATCTGAAGAAAGGGGGACGAATTCTGATGGAGTTTTTCCATAAGATTTAGTTTTATTTTATTTTATTTTTTTTATTTATTTATTTTTTTTATTTTATTTTATTTTTTTTTTATTTTATTTTATTTTATTTTATTTTATTTTATTTTATTTTATTTTATTTTATTTTATTTTATTTTATTTTATTTTATTTTATTTTATTTTATTTTATTTTATTTTATTTTATTTTATTTTATTTTATTTTATTTTATTTTATTTTATTTTATTTTATTTTATTTTATTTTATTTTATTTTATTTTATTTTATTTTATTTTATTTTATTTTATTTTATTTTATTTTATTTTATTTTATTTTATTTTATTTTATTTTATTTTATTTTATTTTATTTTATTTTATTTTATTTTATTTTATTTTATTTTATTTTATTTTATTTTATTTTATTTTATTTTATTTTATTTTATTTTATTTTATTTTATTTTATTTTATTTTATTTTATTTTATTTTATTTTATTTTATTTTATTTTATTTTATTTTATTTTATTTTATTTTATTTTATTTTATTTTATTTTATTTTATTTTATTTTATTTTATTTTATTTTATTTTATTTTATTTTATTTTATTTTATTTTATTTTATTTTATTTTATTTTATTTTATTTTATTTTATTTTATTTTATTTTATTTTATTTTATTTTATTTTATTTTATTTTATTTTATTTTATTTTATTTTATTTTATTTTATTTTATTTTATTTTATTTTATTTTATTTTATTTTATTTTATTTTATTTTATTTTATTTTATTTTATTTTATTTTATTTTATTTTATTTTATTTTATTTTATTTTATTTTATTTTATTTTATTTTATTTTATTTTATTTTATTTTATTTTATTTTATTTTATTTTATTTTATTTTATTTTATTTTATTTTATTTTATTTTATTTTATTTTATTTTATTTTATTTTATTTTATTTTATTTTATTTTATTTTATTTTATTTTATTTTATTTTATTTTATTTTATTTTATTTTATTTTATTTTATTTTATTTTATTTTATTTTATTTTATTTTATTTTATTTTATTTTATTTTATTTTATTTTATTTTATTTTATTTTATTTTATTTTATTTTATTTTATTTTATTTTATTTTATTTTATTTTATTTTATTTTATTTTATTTTATTTTATTTTATTTTATTTTATTTTATTTTATTTTATTTTATTTTATTTTATTTTATTTTATTTTATTTTATTTTATTTTATTTTATTTTATTTTATTTTATTTTATTTTATTTTATTTTATTTTATTTTTTTTGTTTTGTTTTATTTTTTTTTTTTATTTTATCTTTATTTTTTTTATTTTATTTTATTTTATTTTATTTTATTTGTTTTTATTTTAGATTTTATTTTATTTTATTTTATTTTCTTTGTCCCAGCTGCGGTTGACGGTTTGCTTGTGGTGATTGTGCAGGTTCTTGTTAGTTGATGAACACGAGAGCTTCTGGCCGACCCTTGCTTAGTCCTTTATCTAATCCGGGGAAAGTCAGACGTCGACTAGTGTCAAGAGACAACCAGAAACCATCCACATCAGGCACCATAGATCCAGAAACAGCAGACCCAGTCCAACAGGACGTTGATTTAGACGCACACTTTACTAAGAAAACGTCAACATCAGAAGATCAAGCGGTTAACAGCTCAAAAGACACAGCTTGGATCTTTCGAACAGGAGAAGAATCGGACACTGAAGAAAAATTCAAACACCTGAACCGAGTGCAATTGTATTTCCTCGAGTTAACAGAAATCAAGATCAACAACCAAGGGGAAACGGAATGGGTGATGAACAACCGAGAGACCCGAACACCCGTCCTTATGGTGAACGAAGAAGAAACATACCGGCTAATAGGGGCACAGCTATTCGCCCTCCGACAATTTCAGTAGATTTCTCCTTTAAAGGAAATCACCTCAAGAGTGTTGAAGAGGATAAGTTTGACGGGATTAGAAGAAATGACCCATATGCACATCTTGAGAGGCTTGAGAAGATTTGCAGGTTATATCAGTATGGTCAAGGGCAAGCTGAAGCGATTAAATTAGAACTCTTTCCATTAACTCTTGTTGGAGAGGCATCTGCTTGGTTTAAGGAGTTACCCGATAATTCATTCACCACTTGGGCTGAACTCAGGGAAGGCTTTATTGATGAGTTTTATTCTGTAAGAACTCAAAGGCAATTGGAAAATCAAATCAGGGCTTTTACTCAAGACAGTGGTGAAGATGTAGTAGATGCTTGGAAATGATTCAAGGAAATGCTAAGGAATTGCCCTGGACATGGGATGGGTACTGAAGTGAGCTTTGAAATTTTTTATGATGGACTGGTTAGAAAAACTAAGAGGGAGCTCAGTTATGCATTTGGGGGTAGTCTAAACAACATTTCCACGAATGAAGGATATAAGATTCTGGAAGATATGGCAAAGGAGTGTTCAACCAGAGATGAGGACCGGGCCAAGAGATCCAGCAGAAGCACTGTGGCTAAGGTTGAGAGTAGTGAAGATTCAAAGATTGTTGATGAAGTTAAGGCTCTTTCTAAGCAAATGAATGAGAGGTTTGATAATCAAGAAAGCAGATTTAAGAGCCTTGAAAGGGATGTGAAGGTCATGGCGGATGGATGTGACCACTGTGGAAACTTGCATTATACTGAGGATTGCCCGGACAAGCCAGCCCAGGTTGTTAGCTACATTCAAAATCAACCTCAGGGGAACTTCAACCAAAACGTCGGTTATCAAAACCGGCAGTCAGGTACTTCTTACCCCCCTTCTAATTTTAATAATAATAATTCTGGTTTTGGTGGTAACAGGTTCAGCAGGTTTAGCAATCAACAAGGCGCGGATTCAGAATTAAGAGAGATAATGAAGGAATTCATCAGCACTTAGAGAGCAACAAACGAGCAAGTGGCAGAAAATTCAAAGAAGATGCATTCTACATTGGATGTTTTGACTACTCGTTTGGATGGATTGGGGCACAAGCTGGATCAAAACATGAAAAACCAGCAAGCCACCATAAGAGATTTGGAAGGAAGGATTGAGAGACTTGGGAACTCTAATAGACAGCCTGGTACTCTACCGAGCAACACTCAACAGAACCCGAGGCCTCCATCAAACGACCACGGACAGAAATATACTCCTCCGAATGTCAGAAATGAGCATGTTAACGCAATAACAACTCGGGCAGGTAATACATATAATTCAGCTAATCCTTTACCTGATAATGTTACCCCAGTTGTGCAGGTGCGTAAAGAACAGGAGGTGGTTGATGATGAAGTAGAGATGGAGCCGAACCCAGCCGTGCAGACACCGGCCGTTCCATCCAAACAAGCTGAAAAACCGGAAGTAAAGCCTTATAAGCCCAAAATCCCATTTCCTCAGAGATTGGCGAAAGAGAAGCTAAAAGAGCAAATGGAGAAATTTGTGAGTCACCTCAGTAAATTGCATATTAATATTCCATTTTTAGATGCAATTGTGCAGATGCCAGGGTATGCAAAGTGTTTGAGGCAAATTCTGATGAACAAGAAAAATCTGGCGGGGGTGGTAACTACAGTGCTTGAGGATGTTTGTTCAGCAGCAGTGACAGGTAAGTTACCCGAGAAACGTAAGGATCCAGGTAGTTTTACTATCCCTTGTAAGATTGGTAACTTATCTGTAAAACGTGCATTAAATGATTCAGGAGCAAGTATTAATCTAATGCCTTCGTCTATCTATTCTAAGCTGAATTTGGGAGAACCAAAACCGATTAATATGAAAATACATTTGGCCGATAAATCTGAAATTAGACCCATGGGGATTCTAGAAGATGCGTTAATAAAGGTGGGCGGTTTGGTTTTTCCAGTAGATTTTGTGATTATTGAAGCAGATGAAGCATTAAATGTGCCTCTTATTGATGTGCTAAATCGAGTTTAAAATTTAAAACTAGAAGTACCTCGAAACTCACTACTACACACTATCGGGCAGTGGACCCGATCGTATGCAATATAGTTAAAAAGTAAGTCCAGGTTCGTTCACGGGGATTGGTTTGAGTCAATTGTCTAATAAAATAGTTTGGAAATCAGGGTGGAACGCTTTGAATCACACTTTGACAATTTAAATTAAAGTAAATTTAAAACACAAAACACTCGAAAGTAAAGAAAAGCTTCAAACAATAATAGTAAAGATCATCCATCTTGACTTCGCTAGACTTCAAACATGATTGCATTCAATTAAGACCAAATTCATTGAGAGTTGACACTATAATCGTGAAAGGATAAAATGCTCGCGTGGTACCACCAACCGCTCACAAATCACCCAAACACCTAAATTGCTAGTTTAATTACCCAAGCCGGTACCACCAATGCCTAGACAACCTTACCAACAATTAGTTTGCTTGATCATCAAATTACCAATTGTGCCTATGTGAAAATAACGTGGTACCACCAACCGTTACAAAACACGTTGACAAAATGATTCCTTTTATTAAAATGACATTCACTATCATACCATGAACTAGTGATAATTGCTCATAGACAAGCAACCGTTTGAAAATCACATCTGTATCCAACTAGTACCACTAACGAAGGACACACATGCCACCAATATCATAATAATAAATATAAAGGAATTAAATCATCAAGATCTCGACACAACGATAAATGAAATCAACTCTTGGAATTAAAACATATAGCAATCACGTCATTCGTCTAGTTTCATCAAGGTGGGTGATTAAAAGATTAGCCACTCATGATTAAATTGAAATAACAATCAAAATAAAGGAAGAACATGATGTACCAATCGTTTGAGAAATAGAAATTGAAAGACAATAAAATAGATACGATCTAAGTGGGTGCACGTGAATCTTCAATGAATCGGAAGATGATGAAATCTTGAGTTGATCCTTGAAGGTGTTCCTTGTAGTGCAGCTCCTAGAAAGAAAACTTGATGTTTTGGGAATTAGGTTTTGTAAACTATTTATACCCCCTTCATTCTGATGCAATTGATCGGTCAAAGCCTTGCAGCCCCGCACTCTCACTGCGGCGCAGTGGACTTGTTCACCACCACTGCGTCGCAGTATAAATATACTGGTCTCGATGCTCTTTTCCACATAGATGACTGCGGCGCAGTGGGCACACGCACATCCCACTGCGGCGCAGTGTAATATTACTGGTTGAATTCTCCTTTTTTTCACTCGCTGACTGCGGCGCAGTGGACCTGTTCACCACCACTGCGTCGCAGTATAAATATACTGGTCTCGATGCTCTTTTCCACATAGATGACTGCGGCGCAGTGGACTTGTTCACCACCACTGCGTCGCAGTATAAATATACTGAACCGAAGGCCACACATCAACTTATGAAGACTTGCATATTTTCTATCTCTTTTCACCTTAATAACTCTCGAACTCTCCAATCAACTTCATGGCCTCAAAATTACTCGAAATTGCACCGAACGGAAACGTCTCCTGTTTAGAACCTGAAACCACTAACAAAACCCATAAACGCGCCAAATGCCAGAAAAATCGACTAAAAAACATATAATAAAAAGGCCAATAACGATGTGGGCGATGGGTATAAATTGGTCACATCACTTATCTTAAGGAGACCATTCCTTGCCGCGACTGATGCTAAACTTGAGGTCGGTCGTGGAAAACTTACTTTGAGAGCAGGAAATGAGTCGGTGACATTTACGAACACTAGTTCTGTTTATTCACCTAATGTGGCTAACTCTGTTGAAACTGCTTGTGTTAGTTCTTTGGATTCGCAGGTTGACGAATGGTTAGATAAGAAGCTTGAGAAAAAGGAGGTTGAGTTAAAGTCAACAGCAGTGACAGTTTCTTACCCAACGGATGGCCCGTGTGCTAAGATCCGTAAACTTTACAGTCGTTTGAAATCTGCTGTCTCTCATAGTAATGATAAGTTTTCTGAAGAGTTGTGCTCGAATTTATCAACAAAGGAGAAAGAGGAGTTGATGATGGTTGTTGATACTTCCGGGCGAGCTAATGATTGGATTTCTGAAAAGGTGAAAGGTAACTGTTTCTCTCCTTTCAAGGGTAGACCGCCCAACACTTTAAGTGTGGGGGCGTCGGAGTCCCCACCATGGTAATTCTCGTGGGTAGGAGTCTAGCTAATGACTCATAAATAAATTAAGCGCTTCTCGGGAGGCAACCCGTGTCTTTTACATTTAAATTTAAATTTTGCATTTTTCCTTTTTGTTTGTGTTTTTGAATAAACTCTTTGATGATGGTTGTGGTTATGCTATTTGACTGGTATTCCTGTTATGCGTTGATTTGTGTGTTCATGTTGAATAGCAAGTTTTGTCATATGCATATGATGGGATTAAGTTCAACGCCATATTCTTGTTGACATCATTCAAGCGTGGAACACCCGTCATACCCGACAAGTTTTTCTTGTTCTTGATTTTGCTTTTTGTTTACTTTCCCCTATTTCCCATAGTTTGCCATAGTTCATTGGACATTGAGGGCATTGTCCAACTCAAGTGTGTGTGTGGGGGGGGGGGGGTGGTAAATAGGAAAAAGTCGGGTATTTTTAGAGATTTTTAAACTTTTGCATGCTTGTCCTTGTAGTTAATTGCTTTTGTCACTTAATTATAGATATTAATGAGCAATTTGACTACACCCTTTGTATAAATTTTAATATGTGGAATGTGTTTTGACTGATTAAAAGGCAATCCCTTCTGGATTAATAACATTACTAGCGCGCTTATAGCACCAAAACACCCAAATTGTGAGATTATTGATTCATTGCTAGTTATGCTAGGTGTACGGGTGTGGATTTATTTGCCTTGTAAATTTGTCCCTCTCATAGGCTTTTGAATTTATTCAAGAGTAAGGGTTCGATTTAGAACTTTGAACTATGATGTGCAAGTTTGAGGTTGATTTTCCATTTCCGGATTATTTCATTTGCTATGAGTGTGTCGGTGATTGCGTTGATTCTAGAACTTGTCCTAGTTGATCGTTCCGTGTTTTTCTAGATGATGAAGAGGCAAATTAGGATTAAAACCCATGTTCTTTGTTTGTTCACCTTTTGTTTCGTAAAATTTGTTATATGTGTATGTTTTGTTAATGTGCTTAGTAGCTAACTACACTGGTTAGTGAACCACCTGTAAAACCCTTATGTTGCACTCACTTTTAGTGCAAGAAACAATAGAAAACATGTTGTCACTAGCCTGTTCTTTGTTATTAAATCCACCCTTAATATACACCTTTTCCTAGCCATACCGATAGTCGAAGTCCTGGTGGGTCATTGGTTGCCTATGCTAGTGGATGGTTTGGGGTTGTCCTTTATGTCGGGTTGGGATATTCTCGGTTACTGGGAATAGATTGATTTCGTCATGTTTATTTGGATAAAGTCTGGATCGTTCATTTGAGCATATGAGTATATGATTTGTCACTGTTTCAACATTATTAAGAGAATACCAATTAGTCAGAGTAAAAGTAGCTCACAAAAAAAAATGAATAAAAAGAACAAAAGAATTGAAAAACAGAAAAAGAAAAAAAATAGAAAAAAAAATGAATAAAAAGAACAAAAGAATTGAAAAACAGAACAAGAAAAACAATAGAAAACATGTTGTCACTAGCCTGTTCTTTGTTATTAAATCCACCCTTAATATACACCTTTTCCTAGCCATACCGATAGTCGAAGTCCTGGTGGGTCATTGGTTGCCTATGCTAGTGGATGGTTTGGGGTTGTCCTTTATGTCGGGTTGGGATATTCTCGGTTACTGGGAATAGATTGATTTCGTCATGTTTATTTGGATAAAGTCTGGATCGTTCATTTGAGCATATGAGTATATGATTTGTCACTGTTTCAACATTATTAAGAGAATACCAATTAGTCAGAGTAAAAGTAGCTCACAAAAAAAAATGAATAAAAAGAACAAAAGAATTGAAAAACAGAAAAAGAAAAAAAATAGAAAACATGTTGTCACTAGCCTGTTCTTTGTTATTAAATCCACCCTTAATATACACCTTTTCCTAGCCATACCGATAGTCGAAGTCCTGGTGGGTCATTGGTTGCCTATGCTAGTGGATGGTTTGGGGTTGTCCTTTATGTCGGGTTGGGATATTCTCGGTTACTGGGAATAGATTGATTTCGTCATGTTTATTTGGATAAAGTCTGGATCGTTCATTTGAGCATATGAGTATATGATTTGTCACTGTTTCAACATTATTAAGAGAATACCAATTAGTCAGAGTAAAAGTAGCTCACAAAAAAAAATGAAAAAGAGCTTGGGCTGTCAGTTGGTATTTCTCACCTTTTGTCAAATCATTTTTATTAGTTGGTTCATCAATTACACCAACAAAGGCTTCAATTTTACTTCAAATTATCGAGTTGAGTTGGTACATCTTTATAACCAACAAAAAGGTTTACATTGTTATATTCTTTGGTTATCATATTCGGGTTGGCAAGTTTGTATAAGTCAACATGGTTAGTATTGGTTGATTTTGATGATCCATGGAATAAACAAGAGAAGAATGTGATTGAAATCTATTGAAAGACAAAGAAAACACTTTTTGAAGAGTGTAACACCCGTTACGAGGTGTAACACGTACCCGTTACACATTTGTCTCTGTAACGGGTTGCATAACTGTCGTGAGTTTTGTGAAGAGGTACCTGTTAGATAAATAACGGCCGTTAGGGTTTGTTCAGAAATTACATCTGTCGTGAGTTTTGTGAAGAGGTATGTTAGATAAATAACGGCCGTTAGGGTTTGTTTCAGAAATTAGCCTTGTAACGGGTGTTACACGCGAATTTTATATATATACTTGATTACGGATCTGAAGAAAGGGGACGAATTCTGATAGATTTTTTCATAAGATACTCATAGTTTCTATTGATTGAGAGTAAACAAGCTGTTAGGGTTTTTATCTTTGGAGCTTTGGATTACAATCATTGTTGCTACCGGATTCTTTGCAATTCATTGGTATAATATAATTTCTTCTATTTTTGTTTGTTTTTATCTTTTCATTACGAGAGGCTAAATCTCTCAGCACCCGCTTGGGTAGTGAACATGTCATAGGGTCGATTTAATGTTACTTGCAATTGTTGAACAAGATTTTCATGTTTAATCGAAGAACCGCATTTATATGAGTTTAAATATTGTTTTTCTCTTTTATATTTATTGATTGATAATTGTGATTAGAAGTTCGGAAGAAATCTATGTCATTTTCAATTGATTTATGAAACGGTTAATAGGTTTTTAATTAACCTAAAGTCGTTGGAGTTCGGAAGAAACTAGCGATAAAGATTTTGAACAATTAAATTCATTTTGAGTGTGTAAACGTATTTAATAGAGGAATCTGATTAGGCGAATAAGCAGTTCGGAAGAAAGCTTTTAAAGATTAAATCATAAAATCAACTTAGGTTCTTAATGCTTAATTGTTTTGAGTAGAAATTATTCGCGGAAGCGATAACTATATTTCGAGCAATTAAAGTTTCAAGTATAACGGAAGTTCATCTTGACTACCTTTTAAGTCGTTCAACAATTCAAGTAATGTTTAGACCCGATGATTGACATGTAAGCTGATCCAAGTAGGTACCCCCTTTTAATATTATTGTCATAAAATCATTTTTATTTTCATCTTTCGACGAATCCTGCCCCGGTCACACCAGATCATTTTCGATTAATCTTTGGGGATTACTAACAAATTCACTAACTTTTGCACAGTGACAATTCGGTCACAAAACCCCCCTTTTATCTGAATTACTTTATTTTTAACAATTGCTTAAATAAGTCCTTGTGTTCGACCTCGGATTTACCAAGTCAACTATATTGCATACGATCGGGTACACTGCCCGCAAGTGTGTAGTAGACAGTAGCTAGGTATTTCGTGTTTATAAATTTAAGACTAGAAATTACACATCAGATGCCTCTATGGGACTCTTCTCTGGAAATCAGAGCAAAAGCAGCCTTAACAGAGGGGAGAGGGTCTCTGGTCAAAATGTTGCTTCTAACAGGAAGATACACATCATCAAGACCCATTAAAAATTGCATAAGCTTAAGTAACTGTTGATGTTCATGTATTTCTTTAGCAGCATTACAAGTACAAGCAGGAAGTTTAGCAATAGCATCAAATTGTTTCCAAAGAGAGTTGAGTTTGTGGTAATATTCAGAGATGGGTGCACCATTTTGAGTCAGAGTGTTGATTTTATGATGAATATTGAAAGTAATAGATCTATCAACTTTGTCATAAGTTTCCTTTAATTCATCCCAAACATTCTTAGCATTTTTTGAAAAAATCTGTCCTAAGTAAAGTTCTTCTGTAACAAAACCCAGAATCCAAGACAACACAACAGAGTTGCACCTATCCCATTGCTTTGCTAAAACTTCATTATCCATAGACTTTTGACAAGAACCATTTATAAAACCCATTTTGTTTTTAGTTTCAAGTGCAAGTTCAAAGGCACAAGCCCATAACTTATAGTTTTCTGTTCCTTTAAGCTTAAAGTTAATTAATGGTGTCCCAACAGTGTCACTAGCATGTAAATAAAGTTCATCACCAAAGTCAAGTTTGCTGATTAGAGTACCAAAAATATTTTCTTCACTTGCAGACTCATTATCAGTATCATTAACATCTTCAGTATTATTAATAACATCAGCCATCTTAACCAAACAAGAAACACAAATCAACCACCAGATAACAAGACAAAACAATATAAAGAAGAAAATCAACCACCTAGCAGGCAGGAAAGCAGAAAGCACACAAATAAAACCTAAAGAGCAGCCAAAAGAGGAACCAGATTCAAGAACACTGAAGTGTCAAGACAAGTATCATTTTGGGGCTCTCTCTTCTACCAAGAAACAAGATTAGAGCAGCAGATAATAATAATAATAATAACCAAGACAGAAAAAAAAGGAACAAATAAGATCACTTAATAGCAAGATAGCAGACAACACACAACATTTAATCAAAACTGATATATATTTTTAAACAACCCTTAAAGATTTGAAAACTAAATCAAAGAACATATAAATACTCATGATAAAAACACCAAACAAAGAGAATATAAGAAACTAAAGTGGATCTCCACCTATAGGCTAAACACTTCACACTCAGAGCCCTAGAAGATAACAAGACAGAACAATATAAAGAAGAAAATCAACCACCTAGCAGGCAGGAAAGCAGAAAGCACACAAATAAAACCTAAAGAGCAACCAAAAGAGGAACCAGATTCAAGAACACTGAAGTGTCAAGACAAGTATCATTTAGGAGCTCTCTCTTCTACCAAGAAACAAGATTAGAGCAGCAGATAATAATAATAACCAAGACAGAAAAAAAAGGAACAAATAAGATCACTTAATAGCAAGATAGCAGACAACACACAACATTTAATCAAAACTGATATATATTTTCTTAAAGATTTGAAAACTAAATCAAAGAACATATAAATACTCATGATAAAAACACCAAACAAAGAGAATATAAGAAACTAAAGTGGATCTCCACCTATAGGCCAAACACTTAACACTCAGAGCCCTCCAAGCATGAAGACATTTGCTACAGATGAAGTAGGAGAGATAACTTACAGTAGGTAATCCAACAGTAATTCCAAGAGCCTTCAATAGGGACTGTTAATTTATCAAATTTATACTTAAACATTTTCTTATTGTATGATTAGTATTTGTGCATGATGTGTCAAGATATAAAAGTTGGAGGACTAATTCTGCACATTTGGAAAGATGGAAGTTCTGGGAAGAAACTGTCAAAGATAGAAGTTGAGGGTTCAAGCTGTACATGTGAATTCATATATAAAGAAGATGATGAAGAAGATTAGGGTTATGAACCCTTATTTTTCACACACAAATATCTGCTCTCTCTCTCATATATTCGATCAATATATATATTTTTCTGTATATATATATATATTCTGATATATATATATATATATATATATTTCTGTATATATATTGTATATCATATTGATATACAATATTTTGAGTTTCTGTTTAACTAATCATCTTATGAATGATTAGATTGTTATTCTTTTAATCATTCGATTGGGTTGTAATAAAAACTTTGAATAATAATCATAATAATAATTACACTTTCTGGTAATATTTGGTTGATTTCTGATAATCTTTCATGGTATCAGAGCCAGGTTCATCGAGTTGGTAATTGATTGATTGATTATTGTCTGTTCTTATCGGATCTAGGGCGTATTTCTGTTGAGAAACCCTAGATTTCGATTTTGAGGTTTTTTCGATTAAAGTTAGGGTTTCATCTTGAAATCCTAATCAAGTTCTTCCGCTGCACTTTCTGGTTATTATTCTCTATTTTCTAGGGTTTCGTTGCTTCAAATCTTAATTATCCTCTTTGACTAAGCGAATCAAAGAGATAATTAGGGTTAGGGTTTCAATTTCAGATCCTGATTAATCTATTGACTAAGTGAATCAAGAGATAATTAGGGTTCTTCTACCTTCGGCAATAAGCACTGTATTGTATTCTCTATCCTTTTTTTATTGTCTTTTTGTTTAAATCTGCATATATTCTTCTCAATTAAATTTTTATATATATATATATATATCAATTTTTTCCTTTATCTTTAATCTCATAAAAACAATTGTGTTAATACTTGACCTGCCTTCATACGAGAGGTTAGGAATCCTGTCACTGACACTTTTGTGAGATTAAGATTTATTTTCTGCAAATTTTTGTTGAGAAGAAAATATTTGTTGTTCTCTTGTTGGTTCTTTATTTGTTTAGATAATTGTTCTGTTGCTGTACTTGCTTTTTTGTGTTTTGTGTGATTTATTCTGCATATTTTGTGTATTTGTCTATCTCTTAAATTGATTCTCTGCTTGTGTGATTAAAATTGTTTTTAAAATGGTGAATACTCCTCCTGGTTCTGTTCATACTGGTAATACCCCACCTGGTTCTGTTCATGCTGGTAATACTCCTCCTCATTCTATGCATAATGAGAATCTGATAAGTGAACTGATTTGATGTGTTGTAACTAAAATTAGTAAGCTGGATTTTAGTAATCCTTTGTATCTACATGCTAGTGATACTTTGAGTACTCCTTTAATTGCTTTCAAATTACTTGGTACTGATAACTATAAAGTTTGGGCTTGTGCTATGGAATTGGCTTTGCAAACTAAAAACAAAATTGGTTTTATAACTGGTTCTTGTGTTAAATCTGTTGATAATCCTGTTCTTGCTAATCAATGGGATAAATGTAATGCTGTGGTGCTTAATTGGATTTTAGGTTGTGTGTCACAAGAATTGTATGTTGGTCAAATTTTTCAAAAAATGCATGTACAGTTTGGCAAGAATTAAAGGATACCTATGATAAAATTGATGGTTCTGTAATTTTTAATCTTCATCATAAAATCAATTCTTTGACTCAAAGTGGTACTTCTTTGTCTGAATATTATCATAAACTTACTTCTTTGTGGAAACAATATGATGCTATGGTAACTCTGCCTGCTTGTACTTGTACTGCTTCTGCTGAAGTTAAGAGTCATAATGATCTTATAAGATTGATGCAATTTTTAATGGGTTTGGATGATGTTTATATGTCTGTTAGATCAAATTTGTTAACTAGAGAGCCTTTACCTTCTGTTAAAACTGCATATGCTATTATTTCTAGAGAAGAGTCACACAGAGGGTGGGATAAATGACAAACCATCTGCTAATGCTTTTTTTTGCAAAATCAAGTGTTAATAAAAACAGAACTTCTGGCCAAAATTTTGATACTAAAAGGACATTTGATAACAATTTTCACTCCAGAAGGAATTTTGATAACAACCAAAGAGTTTTTAGACCTCCAAATCCTAATTTCCATTGTACTTATTGTAACAAACCTGGACACACTGTGGATAGATGTTTTCAACTTGCTAATAAAAGAACAACAGGAAATTTTAATAACAAGTTTAATAGTAACAATTCTCATGCCTCTTCTTCTGTTTCTCATTCTCATGTGACTGCAAATGACTCTTCAGGTTCTACTACTGCTTCTTTGTCACAAGATCAAATTAATCAACTATTGAGTTTACTTGAATCAAAATCCTCTTCTTCTTCCTCTGGTCTGCAAGTTAACATGGCAGGTAGTCTTGGATGGAAGTCTTCTTGGTTTAACTTTAATTCTTATGTTTTAAAATCTATTATTCAATGGATTATTGATTCAGGGGCTAATCAACATATGACCTATTCTGAAAAACATCTTTCAAATGTAGTTGACATTTCTGATTTAAATTTAAGAATTGGACATCCTAATGGTACAAGTGCTTTGGTTAAAAAGATTGGTAATATGCATCTTAGTAATGGTCTTATTCTGTTTGATGTACTTGTAGTTCCTGATTACTGTGTTAATCTGATGTCAGTTCATAAGATTGCTAGGGATAATAAAGTATTTGTAGGTTTTGATGAAAACAAGTGTTATTTACAGGATTTAATTCAAAAGAAGTTGTTGGAGACTGGTAGTGAGCAGGGTGGTCTTTATGTGTATGATGATAATCCTATGTGTTCTAATATGGTATGCAATTCTGCTGTTCTTCCTTTTGAATCTAAATTGTTGTGGCATATGAGATTAGGGCACCCTGCAGACCAAGCTTTATCTGTGTTTAACAAGAAGTTTAATTTAACTTCTGAACATGTTGGTCTTTGTGATTGTTAGAAATCCAAAAATAGTGATAAATTGTAATTAAGATTAGAAGACATTCTTGTTGTTAAGTCATAGATAGATGATTACTAAGGTTGAGGGGCTAATTGTGATAATTAGCATAGTTGTATTGTTAGACTATATATAGCCCTCATACCTTAGAAATCATAACAAGGACATAACAAACACTTCATTTTACACACACATTAATTCCAAGCTTTCAGTTTATTCGATCTTT
This sequence comes from Erigeron breviscapus, assembly GCA_034093135.1. Lineage (NCBI taxonomy): Eukaryota > Viridiplantae > Streptophyta > Magnoliopsida > Asterales > Asteraceae > Erigeron > Erigeron breviscapus. The sequence goes on along the minus strand of CM067173.1, from coordinate 42,311,427 downwards.
CTCTCTCAAAACACACACACACACACACCAAGAACACACACTATCAAACCGCCATTGTTAGATTGAATTCAGAGCTAAAATCGTGTTATAACAAGTGGTATCAGAGCAAAACATCAATCTGATGACGATCCATAACTGAATTCGATCACAATTTCATCAAAATCAAGTTTAATCTCAAATTCTGTTCGTAATATCTCACCTACTGGTTCTTCAAAATTCACACATCAAATCTCATAAAATCACAGTTGTTTGTTCATCAATAGATTCGTGGCTATTGATAACATAATCCTGTCAATTTTCAAGTTCCAATTCAATCTAAATCTCGAGATTGAATTTTGAGTTTTGGCGCGTAATTTCAGGGATTTGAATCTGTTGTGTTTTGTGTTGAATTTTGTTCATAATCGTGTTGCAGACGTGAATTAAAACAGTTTGGAAGTGATTTCGTGATCTAACTCCTAGTAATTCATAAGAAATCGAAGTTTTAAAAAGTTGATAATGGAGTTTTTCTGGAAATGTGTTCAGATGAAGAAGATAACCAAGACGATCTGCCTAAGATCGTTTTAGTTCAGTGCTTTGTGGCTTGTTAAGACGATCCTAACAAGATCGTTTTAGTAAAGAGTGTGTTGTGGAAGTGTTGATTCTGGCTAACTAATCCAAAAGGATTGGTTTGGTCATTTCATACACTTAAAAGTTTTTGTGAAAGAAAACAAGACGATCTTCATACCAAGATCGTCTCATTTTTTTTACCCAGGACGAACTTCAAACCAAGATCGTTTCACCTAAGACGATCTTCATCTAAATCGTTTCATTTTCATACTTAGCCAAATTTCACCAAAAATTTTCCAAGACGATCTTCAAACAAGATCGTCCCAGTTCTTCAAGACCGTTTCAATTTTCATACTTAACCAAATTTCTCATAACATTACCTTAGACGATCTTCTCAAGATCGTTTCACATTTTGTTCTTCAAGATCGTTTCACTTTCTATACTTAACCAAATCTTTCATTTTACCAAATTTTCATTTAAAGAGTACCTAAGACGATCTTACTCAAAGACGATCTCACCCAGAACGATTTTGTCAAGATCGTTTCATTTTCCTAATCGTTTCATCAAGATCGTTTCAATTTCCTTGTTAATCAAGATCGTTTCATTTACCTGGTTCAATCAAGATCGTTTCACTTTCTAAATCGTTTCAATTTCCTGTTGTCAAGATCGTTTCATTTCCTATTCATTTCAAGATCGTTTCAATTTCCTTGTTAATCAAGATCGTTTCATTTACCTGGTTCAATCAAGATCGTTTCAATTCTTGTTTAAATCAAGATCGTTTCATTTTCCTACCAAGATCGTTTCAATTTCCTTGGTTAATCAAGATCGTTTCAATTTCCTTGTTTGTCAAGATCGTTTCATTCTCTAATCAAGATCGTTTCAATTTCCTTGTTAATCAAGATCGTTTCATTTACCTGGTTCAATCAAGATCGTTTCAATACTTGTTTAAATCAAGATCGTTTCATTTTCCTACCAAGATCGTTTCATTTGCTGTCAAGATCGTTTCATTTCCTATTCGTTTCAAGATCGTTTCAATTTCCTTGTTAATCAAGATCGTTTCATTTACCTGGTTCAATCAAGATCGTTTCAATTCTTGTTTAAATCAAGATCGTTTCATTTTCCTACCAAGATCGTTTCAATTTCCTTGTTAATCAAGATCGTTTCATCTACCTGGTCAATCAAGATCGTTTCAATTTCCTTGTTAATCAAGATCGTTTCATTTACCTGGTTCAATCAAGATCGTTTCAATACTTGTTTAAATCAAGTTCGTTTCATTTTCCTACCAAGATCGTTTCAATTTCCTTGTTAATCAAGATCGTTTCAATTTCCTTGTTAATCAAGATCGTTTCAATTTCCTTGTTAATCAAGATCGTTTCAATTTCCTTGGTTAATCAAGATCGTTTCAATTTCCTTGTTAATCAAGATCGTTTCAATTTCCTTGGTTAATCAAGATCGTTTCAATTTCCTTGTAAACCAAGATCGTTTCATTTTCTTACCAAAATCGTTTCATTTGCTCTTTCAATTCAAATCAATCTCAAATGGCTTCTCGTGAAGCATTGGCATTAGGTTCTGATACAAGACCTCCAGTTCTCTACCGTGGTTCTTACGGACTATGGAAGAAACGATTCATGGACTATGTGGAAAGTCAAACAAATGGTCATATGATGAAAGATTCCATTCTGAATGGACTTGCTGTTCATCTCCATCCCACTACTGGTGCAGTTATTACAACTCATGAACTTTTGAATGCTGAGCAAAAGGATCGAACAGCTGCAGATAACAGAGCAAGGTCATGTTTATACAGAGCTCTACCAGATGAAATCTATGGGTCTGTTGATTCCTATGATACAGCAAAAGAGATATGGGATGAGGTGGCAAGACAGATGGAAGGAGCTGACGTGACTTCGACAATCAGATTGACCAACATTTTGACTGAGTTTGACAACTTCTCCAAAATGCCAAATGAATCTCTTGAGGCAGTTTATTACAGATTCTGCAATGTCATAAATGAACTGAGAAAGAACAATGTCAAGAAAACTGAGATTGAGTTAAACATCAAGTTCATCAAAGCACTTGGTCAAGAATGGGAAGATTTTGGAACCCAAATCAAGCAACATCAAAACCTGACCAAGTTCACCATTCATACTCTATATGAATCCTTCAAGCTCAATGAAAACCAAGTCCTAAGCAAAGCTTCATCGAACAAAATGCCAGAAGTTGTATCTTCTGATCCTTTGGCATTGATCGTTGAGAAGAAGATTTCTGATTTAAATCATAATTGTTTTCTTAAAGGCATTGAAATTGAGAATCTTGAAAAACAAGTTGAAGCAGGACATGCATTGCTTGCAGAAGATGACAAATGGCTGTTGCTCACTGATGATGAAGATCAAGATCTCTCCGCTAATGTTTGCTATATGGCGAGATTGGCCAAGAACAAAGTCCTTGAAGCAGAAAGCACTGATGATGAGTACCCAGATGATGAGGTAAATCTCGACTCTACTTTTTCTTTGATTAAGGACAAAGAGTCTTGTAGATTAGCTTTATCTAAATTAACAAATCTTATCAATTCTTTAGCCAACAAAAACAAAAGGTTGAAAAATAGTATTTCTTTTTCAAAAAGTGAATTTTCAAATCTTCTTGAAGAACACTCAAAATTACTTTTTGAACATGATACTATTAAACAAGATTTTCAAACATACAAAGAAAAAATGTTGGTTAAAGAATGTGAGATGAATGTCACTCCTGATTCTAAGTTATTACTAAAATGTCAAAATCTTGAAAAGACCATTCATGATCTTGAAAAAGCCAATCAAGATCTTGAAATTCAAAAGACCAATGAATGGCTTCGGGCAAATGCGAGACAAATGGACGTTGATATTCTCAATAAAAAGCTCCAAGAAGCCAAACCAAACAATGTTGAACTTGAAAGGAAGATTTCTGATTTAAATCATAATTGTTTTCTTAAAGGCATTGAAATTGAGAATCTTGAAAAACAAGTTGAGGAATTTAAAAAGAATATACTTTTCTATCAAGAAAAGCTATATAAAGTTGAACAAAATCCTCTCTTGAATTTCACTGCCTATTTCAACAAGTCAAAAATTGACAAAACAGAACTTCTTCTCGGATTGGGATTTGAGAATATCACACCATTAAAAAAGGCCAAAGAGGAAATCGAACCCCTGTATGATGAAAAATTTCTTCGCCTTGGTATGATACAACAATTTATTCGTCCATTGGATGACGAATTTGAGACTGATGAAGTTGAGAGAATACCTAATCAAGATTTTTTGGTTAATTATGATGCAATCAATGATTCATACAAAACAAAGAAATCTTCAATTTTCAAATTGGAAGAAATTGAATCAAATTTTCAAAACCAAGAATCTGTTGGTACTTCACCTAAATCAACTAAAATGTATTTTCCAACCACATTTTTGGAAAAGCAAATAGAAGATTTACAACAAAAGGTGGAATCTCAACAAACAGTTATCAATCATCTCAAGTCTCAAAGTCCGAATCTAGAGGATAAATGTATTGTTGTTAATACTAAGAAAGTTTGTGAGAATGTTTCTACTCAAACTGACCAAAGTGCATCCGTAGAAAATTCTACCCAAACTACTTGTGATTCATCTACCAATACCTCCACTCAGACCTTGACTGATTCTCTTGAATGTACTTGTCAAAATACTGCTACTTTTATAGCTGATGATTGTGTGCAATCTGATCTTTCTGATGAAGAACTTGCACATAGTTTAGTTTTGATATGGTACTTCTATAGGTTTTTCACATGCAACGCTGTTGATGAGTTAGTTGTTCACCCTAAGCCTAGTGCTAGTATAGGTGTTGATACGTCTACTCAATTTTCTTGTGAGACCAAAGATGTGTCAGTTCAAGTTGACCTAATTTCTGAGACTACCCATAATGTGAAGTTGGACACCAAGATTCCTGATTTAAATCATAATTGTTTTCTTAAAGGCATTGAAATTGAGAATCTTGAAAAACAAGTTGAGGAATTTAAAAAGAATATACTTTTCTATCAAGAAAAGCTATATAAAGTTGAACAAAATCCTCTCTTGAATTTCACTGCCTATTTCAACAAGTCAAAAATTGACAAAACAGAACTTCTTCTCGGATTGGGATTTGAGAATATCACACCATTAAAAAAGGCCAAAGAGGAAATCGAACCCCTGTATGATGAAAAATTTCTTCGCCTTGGTATGATACAACAATTTATTCGTCCATTGGATGACGAATTTGAGACTGATGAAGTTGAGAGAATACCTAATCAAGATTTTTTGGTTAATTATGATGCAATCAATGATTCATACAAAACAAAGAAATCTTCAATTTTCAAATTGGAAGAAATTGAATCAAATTTTCAAATAAATCTAAAATTAATCAATCTCCATTGAAATTTTCTTTTTCAAAAGATTTCACGAAGGTTGATTTTGATAAATTCATGGAGGGAGAATATATTTTTGATTCAGAAACTGAGAAAAAGAAGAAAAGAAGGAGGAGAAAAGTTGTTAATCGGTGGAAAGGTGTTCCTGTTAAACAAAACAATTCTGATTTGTCAATAAATGTTGAATGTGCCAAGGCAAGGCCTTGTGAGCTTGTAAACAAGTTTAATACTTGTGTGGTTGATATGAATGCTTGTAGACATGTTACTTTTAATTCTTGTGTGAATGTTCGTACATTTTATTCAAATATGTTTGTTGATAATATGCTTGTTGATGCTTATGTTGATTCAATAACATGTTTGAATGCGCATCCTAAGTTATATACCCTGCCTGTTTTATCTAACCAAAAAGGACCCGTTTTCAAGTGGGTACCTAAAAACGGTTAAATTTCTTTGATTGCAGGAAATAACCATCTGTGTTTGGATACTCGATTCCGGGTGTTCGAAGCACATGACTGGAAATAAATCTTTGCTGAAGAATTTTGTTGAAAGATTCATGGGAACTGTTCGCTTTGGAAACAACAATTTCGCTCCTATCTTAGGTTATGGGGACATTGAACGAAATGGGATTATAATCAAGAAAGTTCACTATGTTGAAGGTTTAAGTCACAACTTGTTCAGTGTTGGACAATTCTGTGATAACAATCTTCAAGTTCTTTTTCGAAAATCTCTTTGCAAAGTCCAAACCTTAGATGGAGTTGATATTCTTTGTGGCGATCGTGACGATAACCTTTTTACCGTCAATCTCGATGATAACCAACCAACCGATAATATTTGTCTCATTTCAAAGGCTACTTCGAAGAATTCTTGGTTATGGCATAGAAGGCTCTCTCATCTGAATTTCCAAACAATCAATACTTTAGTCAATAAGCATCTTGTTGAAGGCTTACCTGACTATAAGTATGAAAGTGAGCATGTCTGTCCTTCTTGTGCTGTTGGGAAAATTAAGAGAGTTTCTCATAAACCGAAGAAATCTCCAAATTCTTTAGCACCTCTTCATTTGCTTCACATGGATCTTTGTGGGCCGATGAAAGTACAAAGCCGAAATGGGAAGAAATACATCCTGGTTATTGTTGATGATTATTCAAGATATACTTGGGTTAAGTTCCTAGCATCCAAAGATGAAACAACTCAGATGTTGATAGATTTCATCACCATTACTCAAGTAAATCTTCAACTTCCAGTTCGTTACATCCGTTCGGATAACGGTACTGAATTCAAGAATGCTGTTTTTGATGAATTCTGCAAATCCAAAGGTATTACTCATCAATTCTCAGCAGTTCGAACCCCACAACAAAACGGTGTTGTTGAAAGGAGAAATCGATCGCTGGTGGAAGCAGCAAGGACAATGCTTGCTTATTCCAAATTGCCATCCAATATGTGGGCTGAAGCTGTTGACACTGCTTGTCACACTCAGAATCGGTCCATTATCAATCAGCGGTTCGAAAAGACTCCTTATGAGGTTGTTAACAAACGGAAACCCAACATCAACTACTTCCACATATTTGGGTGTGTTTGTTACACGTTGAATGATCGGGAGAATCTTGGAAAATTCGAGAAGAAAGGTGATGAAGGATATTTTGTTGGTTATTCCAAAACATCTATAGCCTACCGAATCTATAATCGTCGAACAAACACAATTCAAGAGACGATGAATGTTTGGTTCGATGAGATGTCAGGCATGATTTTTGAGCAAGAAAGCTTGCTACCAACAAGTATGGATTCAAGTGCTTCAAGTCCTTCTACAAGGAATACTACCTTAGCTTCTAAATTCAAGAAATCTCCAAATTCTTTAGCACCTCTTCATTTGCTTCACATGGATCTTTGTGGGCCGATGAAAGTACAAAGCCGAAATGGAAGAAATACATCCTGGTTATTGTTGATGATTATTCAAGATATACTTGGGTTAAGTTCCTAGCATCCAAAGATGAAACAACTCAGATGTTGATAGATTTCATCACCATTACTCAAGTAAATCTTCAACTTCCAGTTCGTTACATCCGTTCGGATAACGGTACTGAATTCAAGAATGCTGTTTTTGATGAATTCTGCAAATCCAAAGGTATTACTCATCAATTCTCAGCAGTTCGAACCCCACAACAAAACGGTGTTGTTGAAAGGAGAAATCGATCGCTGGTGGAAGCAGCAAGGACAATGCTTGCTTATTCCAAATTGCCATCCAATATGTGGGCTGAAGCTGTTGACACTGCTTGTCACACTCAGAATCGGTCCATTATCAATCAGCGGTTCGAAAAGACTCCTTATGAGGTTGTTAACAAACGGAAACCCAACATCAACTACTTCCACATATTTGGGTGTGTTTGTTACACGTTGAATGATCGGGAGAATCTTGGAAAATTCGAGAAGAAAGGTGATGAAGGATATTTTGTTGGTTATTCCAAAACATCTATAGCCTACCGAATCTATAATCGTCGAACAAACACAATTCAAGAGACGATGAATGTTTGGTTCGATGAGATGTCAGGCATGATTTTTGAGCAAGAAAGCTTGCTACCAACAAGTATGGATTCAAGTGCTTCAAGTCCTTCTACAAGGAATACTACCTTAGCTTCTAAATTCAAGAAATTTCCAAATTCTTTAGCACCTCTTCATTTTGCTTCACATGGATCTTTGTGGGCCGATGAAAGTACAAAGCCGAAATGGAAGAAATACATCCTGGTTATTGTTGATGATTATTCAAGATATACTTGGGTTAAGTTCCTAGCATCCAAAGATGAAACAACTCAGATGTTGATAGATTTCATCACCATTACTCAAGTAAATCTTCAACTTCCAGTTCGTTACATCCGTTCGGATAACGGTACTGAATTCAAGAATGCTGTTTTTGATGAATTCTGCAAATCCAAAGGTATTACTCATCAATTCTCAGCAGTTCGAACCCCACAACAAAACGGTGTTGTTGAAAGGAGAAATCGATCGCTGGTGGAAGCAGCAAGGACAATGCTTGCTTATTCCAAATTGCCATCCAATATGTGGGCTGAAGCTGTTGACACTGCTTGTCACACTCAGAATCGGTCCATTATCAATCAGCGGTTCGAAAAGACTCCTTATGAGGTTGTTAACAAACGGAAACCCAACATCAACTACTTCCACATATTTGGGTGTGTTTGTTACACGTTGAATGATCGGGAGAATCTTGGAAAATTCGAGAAGAAAGGTGATGAAGGATATTTTGTTGGTTATTCCAAAACATCTATAGCCTACCGAATCTATAATCGTCGAACAAACACAATTCAAGAGACGATGAATGTTTGGTTCGATGAGATGTCAGGCATGATTTTTGAGCAAGAAAGCTTGCTACCAACAAGTATGGATTCAAGTGCTTCAAGTCCTTCTACAAGGAATACTACCTTAGCTTCTAAATTCAAGAAATTTCCAACTCCAACCAGTGATGAATTAGATATTCTTTTTGAAGAATTCTATAATTCAAAACCGGTTCATGATCAAGAACCTCAGATCATCGTTGAACCAATTCCAAACAATGAACCTCTTCATAACCATGATCCAGTTCCTAACAACATCTCGCCCAGATATAATGTTTGCAACATGTATGTGTGCTAGATATCAAGCTGCTCCAACTGATTTACATTATCAAGCTGTGAAACGAATCTTTCGTTATCTGAAGGGTACACCCGATTTAGGTCTCTGGTATCCAAGGGATACTGGATTCAATCTAACTGCTTATTCAGATGCAGATCATGCAGGTTGTAAACTTGATCGCAAGAGCACTTCTGGTACTTTACAATTTTTAGGAGACAAAATTGTGAGTTGGTCTTCCAAGAAACAGAACTGTGTTTCACTATCAACGGCTGAAGCAGAATATGTGGCTGCGGCTAGTTGTTGTGCTCAAGTCTTATGGATGAAGACACAACTGACTGATTATGGTCTTACGTATGATCATATTCCTATCTATTGTGATTCTCAGAGTGCTATTGCCATTGCAGTCAACTCAGTAAACCACTCTCGATCAAAGCATATTGATGTTAGATATCATTTTCTCAAAGATCATATTGAGAAAGGTGACATCGAACTCTACTTTGTGGGAACTGAATTTCAACTTGCAGATTTGTTCACAAAACCGTTGGACGAAAAGAGGTTTAATTTTCTGATCTCCAAGCTTGGTATGTTAAATCTTAAACCTTAATTTTTTCATTTGAAGGAATTCTTGACACATTTCAGAAAACAAAATACAAAATTGAAAAATTACAAAAATTAACAAAAAGATTTTGTAATGGCTTGCATATACTATGTATGTAACCCGTTCTTCAATGATATATTTATTGTTAAACACATTGTTATTATACATATAAATTGATATAAGAAAACAAGGAATCGAACGCCTTTGTGTACTTCCAAGTATTCTTATATGAATATGTATATGTAATAGCAATCAAGTTGTTTTCCAAACAAACTTTTCAAACTCTCAATTAGTGATATGGGAAACGAAGGATCGAACGCCTTTGTGTACTCCCTTGTTCTCTCATATTGTACTAATTGATTGGATTTTCACTTTACTTAAATGTTTTTTAATTGCCTCCAACATGTTGTTGTAAGATGCGACGGATTGAACGCCTTTGTGTACTCCCTAGCTATCTTACTACCAACATTGTTGTTGAAGCAAAACTTTGTGTTTCTTTTTGATTTCGCAAAAACAATTTTTGCTCCACCTTTCTATGAAAACCATTTTTGATATATTCTTGCATAGATTAAGGAGGAGTTTGTGATTTCAAAAATTCTCAAACTTCAAATGTGTTTCAAACCTTTTCATTCACACATTTGATGTTTTTCCATTGATTTTTAATCAAATGGAGTTCGGTGATTAGTTTGCACAATGAGCGATAGGTATTTCTCAAAATTTACTCCATGAATTTCATCATCGCCGATGAGTTCTAACCCCGGAGTATTCACTTCTTTCATTAGATAATGAGGGTATTTTGAGTGATGTTGACTTCGTGCAACTAGAATGGAGGGAGTAAAGTCGAAAAGTGAGAGGTTAAGGTGATTTGTTGTGAGAAAAGGGATAAAAGAAATGATACCCTTCCCAAAATTCTCAAAAGCCGGGTAAAACACGTTTCTATCAGATGTCATTGGTTGATATCTTGATATTGAAGAAGTCTTCATGGACCCAGTGAAGCAATGCACATCTTTACTTAACCACTCAAGTGTTTCTTAACAAATACTTGTTTTATTCTCACGGAGATTTTCACACTTCTATTGACTCTTCTTTTGGAAGATGTTGATATTGAAAAAGGGCGACATTCTGCTCCAGTCCCCGACTTCATTTGATCACATTGTGTCTAGAGCAAATTTAATTGATCATTAAATTAATCATCTTTCATTCTTTTAGGACACACTAGCGTCATATCTTTGTGATATAATTGCTTATCTTTGTGATATAGCCGGAACATTCGTAGTGATATCTGCAATGATATTCCACGATGATCGAATGGAAATCCTACCAATGCTAACATCTTTTCCAACGTTGAACGTAGGTCTCATAATTACATTTATGTGATTATTGAGCTAACGAGAAGTCTAAGTGACCTCTTTAAGGATAAAATTGTGGTTATCAAATGCTTCGGTAGTGTTAACCGTGATTTATATTCTTTGAAGCAATCTAGTGGTTGAAAAGCCGCAGACCGAACTATGTTAGAGACTTGTTTTGTGCATATCTCAATGATACATAGGAAATCCGGAAAATGTTATACATTTCAATCGGTCATTTCATTAATCCTTTTGATTTTTGAACATGCAAACGGATCATTCTTATCCGGTTTCATTTCTCTTCACACAAACACAGAAACTACCAACACCATGATATAATGTTTGTCCCAACAACTTCAATCTTACATTTTAATCACCCATAGGATTTCTTGGGTTGGGCTACTAGGTTGGGTTGATGTTTTGATGGTTGACATTTCTCCATGTCTTCTTATTCCTTGTGACACTTAATCAATCGCATTTGTGCATAATGACATTGATTCCCAATTTTGTCATTATGAGGGGGAGAAAATATTATGATTGATTCATAGTCTTTGTCAACTGAGCTTTTGCTTTGGAAATGAATTTGGTATTGTCCTCAAATGATACCATCTTTCTATCCTTTTCCAAGGCATAGTTAGTGATAGAAATGGAATGAGAGTCTATGTTATCCTTTTCAAGGCATAGTTAGTGATAGAAATGGAATGAGAGTCTATGTTGAGAAATTTTTTATTTTGGGTGTTTCAAATGGGAAAAGGCTTATCAAAGTTTGTGTATAGGGAGAGAAAATTGTTCATGATAAGTCAATAGTTTCAGATTTTCACTAGACTTTAGTTGATTAAGATTTTGATTTCAAAAAGGGGGAATCTAAATTGACTTTTGAGATAAGAATGAAACCGAAGATGAAAAGATTTTCACTCAAGAATCGAAGATTGAAGAATCAAAACCAAGATTCATCTCTTCTGCATTTCAAAAGACAACTCTGATTCATGATTCATCAATTCTCGAAGATTCAAGCCAAACATGCTTTCATCATTCTCTGTTCAAAAAGAACATTGAGAATCTTCATATGATTTAACTTCAAGAAGTCCAAGATCAAGACTGAATCAAGTTCTCCAAAGACAAAAGAAAAAGCTTTGAAGACTTGTTTCAACATCCCAAATTGTCTTCACCACCGGGCTCATCAATTTCATTCATTCAAGACAAGATAACACGTACTTCATTCATTACAATAAATCACTAAGGGGGAGAATGTTAGAAATCCAAAAATAGTGATAAATTGTAATTAAGATTAGAAGACATTCTTGTTGTTAAGTCATAGATAGATGATTACTAAGGTTGAGGGGCTAATTGTGATAATTAGCATAGTTGTATTGTTAGACTATATATAGCCCTCATACCTTAGAAATCATAACAAGGACATAACAAACACTTCATTTTCACACACACATTAATCCCAAGCTTTCAGTTTATTCGATCTTTCTCTCTCAAAACACACACACACACACACCAAGAACACACACTATCAAACCGCCATTGTTAGATTGAATTCAGAGCTAAAATCGTGTTATAAGTGATATTTGTCACAAAGCAAAACAAACCAGAAATCCTTTTCCTCTTAGTGAGCACAAGTCAGAAAACTTTGGTGATTTAATTCATATGGATGTTTGGGGACCTTATAAGGTTTCAAGTAAAGAAGGTTTTAAGTATTTTTAGATGACTACACCAGAGCTGTTTGGACTTATCTTATGAAAACTAAAACTGAAGTTTATGATTACATATTTCATTTTACTCAACTTGTTAAAACTCAGTTTAGTTTAAAAATAAAAGTGATCAGAAGTGACAATGGTAGTGAGTTTGTTAATAATAAAACAAAGACTTTGTTCACTAGTGAGGGAATTTTACATCAGACTTCTATGGCCTATACCCCTCAACAAAATGGCATTGCTGAAAGGAAACATAGACACCTTCTTAATGTTGCTAGGTCTCTTATGTTTCAGGGGGGAATTCCTTTATATTTGTGGAGTGAATGCATCTTAACTGCTACTTATCTTATTAATAAAACTCCTTCCTCTGTGTTACATGGTTTGACTCCTTATGAAAAATTGTTTGGTTTTGAACCTTCTTTGAAACATTTAAAGGTGTTTGGGTGCTTAGGTTTTGCTACTGTTTTAAATAATGATGATAAGTTCAGCTCTAGAGCTGAAAAATGTGTGTTTATTGGGTATTCAAATGTTAAAAAAGGTTATAAACTCTATAGTCTTGAAAGAAAGACATTTCTTTTCTCAAGAGATGTCAGGTTTTATGAGAATATATTTCCTTTCAAAATGAATTCTGAAATTAGTAATAAAAATACTTCTTCTTTAAATCAATTAAATTTTTTCAACATGTTTGATAATGAGGATAATACCATGTTTCAAAGTCCCAATGATGAAGAGGAAGACAAGAGTCATTCTTCTACAAGTGAGGGTAACCCTCTTGTACAAACTGGCAGACCAACAGTTTCTACCACAGATTCATCATCTAGTAGCAATCCAAATGTGTCTACCAGCAGTACAAGGGAGGCTGCAACCTTGTTAGAAAATATGAATGATCATATTAATCCTGAGGGCACTTCTAATGATCATAGAGATGATCTTAGAAGATCAACTAGACATATAACTCTTTCTAAAAGACTTGTTGATTATGAATTGGAAGAAAAAGTTAAATATCCTCTTAATAAAGTTGTTAATTTTTCTCATCTTAAACCTGATCTTTTCTGTTTTGCCACTAACTTGAACAAAAGTGTTGAACCAAAAACTTTCTTTGAAGCTGTGAAAGATATTAACTGGGTAAATGCTATGAATGAAGAAATGGAGGCTTTGAATAGGAATAATACTTGGATTTTAACTCCTTTACCTCAAAATAGAGAATCTATAGGATGTAAATGGATTTTTAAGATTAAGTATAAGGCAAATGGGGAGATAGAAAGGTATAAGGCAAGATTGGTTGCCAAAGGGTTTAATCAAAGAGCTGGTATAGATTTTGATGAGACTTTTTCACATGTGGTGAAAATGGTGACTGTTAGATGTTTATTGACTATTGCCGTGAATAATAATTGGCCATTGTATCAATTAGATGTGAACAATGCTTTCTTATATGGTGATTTATGTGAAGATGTTTATATGGATATTCCTCAAGGCTATTCTAATGATAATAATTCTTTGGTATGTAAACTGAATAAGTCTTTGTATGGTCTCAAGCAAGCACCTAGACAATGGAACTCTAAACTGTCAAGTGCTTTACTTGAATGTGGTTTTAGTCAGAGTAAATCTGACTATTCTTTATTTACCAGAAATATTGATGGAAAGTTTGTTGTTCTTTTAGTCTATGTGGATGATATTGTAATCACTGGAAATTGTGTTAAAGAAATAGAACAAGTGAAGTCTTTCTTGAGTTCTAAATTTAAGATCAAAGATCTTGGTAAGCTAAAATATTTTTTGGGTATTGACGTGTTAGAGAATAAGAGTGGTTTATGTCTTTCTCAAAGAAAGTATTGTTTAGAATTGTTAAATGATTTTGGTATGCTTGGTTGTAAACCAATGCATACACCACTTGAGATGAATAAAACTGTGAAACCTTTTCCTGAAAAAGGGAAAATGCTTGAAAACATTACTGTTTATCAGAAATTGATTGGAAAGTTTGTTGTTCTTTTAGTCTATGTGGATGATATTGTAATCACTGGAAATTGTGTTAAAGAAATAGAACAAGTGAAGTCTTTCTTGAGTTCTAAATTTAAGATCAAAGATCTTGGTAAGCTAAAATATTTTTTGGGTATTGAAGTGTTAGAGAATAAGAGTGGTTTATGTCTTTCTCAAAGAAAGTATTGTTTAGAATTGTTAAATGATTTTGGTATGCTTGGTTGTAAACCAATGCATACACCACTTGAGATGAATAAAACTGTGAAACCTTTTCCTGAAAAAGGGAAAATGCTTGAAAACATTACTGTTTATCAGAAATTGATTGGAAAGTTGATTTATTTAACTTTGACAAGACCAGATATTAGTTATTCTGTTCAGTGTTTTTCTCAGTTTATGCATGCTCCTTCACAAGAGCATTTTGATCTTGGTTTGAGAATTTTGAGATATTTAAAGAAAGCACCAGGTAAAGGTTTGCATATCATGAAAGGTAATGGCAATTTACTTACTGGTTTTGTTGATTCAGACTGGGCAAGATGTGTTACTTCTAGAAAATCTATTACAGGTTTTTCTGTTTATTATGGTAACACTTTAGTTTCATGGAAAAGCAAAAAACAATCCACTGTTGCCAAGTCTTCAGCTGAAGCTGAATATAGGGCTTTGGCAGCAGTGACTTGTGAAAATTATTTGGCTTAAACACTTGTTACTTGATTTTGGTATTACCTGCTCTATTCCTGTTGATGTTCACTGTGATAGTAAGGCAACTATTCAAATAGCAGCAAACCCAGCGTTTCATGAAAAAACTAAGCATTTTGAAATTGACTTGCATTTTGTAAGAGAAAAAATTTCTGCAGGTTTTTTGAATACTGTTAAGATACAGTCTGAGTTAAATGTGGTTGATATCTTCACAAAAAGTTTAAGCATAAATCAACATAATTTTTTGTGTGAAAAACTGGGAATGATTGACATGTTTAAGAATAATGTTGAGGGGGGATGTTAATTTATCAAATTTATACTTAAACATTTTCTTATTGTATGATTAGTATTTGTGCAGGATGTGTCAAGATATAAAAGTTGGAGGACTAATTCTGCACATTTGGAAAGATGGAAGTTCTGGGAAGAAACTGTCAAAGATAGAAGTTGAGGGTTCAAGCTGTACATGTGAATTCATATATAAAGAAGATGATGAAGAAGATTAGGGTTATGAACCCTTATTTTTTCACACACAAATATCTGCTCTCTATCTCTCATATATATTATCTATCAAATCTCTTTTTTATCATGGTATCAGAGCCATCGTTCAATATTATCTCGATTCAAACTTGGGTTTGTATCGATTGATTATTTATATCATAAAACATAACTAGGTTTGATTACAATACCATAAAAGAAAGATTTGAACAAACTCTTGCATATCGAATACAGAAAATGATAGAACAATGACAACGGTCAGAAAAGGAGAAATAACGGCTTGATATGACAGAGAATGTTAGCAACCCTAGGTCCTAGGTTGCTGAAATATATAAGCAGCAGAAAATACAGAAAGGTCCTCCAACTTGTGTCTCTTTACATCTTCATCCTTCAGTTTCTCTTCTTTCCTTTTATCCAGCAATAGTCCCTCATATTTTATAAATCCTGCACAAACCAACTTAAATTAAATAATGTCCATATTAAGTTGTTATTTCAACAAGGTGGCGTCGAATGGTGTAGATAATTAATGTAAACGTAATTGATGTAAATGGTTAATGGAGATATTTTAAAAGATAAACGACTGATAGTGTAATATACTTAGGTAGAGAGGCTGTTTTTTAAGTTCTACCTAAAAAAAACCTCCGGCCTTTATCTCAAATGTAAAGACTTTGGACTTGTTAAGCATTCGAATCACATTTCATAAATAAAATATAATTAAAGCTAGTTTATCATTTCTCATACGGAGTATAAAACAGTTTAATATTTTGAGATAGTCTCAAGTTATACACTTATACCATTTTCATGGTCACCCGTTATCTCATTCGTTTGGTCGATCTTATTGCATTTGAATCAACACTCTTAGGTTTCGCAAGCATTTCACAATCAATAATGATGAAATCCATGAAATAAATCTAGAAAAAAGAAAAGTAAAACCATGAACCAATTCATACCTAACCAATAATTGAGGCCACATTACTTTGTGCTATCATTTGAAGCCTAAGATCAAACAACATAGCAAGGTCCGCCTCCGTTAATTCCACCTCTACGACATCCCCACTTTCTCCAGCACCATGCCCTGCCGATCCATGTCCCTCTAGCGGTCCACAACCTGCTGGATCATCTTGGTACATCCCTTGTACCACTTCTGTGGTAGCACAAGCAGTGTGCACATTAAAATTACAATTTTGACAACTATACGCCCAATGCCTTCCTTCTATGACATTATTGCATATGTTACAATATTCATGATCCGTGTTACTTCCTCTTCGTGGAACCACTTGAACTCCGTAGAAAAGAGCAAGTTCGTGTTGGTGGGCTTGGTGCGTTACCTGATCAACAGATAGATAACAGTTTATAATTTAAAGGTTCTCATGGTTTTTCCAATTCAAATGTTCTCACATTAACCTTTTCCTTCTATATATATATATATATATATATATATATATATATGGATGGTAATATAAGGCTGTTAGGTACCTAAGCTTAGGTGTGGAACACTCACATATTGTTTTTTTATCCATAAAATTCATGGGGCCCAAACATTTATTCATTAATCAAAAAATATTAAAAAATTTGTATGTGAGGGGTTTCACACCTAAGCTTAGGTGCCGGACAGCCTTATATTCACTTTTCCATATATATATATAAATTAGGGATGTGATTTGTATACAATATATAAAATTTGTTTGTACACAATCAAGGTATGACAAAAACAAATTTCATATTTTCATAAAGTTAAGCCTCAAAGAAGTTTAAATAAAATTTACATTACCGACAAAGGTAAGAAGGCGCAACCAACATGAAGGTCAAACTCGCAAAGGGCACAACAATAGGAGAACGAATTTCCAGGACGACCACAAGCGTTGCAAATGAAGGTGCTACCGGCATAAGTAGGGTAAGGAAGAAGGATAAGAGGGTGGGCTTTATGACACGGGTGTTTTATATAACGACCCGCATTGGCACAATGGTCATGAAGGAAGAAGTTGCATTGGTGGCAGGCGTGCACCGCGGTCGTGGTGTTATCACACGAGGAGTTGCAGCCTGAGCAGTTGACTTGTTTGCCTAGTTCATATACACGGTGGATGGTTAAGTTGTGGGGGTGGCTGAAATGCTTGTAGTCCATGTATTCAAATGAAGTGTTGGTATTGGTTTGGACTTTAGATGGATTGAAAGATAAATATAGATTAGAACAAAAATGGACCGAGTCAAAATCCATCTGGATGTGGAGCAAATTGGTTAGTCAACGGTTAATGGTTGGTTGTAGATTGCAATGATAAGTATTGACTTTTGACTTTTTGATGGAAGACTTCAGACGTAGAAATGTGATTGGGAGATCTATTGTAATTTATTTTATTTTTAGGCACAATTCCTTGTTGCGATATTATAAAGCCTTTTTATTTGAAAAGTACCTCAACTTGTCACTTTTTACTTTATTGAGCTCCAAACAAAAAAATGTCCTATTTTGGGGAAAAATACCGGCTAAACCAACTATGTTGGACCCGATACACGGTAGCCGGTCAATTTGAATTTTGAAATACATTTTGTATTTAATTTATGCCAGGTGGATGCCAGGTCACTTCTCCACTAACTTATATTTATATTTATATCTAACATTTATATATATACGTATAGATATATGTTGGATCATTTTCACCGATCCCACCACACACACTCTTGTCTCCTCCCGCCCCCCTTTTTCTTTCACATAAAATCATAAACCCTAAAATCACAAAAACTAGATTAAATCATATATTAATCGTATGGAGACCACCACGTAACTCGAATCGTTGCTATTTTTATCGACATCGTTGTCAGGTATGGATTTTCTTTTAAAAACTAGGGTTTCACCGATCGTTTGGGGAAGATGCATGGATTTTATTGAAATTCGAGATATTAATAATAAAATATGTAAATAATATTTCTTTTATACTTTCTGTTAATAATTTATTAATTAATTTCATGTTCTTGTATGTTATACGACTTGACTATCCACTTCGACGGTTCGTTTGAACATCCACCACTTAGGTACACTCATGAAATTGTTTTACCTTTGTTCACCCCTATCAGGGGTTATCATGATCTTATGGAATACTTAGAAGAACAATGTGGCCAGTCTTTCAACAACATGTATTTTCTAATACCAAAAAATGAACTTGAGTCTGGGTTGGTTAAAATTGATGGTCAGGCAGAAGTTGATATGTTGTTTGATTTAGGGTACTCTTATGGTAGAATTCATATATATTTAGACCATTTCTTTGATCACCTGAGTAAGTATTTAGTTGCTCCTGCAAAGGCAAATGAAGGGGATGTATCAGATGAGGGTAATGATGTGGATGGTAATTCCATTAGGGTAGAGGATTACTTGATATCTCAGAGTCAACCACCTGCAACTCAACCTAGTCAACCACATACTAACCTAGGTGAACCAAGTCAACCTACTTTACCTAATGAAATTGCAGAGGATGCAACACATGTTGTGTCTAGTGGTAGTAGTAGTGACACTGCTGAGTCCACTAATAAGTCAGAAGGGGAAGAAGTATTGGCAGGTGAACCCAAAGTGGGTGGTGAACCCAAGGTGGGTGAAAATGTGGGTGATGATCAGTATTCTACTAGTGATGAGGAATATGAGCCAAATGAGTCTAGTGACAGTGAGAGTGATGATACTGTATGTAACATCCCAAAACTTTTTGACGTTGACCGTTAACTTGTCGTTAATGACCGTTAGTTACTATGTGCTTATGTGAGTTAAATGATTAACGTGGGATATATGTTAAAGTGATTTAAAGTAATGAAATTAAAGTTGATAATGATTAATGAAGTCATTTAGTGTTCCCAATAAGATATAAGAGTTGTTAAGTGTTCCCGTATGCGCTAAACGAGCAATTAAGTGACGAAACGAGTTATAAGGAAGTGCGAGGGCCTAGATGTAAAGTTTTGAAAGTTGTTCCAGCATATATATGGCATGGTGCACGACCCTAAGGCAGAAAAATCAGATCCAAACCCTAAGAAAGTCTCACACACAAAACCCTAGGCCTCTCCTTCAAGTTTAGAGCAATTTCGGGTCGATTCGAGAGTGATTTCGCATAGATTTTGATCGTTTAATCTTCCTTCCAGGTAAGATATGATTTATTGATCAGTTGTTGAGTCATTTGAATGGTTTTTACCCAATCAATTCGGATCTTAAGGGTTAGGGTTGATTTGATTACGTTTCGTCATCGATTACTTGGGTTTTCGGGTAATCTAATGTATTGTTATTGTATCCTCTTGTCCCTGGAACAAGTGATCTTGTGAAATAATCATATGAGTCATATTTTGGGTGCATATGAGATCCATAGGTCATGGTGGTTGCTATGGTTATTTGATGGTCGAAATAGTTTGAAAAACAAAGGGTTTATTAGATCTGAAAATCTAGTAATATTGCAAAAATCATATCTCTTTCAATTAAAAGAAGGAGATGAATCTTATATTTTTGAAAAGGTCTACGTGTCCTCTTGAATCTATATGAATAAAGTTTCTGGTGATTTTGCCCATAGATAGGCGAATAGTGTCGATTTCCAAAACTGGTCGAATTTCGAACGAGTTCTGTTGGCCTATCTTGTAAACGTCATAAATCATTCATTATATAGCTTCATGAGTCAAACTTTATATTTCTGGAAAGGTCTTTGAATTCCCTACATTTCTTAAGAACTAAGTTTTGACTCATTTGGTTATCTTGAGGTCGAAAAGTCGCCAGCAAGTGAAGGGTGTGAGTCTGGAAGTTGATATCGACGAGACCACCCATGGGCTCGGCGATATCAGCCGGCAGAAGGGTTCTAAGCTCGTTTAAGTGTCTAGTTGACTTATATTTCCATCCTTCTTGTATCATAGGTTGTCGGGAACACTTGTCAAGCACGGTAAACACATTTGTGATTGTTGAGTACTCCATTGAGGTAAGATACATGTCTTTTATCACGCTGGAGGCACAACAAAAGTAGTTTTTCTTTAATTAACCTCTTAACTAGATTATCTTATGTGTGTGGAGTTTTCCGGGTTATGCGGGAGGTTATGTGGGAATGTATGTATGATGAAGTGGCTTATTATGATATGATGACGTTTAAAGTAAAGTGGTTATATGCATATGTAGTATGTTGATTATAATTATGTTGCCATGAAATGATTATGATATGTGTTGTGATGATGATAATGTCAATAATATGCTTTGATGATTGTTATGTGATGGCTTATGTGTAAGGTTTAAAGTGTGAAATACCTAGTTCACTAGATACACGTAGGAATTGCTATGAGTTGTGCACGTTAGTGGGATTAAACGTTAAAGTAGATGTGGGACTAGTTAGGTAATGTATATACCTAATGTTGAAGTAAAATGTAAGATGTGGGAAACCGTTCTAGCCTTAGTGTTAGTGCGTAAAAAGTAAGAAAGATATAAATACGTGGGAAATGCTATAGCTAAATACGTGAGATTGATGTGGGAAGTGTTAAGCTTAACCCGTGCTAGTTGTAATGCTAGTGCGTAAGACGTGGGAAATCGTGCTAGTTGTAATGCTAGTGCGTAAGACGTGGGAAATCGTGCTAGTTGTAATGCTAGTGCGTAAGACGTGGGAAATCGTGCTAGTTGTAAAGCTAGTGCGTAATATGTAAGTTGTAAGAATATGTTGATAAAGATGTAATACGTGAGAATAAGTTGATTAAGATAATTATAAGAATATGTGAGAAAGATGTACATGTAATTTTAAGACGTGGGTTTACAATGTGACGTGAGATTTAATAAGATTTGTTGAGACGTGTGATAAGAACGAAGAATAGGCACAATTAGGAGTATATACTCTACTTGTGTTAGTATGTATACGTGAGATATGTTTACGTGTGTTATGCCAAGTTAAGAGATGTTGATTATGTTGAAAGTATATGATGATATGATATGAGATGTTGACTAAGTTGTAAGATATGTTGATATGTTAAGAGATGTTCATTAAGTTGTATGTACTCGTTGATGTGATATGAAATGTGAGGGAATGTGGGAAAAAGGTAAGGATGGGTTGATCTTACGATGTTTGTGGATAGTATGTAATGTGATCATGTTTTGATATCTAAAATACGAAGAAGTTTTATGAAAGTAAAGTGAAGAACGTTTTATTAAATGTGTGTATCTTACTTAGCTAATTTATTAGCTAACACTTGCTTTTATGAAAATGTTGTGTCCTTCAGGATAAGCAGGTATGAGCTAGAGATGTGTATAGCTCGTGAGATGGGTAAAAGAATAAAGGAAGATTAGCATAGATTGTTGAATGCTTAGACTTCCCATAGCCTATGTTTTGGCTACATTATTTACGTTTATGATACATGTAATAATGAATGGCATTTATGTTGGTGCCAAGACTTGGATTTCATTTATATTGTTTTGATGATGCACTTTAGTAACACCATTTTATGAAAGGTACCATCCGTTACGGATGGGGCAGTTTTAAGTGATCCTTTTCCGCTACGTTTTAAACGCCGTTTGGCAAAAGTTTTTTGAAATCCAGGTTTTGAAATGACGGGTGTTACAAGTTGGTATCAGAGAAAAGGTTTAAGTGAACCAAAGACCGACCAAAAGCCATAGGTTTTGGACTTAAACCGATAAGGACTCGATAGGCTTAAGTAGTAATGCTTTAGCTTTATGATGAAATGCCTTTAGGACGGGTTGGGATGAGTGTGAGAGTAGGATTAAGGCTTAATATGTTTTTGTTATTGTTATGTAAGATTATGTAGGTTTGCCTTATTCCTTCACTTTTCTCGCTTCCTCCGTCGATAAATGTACTTGTTGCTACGATAGACGATCTCCTAAGGTAATGTGTGAATTCCCCGGTCAGAATTTGAAAAATATGTACAAGTGATTTATGCGCGATGTGTGGTCGATGAATTTTTCCATTACGCCTTAAGGGAGTTTAGGTTAATGAGAGCTGCTGCTAAGAAGAAACCTAAGCTTACTAGACAACCTAAACTAGGAGTCAATACAAATGCAGAGATTCCAGAAGTTGTGGCTGAACATGAGGAGTTCATGCAAGAGTTAGTTCAAAATTGAAAGGGGCAGATGATGATGATCAGGATCTATTCAAGAAGATTCAGACCCTTGACAAGTGGCCAGTTCATAACCATACCATACATTGGAGACAGAAAAGACCCATAGTAGGGGAAAGATATGTTAACCATCAACAATTTAGGGAGATGATGACATATTATGCAATTGCTAATGGGTTCAACATCTGGTTTGAGAAGTCAACACAGAAGAAATGTGTAGCCAGGTGTGGACAGAGACCACCACAACCACTCAAAGAACCAGAATTAGGAAAACAAAGAAAGCAACATAGGTATCCTGCTGCCAAAAGAGGTGAAGAACCAAAGTGTCCTTGGAGATGTTTTGCACAGAAAATGAAAACTGAAGATTCATTCCAGATCACATCATTGAAGGATGAGCATACATGTGTGAGAAATTTTAGGTTTGGGTCACTTGTGAACTATAAGTGGATAGGGAAAGTTTTTGGTGATAAAATAAGAGCCAATCCTGAAATTAAGTTAGTTGCTATATCTGACATGGTTATGAAGAAATATAAGTGTGTGGTTACTCCCAATCAGGCTAGGATGGCCAAGACTTATGCACTACATGAGTATGAGAAGTCAGTGGAGGAACATTATGCCATGCTTAGATCATATGCACAAGAATTGTTAGAATCCAACCCTGGTTCAACTGTCAAGATTGGTGTAACAAGGGATCCTGATGACAAGGTATATTTTGATGGAATGTACATCTGTTTTGATGCTTTGAAGAAAGGATGGCTGCATGGTTGTAGAAAGGTGATTGCACTTGATGGGTGTTTTCTAAAGAAACCTAATCAAGGTGAGTTGTTGAGTGCCATAGGGAGAGATGGTAACAACCATATAATCAAGATGGACCTCCTAAGTGTCAATTGAAGAAAAAGCAAAAAGTGGGTAACACAGGGACAAATCCAAATGTGCAGCATAGGTGGACCAAAAAAGCTGTTTATGTGGACAAAGTCCTTAGTCCAAAAAAGAAGATTGGTGATGACAATTTTGTGATAGGATCTTGTAGTGCAGCAACAAAATCTGGAGTGGCCATTGGTGTTTCTAGTGTGGGGTTCAGGAATCCTAAATTCCTAGGTGTCAAAGGTATTATTCTTGTACTTTGTTCACTATAACTTAGGAGTGATATATATACCTTAATTATTTACAACATCCCTTATTTACTCATTATACTATAGAACATAGGATTATAATTTAGAACATCCCATAATGCAAGCATATTACATATTATATAGGTCCAAGGAAACACCCTAGTTGGTGGGGGGCAGGCATATGTGTTGACCCCAAAACTGGAGAACAATTCATAGGTGGTGGTGATGGGATCCCTGTCCCAATTTGGCCAAAAGATGTGCCTATCCCAAGTGCTACAGAGTTGTGGAAGCAGAAACAGGCTTTGACAAATGATAATCAAGAGACAACTCAAAGGGATCAAGAGCCAATTGGGGAAGAACCTGTCAGAATCAAATCACCAAAAGGGAAGACAACTGCTACTGAAGAAGGAACATCAACCAGGATGACAACTGCTACTCAAGAAGGAACATCAAAAGGGAAGACAACTGCTACTCAAGAAGGAACATCAACCAGGATGACAACTGCTACTCAAGAAGGAACATCAACAAGGAAGACAACTGCTACCCCAGAAAGAACACCAACCAGGATGACAACTGCTACTCAAGAAGGAACATCAACCAAGGAAGACAACTGCTACTCAAGAAGGAACATCAACCAGGATGACAACTGCTACTCAAGAAGGAACATCAACCAGGATGACAACTGCTACTCAAGAAGGAACATCAACCAGGGAAGACAACTGCTACTCAAGAAGGAACATCAACCAAAAGGGAAGACAACTGCTACTGAAGAAGGAACATCAACCAGGATGACAACTGCTACTCAAGAAGGAACATCAACCAGGATGACAACTGCTACTCAAGAAGGAACATCAACCAGGATGACAACTGCTACTCAAGAAGGAACATCAACCAGGGAAGACAACTGCTACTCAAGAAGGAACATCAACCAAAAGGGAAGACAACTGCTACTGAAGAAGGAACATCAACCAGGATGACAACTGCTACTCAAGAAGGAACACCAAAAGGGAAGACAACTGCTACTCAAGAAGGAACATCAACCAGGATGACAACTGCTACTCAAGAAGGAACATCAACAAGGAAGACAACTGCTACCCCAAAAAGAACACCAAAAAAGAAGACAACTGCTACCCCAGAAAGAGAGAGAGAGAGAGAGAGAGAGAGAGAGAGAGAGAGAGAGAGAGAGAGAGAGATAGAGAGAGAGAGAGAGAGAGAGAGAGAGAGAGAGAGAGAGAGAGAGAGAGAGAGAGAGAGAGAGAGAGAGAGAAGAGAGAGAAAGAGAGAGAGAGAGAGAGAGAGAGAGAGAGAGAGAGAGAGAGAGAGAGAGAGAGAGAGAGAGAGAGAGAGAGATAGGGAGAGAGAGAGAGAGAGAGAGAGAGAGAGAGAGAGAGAGAGAGAGAGAGAGAGAGAGAGAGAGAGAGAGAGAGAGAGAGAGAGAGAGAGAGAGAGAGAGAGAGAGAGAGAGAGAGAGAGAGAGAGAGAGAGAGAGAGAGAGAGAGAGAGAGAGAGAGAGAGAGAGAGAGAGAGAGAGAGAGAGAGAGAGAGAGAGAGAGAGAGAGAGAGAGAGAGAGAGAGAGAGAGAGAGAGAGAGAGAGAGAGAGAGAGAGAGAGAGAGAGAGAGAGAGAGAGAGAGAGAGAGAGAGAGAGAGAGAGAGAGAGAGAGAGAGAGAGAGAGAGAGAGAGAGAGAGAGAGAGAGAGAGAGAGAGAGAGAGAGAGAGAGAGAGAGAGAGAGAGAGAGAGAGAGAGAGAGAGAGAGAGAGAGAGAGAGAGAGAGAGAGAGAGAGAGAGAGAGAGAGAGAGAGAGAGAGAGAGAGAGAGAGAGAGAGAGAGAGAGAGAGAGAGAGAGAGAGAGAGAGAGAGAGAGAGAGAGAGAGAGAGAGAGAGAGAGAGAGAGAGAGAGAGAGAGAGAGAGAGAGAGAGAGAGAGAGAGAGAGAGAGAGAGAGAGAGAGAGAGAGAGAGAGAGAGAGAGAGAGAGAGAGAGAGAGAGAGAGAGAGAGAGAGAGAGAGAGAGAGAGAGAGAGAGAGAGAGAGAGAGAGAGAGAGAGAGAGAGAGAGAGAGAGAGAGAGAGAGAGAGAGAGAGAGAGAGAGAGAGAGAGAGAGAGAGAGAGAGAGAGAGAGAGAGAGAGAGAGAGAGAGAGAGAGAGAGAGAGAGAGAGAGAGAGAGAGAGAGAGAGAGAGAGAGAAAGAGAGAGAGGAGAGAGAGAGAAGACGGAGAGAGAGAGAGAAAGAGGAGAGAGAGAGAGAGAGAGAGAGAGTGGGGTTGAGTGGAGTGATATATATATTTGTATATGTATATTTATGACGTGGATTAATTATTTATTTATTTAAATAATACAGGTGGAAATTATACATACACGTGGACTATTAAAAAATACATAAACCGGATAAAAATAATACTTAGCCGGTAAAATCCCAACATAGTTGGTTTAGCTGGTTTTTTCCCCCAAAATAGGACATTTTTTTGTTTGGACCTCAATAAAGTAAAAAGTGACAATCAGAGTTTTTGAACATTTATATCTAATTTATGGACTGACGGAGGTAGTGATTTTTTATAAAACTAATTTTGTTATTTAAAAATGATAATAAGTTAACGGTTTTGCTAATTACAACATAATCGTTCGGTTTTAACATGCATAAAAAGTTTTTATTGACATAAATTTCGAAAAATATGTCTTTTATATATAAGATACTATTTTTATGCATGTTTTAATAAATTTATAAGTGAAATGCAACATAGATATTCCTTGATGTTAAAAAAACACATTTTTGGTAATAAAACTTGTACATAATATTAGAAGAAATCATTTTCTAGATAACACTTTATAACAGCTTCCTGCCTTCCTCGATGTGACAATTCAATGGGAAACCATTTTTTTAGCTAACACTTTATAACTTATCTGACTCAGTGACTCGTACAACTTCAACTAGTATTGGCTATTCGGCTATAGGCCTATAGCATCTTTCATTTGGAAGCCTAGATCGTCCATTGGGCTTTAGCCCATTTACTTATTGTACTCAACTATAATAAAATATCCTTGTACATAAAATCATTCATTAGTCATTACGCTCATCAATCAATTAATTTTTCTTTTAAACTTCGAGTAAATCACACTTTTAGGTCCACTTGTGGTCAAGAAATTATTGGTATCGTCTTTAGATTTCAAACATTACGCTTGTGGTCCAGAAAAGTTTGTTTGTTTTGCGCTTTTGGTTCAAATCACTAAAGACCTTTAAACATGAGGTTACACATGATGAGTTTTTTAGTCTTTTCCTTATCCTTTTTTATAGTATTTGTTTAAACATCTTTTTAAATAAATTATTGCACTTTTTCCGATGGTACCTTCCATTAGCCTCTTTGTTTTCCTTATAATTTTCCAGGGACCTTGACTATGGCTGGTGATAAAAAGAAGTCATTTCGTTCTGCTTAAGCTCAACGGTGATAAACTCAAATCATCCAACACAACCTAGACGGAAAATCTATTGGATCAGCTACAATAAGGCTAGCCTATATCCTTCAGCTTTGATCTGATTTCATTCAACTATGACATTCTATATTGACTAAACGACACAGATCGTCCCTGTGGTTTGTCTAAAAGATCACGTTTCGTCCTTTCTTTATCAAAACCTCAGTGACAGTCCTTTATAGGTGGATAAGGTTCACGAATGGTCCTTTGACCGGTCAACCGTTAACCCTCTCTCCGTTAACCCCCCACGTGATACCCACATGAGGGGTAATCTTGGCATTTCCCATATCTAACTAACCAATAATGATATTCTATTCATTTTTTATTCTTCGACAAATTTATATATCTACACACACGAAGATGCAGACATATACATTCACATTTCCATACATATCTATATGAAATCAAATTACCTTCATTCAAAACACTTGTACCAAAAATCAAACTCATTAAAAAAAAAAAAATCCAACATTTCTTAGAAGAGAAAACCCTCTTAAATTCATCAAAACTAGACTTTGAAAGATTACATCTTTTTTTCCAAAAAGACTATACAACACAAAACCTGTATCTATCTATATATACATATCTATACATATAAATACCATAGTTGCCATCACCTTATACACAGTCCCACCACTACCATCACATCTTCTCAATATCTCTATATCGATCCATCACCACCACCATATCTCTTATCTCTTTTCCCGACCCGACCCAAATGGGCGGAATCGAAACACATGGTGATATTTCGTATTTGGATTTGGAGATGTATATACACAACTACATTTTGGATCCAAAATAAAAATTCCGAAAGCATAGGAGGATTTGGATTTGTAGATCTATACACACACACACACACACACATATATATATATATGTATATATAGATCTATATATATATATATATATATATATATATATATATATAGAGAGAGGAGAAAGTGTGAAGCCAGAGTGGTTGCGATGATGAAGGCGGTGGTTGAAGTGGGGTCATGGTGGCACTCGGTTAGGGGAAGTTCTGACGGTGGTGCTCGATCTATATACATATGTATATATAGTGAGAGAGACAGAGAGACAAAGAGAGTGTGAAGCCAGCGGTGGTTGCGATGATGAAGGCGGTGGTTGCGGTGGGGTCATGGTGGTGCTCGGTTGGGGGAAGGTCCAACGGTGGTGGGGAGATATATATAGGGTTATTTTGATTTTTAGAGATATGATATATATATATATATATTATATATGAATAGATGATTGAGTGTATATATATGTAATAAAAAAAGAATATAGTGATTACAGAAAAAGGAGTCAAAGGGGAAGAAATGCCAAGATTACCCCTCACGTGGGTATCACGTGGGGGGTTAACGGAGAGAGGGTTAACGGTTGACCGGTCAAAGGACCATTCGTGAACCTTATCCACCTATAAAGGACTGCCACTGAGGTTTTGATAAAGAAAGGACGAAACGTGATCTTTTAGACAAACCACATGGACGATTTGTGTCGTTTAGTCTTCTATATTAAAGTTAATGTCTAGACTCTAGAGAGCATGATCAGAAAAAGGCTAAATGCTAAAATGGAATTATTGGATGTGTTGGTTAGAATTTGGATTTATGGTAGCATCCATACATATGACATTAAAAATAATGTCATTAATCTAGAAGCTTCGCTTACTTTTGAGAAAAAAAATTCATGACATAAAGATGTTGGAGATATGCAACTTGACAATATTGATCTACAGAGAAAAATCATGATAGGTCCTAAAACGTTGGGCTTGGTATAGTAGTAACCATCTTCCTCAAAGGCAACCCATATTGTTTTTAGCAGAGAAAATCAATAAAGGAAAATGTTTAATATGTTATTAAATGCATTAAATAATATACATAAGATATTAATTCATAAAAGGTGTTTATGTTTAATGTGTAAGTTATTTATGCATGTGTATCATTTGCCTTCAATTAATCTACCAATATATATATAACAAGGTCCTAAATTCATTCTAAACAAATAGGAACCCTTAGATGAATTCCATCTTTGATTTATAACCATTAGATCAAATTTAATTATTTCATCTTTATTAAATGACAATATTAATACTTATACTTTATATTATTTGTCAAAATATACCCTTATTAATTATTAAAATATACTAGAAATTATAATATGTATAAATTATTCGACTCTCATTCCCTTCTTTACAAATTGTGATATTATTAGATTATTTATTTATTATTATATTAATATGGATGATGATTCCAAAAGTAAAGTACGATTGTGATTGTATTATAAGTTGCCAAAATTACATAATTAATTTTATTAATATGGATGATGGTCCATATGGTGTTGTTTTTTTATTAACCTTGTCGTGGATACTTTTTAGTTTATTTAATTTTTCTTAATTCATAATTAGAGAAAGTTTGGATTTATAGATTAATTTGAAGTTTTATTTAAGTCATTAGATTAAAATGTTGATATCATATACTTTTTTAATTTTTTAAAATTTAAATTTGATTTAATAAATTCAATTATGGTCATTAATTATGAAAAATAACTTCTACATTTTATAATTATAAAAAGTAATTACTTTAATGATATAATAATCATGAAAAATAACATTAATACAAGTAAACACAACATTAGTTATTCTATTTTAGATAACTAAAATTTGTGTATTTAATTAGTATTAATGTATATAATGAAATATATATAAAGTTGGAATAAAAATAAGTTTAATATACTTTTAATGATGGATGTATTTGTAAATGTCGGTTTCCTTTAAGTTAACATTAATATTTTATAGTAAACATTAGAGATAAAACAACTCACATAAAGGACAACCACCAACGCTTGAGGATCGACCGGGTATTCTGTACTTTTTTATTTTTTATATTTATCCAATCCCAAGGTTGATTCCAATAACCAGAAGTAAATAAAGCAACCTAGAACATTTATACGATCCTAAGCGCCAAAGTTGTTCATCCTAGCTGACTGTACGTAAAATCCAAGTTGACTTCTACACCCAACTTTGTCTTCTATATCTGTTCTTCATCTTCGATTTTGATCAAATGCTTTAATCTACATTAATGCATCTTGAATAATCACTTCTTAAACTTATTACATCAATACATGTGAATATTTTTTTAATTTTATTTAGAGATCCAAGATGACCTAACTTAAGAGCATCTCCAATGACATCAAGCTATTAAAGACTTTTTTTCAATGTCCCTACTATTAATATATGATATTTAATTAAGAGTTTTAGTTGAAATTATAAACAAGTATTTTATTAAAAGGAATTTAGAAGAGAGTGTGAGTGTGTAGAAAAAAGTCTTTGATCAAATAGCTTGAGAGACATCAAGCTTTTGAAGAAAAAAACTATTCTCTCCAATGGTAAAAAGCTATTCAAAGACTTTTTCTTTCAAAAAAAGCTTTTCATCAACCTCCCATTGGAGATGCCCAGCATAAGCTGACCCAGTTTACAAGTAAAGACTTATACATTCTTTTACACTGTTTGTTATAAACAAATCTAATCAATTACACTAAGACTCAACATGTATATCCTACTAAACAACTTCGATACATAAAATTTTTTGAATAGTAATATTATCATATTTCAACTTATCTTATCTTGCGTATTACGCGGGAAAATAATTTAGTTGTTACTTATATACCGCCATGGTTAAATTGTTTAAGCTTTTTGAAACGCGAACAACCCTTATTGTATTGGCACAATATAAAGATATCAACAAATCTTTAGAAACAAATATTGAAATAACAAGAAAGAACCCCAAATATATATATGTACTTTAATTGACCAGAACTACAAATATAAGCTTCTAATTTACAACCTCCCCTAACAAAATGACGATGCTTAAATTCCATTGAAGTAAATAAAGTGGTAGATATGTAGAATCACTAAAGCTTTAAAGTTTCTGAAACTTCGAGAGAGCTAGAACAAGTTACATAAGGAAGTACAGATATGATAATTAGTTGTGATCAACAAACAAAAAATAATGTCTAGAAATAGAAAAAAAAAAAAAAAAAAAAAAAAAAAAAAAAAAAAAAAAAAAAAAAAAAAAAAAAAAAAAAAAAAAAAAAAAAAAAAAAAAAAAAAAAAAAAAAAAAAAAAAAAAAAAAAAAAAAAAAAAAAAAAAAAAAAAAAAAAAAAAAAAAAAAAAAAAAAAAAAAAAAAAAAAAAAAAAAAAAAAAAAAAAAAAAAAAAAAAAAAAAAAAAAAAAAAAAAAAAAAAAAAAAGGGTGAGCAAAAACCGAACCGGAAAACCAAAAACCGGAAAAAAACGACAAAATCGAACCGAAAACCGAATGAAAACCATTGGTTTGGTTTTCGTTTTCTAAAAACCGAACGGATCGGTTCGGGTTTCGGTTTCATATGCCAAAAAACCGATCAAAAACCGAACCGAAAAAAAATAAAAAAAAAAAAAAAAAAAAAAAAAAAAAAAAAAAAAAAAAAAAAAAAAAAAAAAAAAAAAAACCAAAAAAAAAAAAAAAAAAAACAAAAAAAAAAAAAAAAAAAAAAAAAAAAAAAAAAAAAAAAAAAAAAAAAAAAAAAAAAAAAAAAAAAAAAAAAAAAAAAAAAAAAAAAAAAAAAAAAAAAAAAAAAAAAAAAAAAAAAAAAAAAAAAAAAAAAAAAAAAAAAAAAAAAAAAAAAAAAAAAAAAAAAAAAAAAAAAAAAAAAAAAAAAAAAAAAAAAAAAAAAAAAAAAAAAAAAAAAAAAAAAAAAAGGGTGAGCAAAAAAAAAAAAAAAAAAAAAAACGACAAAATCGAACCGAAAACCGAATGAAAACCATTGGTTTGGTTTTCGTTTTCTAAAAACCGAATGGTCGGTTCGGGTTTCGGTTTTAGAAAAAAACCGACCCAAACCGACCCATACTCACCCTACATTTAACTTCACCACCAAGCTTTTCATACCTTAGCTGTTAATGTACCGGGCATGATACGTAGTTCTCTAGCCTCAACAGTCACAAAGTCTGGATTCGCTACCACCATAGGGATTTCTTTAGCTGCACATTGCTCTAGAATCTTCTCAAGCTCCTCAACCTTCTTAGAAATGGAATCACCAGCAGATGAAAAAAATAAATAAATAATAGATGCAATACAAGGTCATAGACAATGAGAATGCACAAAATCAAAATGATGAGAGGAAAAATAAAAAACTTTTTCAAATGGAAAATTAAGGAATTTCTTTTTTCCTCCCAATACAACGCTATAACAGACAGAAGTATCTTGAATGTATAACGTTCCGATGACCGATATGAGTTTAACAAAGCTAATCAATTTATCCCAACAGACTCTTATAACTAGTCTTATCTATATTTCTATACTACCATATAAAAATTCTACCACCCCCATTTTTAGAGATAGTTAGAAAGAAGTTAGTTAGAAATAACCAAAGTACCATTAAATACTTAATGAATCTCCAATTTGAAAAAAGTTACTGGTCTTGAGTTGTTTATTAAAAGAAATGAAATAATTTGATGAGAATAAAAGAAATACAATCCTTTCAAATCATTCCAAAAATAAGAATAAGATGTTTAGTCCTAAAACAACTAAATAATCATTTCTAATCTTATCAATTCATTTCCCTTTAAAAAAAAACTCATAAAAAATAAAAAACGCCACTTATTTTATAATCATTTGGATTCATTTCTTTTCCTCCCTTAAAAAAAATCAATAACCTAGTGCTATATTATTAATTAATTTATACCATCAATTCCTTATCTTATAATATATCTACACTAACCCCTTTAAATCAATTATCTACGCCACTCGCCGCTGCCGCCATTACCACCGGTCGCCGCCGCCTCACCGCTGCCGTTTCATCACATTGTACGGGTCCTTTGCTAGTATCAAAGTATAAACCCTGAACTCTATATTATTCTGTTAAGAGCGCGAGTATATATGTGTCTCAAATTGATACTGTTTGGCAAAGTTTGAGCATGTATACAATTTATCAAAATAATCGAAACTCCATTGGTTGATTCATATTCTGCGTGTTGAGTTCCAATAATTGAGTGCCTAATTGTTAATTAAATTATTAACCTTCTCTTAAAACCTGAAACTTAAGACTGAAGGGAGTGGGGCGATCCCCCCCTGTTCGCCGCTTCCATCGCCGGCTACACCGGCCCGAGATGGCGATAGGGCCAAAAAAATGAAAATGGCAATAGAAATCGATCGCCTCCCACAACTTTGACTATTGCTTTTGATTGGCTAGCAACGAACGACTAGTTTTTCTTTTTTTATTTTTATTTTTTGTTTACTTTAGTTGTTTTTTATTTGTTGGATTTTTTTTCCCTATTTTTGGTTGCAGGTTGCAGGTGACTTTGTAGAAGATGAAGTGGTGTTGGATGAAGTGGTACGTGGGTTAAAGAAAGAAGGAAAAGGTTATAAATCAACTTTTACTAAACCCCCCCCCCTTTACTATTATGTATATACATATTAGTTATATAAATAAAATCAATTTTACTTTACCCCCTTTTACTATTATATATATACATTAGAAGCTGAACGGTGTGACTTTCTTTAGTTATGCAATGTCTTTTATATATTTTGTATATATGTGTGTGTTTGTAATTTTTAGTATAAAAAGTTAAAAAATTTAAAAAAAAAACAATTATTAGTAGGTGACACATGTCAAGAGTCCCCCACCCTCCAAGTAGCCTCACTCTCACTTTTGTAAGGGGCTACCCAATGTGTGACATGGCGCCACATGTCGCGACTCGCCCCACTTCTCTCAGCCTAAGAGCTTCCATGCCAAAAGTTCTTCAAAATATCATTCTGATATCGATAATAGTCAAATTGTACACTAACAGATTGAAGAAAATTTTCGATATGACCCTCCATGATTACGAACAAACTGTATTATTCGAATCCAAAAATGAAAGAAAAACCCCAAAAAGTCGAGACCGCCCTAAAAGGGAATTCCAAGCTCTCAAAAATTTCGAGCAAAAATGTCCAATTGGCACAAAACAAACAGGGGGTCAAACTCTAACAAACGAATTAAAACCCTCAAAAATCGAAATTAACGTACAACGGAATTCAAATTTGACTCCAATAACATGTACAAATAAGAGGAAACCTAACAATAATTAAGTTTATATAATTAATGTTGTATGACTTGTGTCCACTTATGTGGGTTAATAACGTTTTAATCACGTAACTTGATACAATAATCGTTTTAACCAAGTCCGCTTTTTATCTATTTTTTGCTTATACCTGACATTTTACAAAGATTACTTCATATATACATTCCCTAATTCTTGTTCTAAACTGTATAAAGTTGAGCACAAACTAGGTAGTTACAAACAAACAAATCATTATGAATTTCACTAATAATAATGCCCTTCTTTATAGATCGATACTAGCTAGTGGAGTAGCCATGCTGTTAATATAAAAAAAATTTCTCTCATAATATATTGTTGCATTATGCTTGGGCGCTTGCGATTCACCTATATTAATACAAAATTGGTTTTTGGATATCTATTCACAAAATCCTTAATTAGACCGTTTATAATTAATGGTGCATGCATCAAGAGTGTGGAAGGCTAACGACGCTGTGGTGGTGGTGTGGACTGTTTTTGCGATAGCATTATGAATTTATGTTTAATTAAGCTCTTGTGTATATGAAATAGTATCGCAAAAATATTAATTACATATTCCGGTTGGAAATCGGATCAATCAGTTGCGTATCAGGAAAAAAAAAATCTGTTAAAAATAATTAGAGGTAACAATTGTAACAAAAGGATAAAAATATCCAAATACGCGGAACCCCCCACGCATCACAAACTCATCGTTTAACCGAAGGGATCAATCAAACCGACGCAATGACGATGAGGCCACGATGAGGCCTATAATTGGGTAAATAGTACAAGCATATAGTATCCATGCTAGCGATTCGGACTTTGGACATATATCGACCCACAAAAATGATTTGGGTATAGAAATTTTACGTTGCAATTACACGATCGACTTGTCTGGCAAGCACCATAACTACTACCCAAACTACTTGAAAAGTTTTAATTAATTTGCACAACTAAAAGCAACCAATAATTCAACAGATCGATAGTTTGGTTGCACTACTAGAAAATCTGGATATACCCACGGATTTTCCCACGACGAAAAATCCGTGGAAAAATTTCCCACGG
The DNA here is from genome assembly GCA_034093135.1 of Erigeron breviscapus. Lineage (NCBI taxonomy): Eukaryota > Viridiplantae > Streptophyta > Magnoliopsida > Asterales > Asteraceae > Erigeron > Erigeron breviscapus. Next base: position 42,276,265 of record CM067173.1, on the reverse strand, counting down.
ATTACCCACGATTTGGGGTTAAAATTAAAGAGTCAATACATCTTCATTTTTTGCCACAAATTTCCCACGGAATATCCACAAAATTATCTTCGTGGGAAATCCAAAGAAAATAAACAACAATTTTCCACGGATTTTCCACAAAGCATGCACCCGTGGGAAATCTGTGAAAACTCCGTAGGAAATACTATGTATATTCTGTTGATAATCCGTGGGAAATATTTTCCACAGATTACCCACAGATAAATCTAAGCTGTGGGAAATCTGTGGGAAACACTTCCTACCGATTACACACGGATAAATTAATTTCGTGGGTAATCCGTGGCAAATACTTTGAAAAATGGTGTTGTGTTATCCGTGGATAAATCGTGTGAAATATTTTCCACAAATTACTCATAGATGAACTCAAACTGTGGAAAATCCGTTAGAAATCCATGAGAAGTTTTTTGTAAAAAATGTTTTGATTTATCTGTGCGAAATCTATGGGAAGATTTTTTACAGATTTCCCACAGATTATTATATTTCAAGGGTAATCTATGAGAAATTTGTCGGAAATTCAAATAATTTATCATTTTGTTTAGTGTATATACTATATAAATAAATGGATGTACATTGTATGTAAATATATGTATTTGACACTCAAACACAGACATACATACTACATACACATACATAATGTATGCATCGTGCAGGTATTCGTGCAACACTACAACAAAAATGGGTTGTTACGACCCTTTCCCTGTGGACACTTTTATTATTGTGTGCTAATAAACACATATTATAGGACACTTTATAGTTTAGTCATATTATGTAATAACTTATATGACATTTAATAAGTAATTTCTAACAGGGTAGTTTAATAAACACTTAATGGTTAGGGGTTTTATTATGTTAGTATCTAACAGTTCTGAAATGCATCTCCTTCGCCCACGCGAGAGATTTGCATGCCAGTCGGGAATAACGGCTATGTTATGAAATCAAGCAGCAGACAGACTCATTTGAACGATATTCCCTTATAACTGGTTTAGGAGATTAGGGTCCCTCTTATATTCTCTACTATAACACTTGATATGTAAGTCCTACTAAACTTAGTTTATAAGACACTTATTTGGAGGGGTCATATTATGTTGTTATATATTGGAACACATGTTATATAGGTTGTAATATAATAAGTTTTTTGAACACTTTATATCCAAGTAACATTATATTAAGCATTATGAGACACTTTATATCGAATGGGCCGATTGGGTTTTCAACCTTGCTTGTTGTCTCATGTGAGCCTAATAGACCCAATATGTTTCTCAATCGTTTGGACCTAACGGGCCAAGTACGCCTATATGTTTTATTAGTTGGGCCAAAATATTTATAAGATACCATAAATTGTTAAAACTTTTAATTAAGGGATTTTATCATATTTATCCTTATTAACTTATAAAATCACATATTTACCCACTTAAATTAGATAATATCATAAATACCCATTTTAAACACTTAACCCTTCGTAAAAACCCATTTACTCAATTCTAATATTAATTAAAACCTCAAATATTTAAACAAATGTAAATTAGACTATGTCAAATATAATAAAATATGATTAAAATTCGCTTGTAATACATGTCTCTCATTATTAGACTCCTTGGAGGGACTAAATACTTATGTAATAGGGAAAATAATATTTTTTTAAATAAAAAAATCAAACAATACATAATCAATCTATAAATCATACTGATTTATACGGGTATTAGACTACCTTTAAGACTTTAAACATTTTTTTTATCGCTAAAATACTCCTCTTTGTTTAATTCTAATTTATCATCTTCTTGTTTTTTTTAATTAAAATTACTCCTAAAAATCTATGTGAAGTTGTGAGAACAAATTGTAAAAATTTGCTGAAACTATCAATTGACGCCACCGCCGCCACCACCGTTGCCGCCCCCACCACCAATCGTCTTCGTCGCAGCCATCTCCGTCGCCGTCATTACATTGTCACTGCCACCGCCGCTACCACTTATCGTCGCATCGTGCGGGTACATTTATAATAATTCTCTTAGCTTTATTTAGTAATGAAACCTTAAATCTTATCTTTTTATATGTAATAAGCGTATTCCACACACATGAATGAGAAGAAGATAAAAAATAATAATAATAATAATAGAGTTAATTACACTTTTGGTCCCTGTCGAGGGTTAAAAATTACCGTTTTCATCCCTACCTTTCATATATTACCATTTTGATCCAAAAAACTTTGCTCCGTCAACGCTTTTGGTCCAATTCTCGAAACGGGCGTTAAACGCCCATCACGTGATCTGCACATGATGGGTATTTTAGTCATTTCATAACACAGGGACCAAAAGCGTGAATACTAAAGGTCTGCACATGATGGTATTATATAATTTGTCAGACCCATTCATCTCTTTCTTCACACTTTCTTGTTCCAATCTATTTTTCACTCCTCAATCTTCATTTCATTTTATCAAACAAGTTTCAGAGACAACAATATCCTCTATGAACTTCACACAAAATAAGCATTTCAATTATCATATATCAATCCATTTGCTTACGAACATCTATAGCGTAAAAACAAATCACTACTATAGATCAAAGTTATCAAAGCAAGCATGTATTCATCGCCTTTAACCACCACCACCACTGACCACCACCGATGTTTTAACCGCCACCACTGTTCTTCCTTTTCTCTCCGATTTCTCCACCACCCATCGCAACCGCCACACCTCTCACAGATAGAATATAAATATAGATATAGATCTGGATATATGGATTAGATCAGAAGATGCTATTGCTTCACGATCACTTTCCAATTACATAAACCATTCATGTCACTTTAACCGGAATTTTTCGTGGGTATCAGAATTGTGAGTTTGTGACCTGAGCTAATATTGAGCATCTCCACCTCAGAATCGTCATCATCCTCCGTGGCATTCCTTCTATGCTGCTGCTGCTGGCCTTTTATCATATTATTATTATTATTGACAGAATTTTTATTATTATTATTTATATTATTATTATTAGGGTTTTTAGAAGTCCGATTTGAAGGAGGTTGAACGAAATTGACAACTGGCTTAGTGGATCGAGTTTGAGAAGTTTTTGTGTAGTTTAAATCTCGTTGTGATTGTTCTTTTAATGCCATTTGTAACAGCTCATCGTCGTCACTGTCACTCATTTTTTTGTTTTTTTGGATTGAATTGAAGTTGAAAAAGGAAAGATTTTTGGGGGTTCTTGGAAGAAGAAGAAGATATGGATCTTGGTTTTTCTTCTTTTTTGTTTTTGGTTTTTGGATAGGTGAATTTTTGACAGATAATGGACTTCAGGACTTGTTATTTTCAAGTCAAAGTTGTTCTAAAGTTATTTTAGATTTGCAGACCTTTAGTATTCACGCTTTTGGTCCCTGTGTTATGAAATGACTAAAATACCCATCATGTGCAGATCACATGATGGGCGTTTAACGTCCGTTTCGAGAATTGGACCAAAAGCGTTGACGGAGCAAAGTTTTTTGGACCAAAACGGTAATATATGAAAGGTAAGGATGAAAACGGTAATTTTTAACCTTCGACAGGGACCAAAAGTGTAATTAACTCATAATAATAAAAAATAAGATAACCATCATTTGTATAAAATAAAACTAATTTAATAATGCAGATGTGTTACATAAGCATGGATAAAAGAAACACAACCAACACACAAGGCCATCGAATCCACTATTACAAAAGCAAAATCCAATCAAGCGGCTCATACTTATTTCCCATCTTTCACACGGATCGTCATCCAACGATCCAAATCAACTCTCAAAAAATCAAGATTTCGAACTTCACACCTTCCCCTTGTTATGTAGATCTATATGTGTCTCTGTATTTTCAAAAACTAATTCCTAAATCAAAATCACACACTATTGGTAAGCATTCATAAATATATTTCGTATAAATCTTTATATATCTCTTTATTTTCAATCTGAAATGGCACATACCAATGAACAACCAGGAAGGCATCCTCGTAAGCAGCCAACCACCAAGGCCGCAAGGAACTAATTTGTGTGCTCTTTCATGCTAAAAGGGTTACCATCATGCCTAGTGATATGCAGCTCGCTCGTCGGATCCGTGGTGTTTAGTTTGTGATGGAAGTTATGGTTTGTAGATCAGATCTACTAGATCTAGACATGTTTTAATGTGACCTGTTTAGATCTTAATGAATTGAATATTCAAGAATTTGTTGCATATACATATATATTATCTGTTTATGTTTGAAGATACTAATTCTATATCTATTATATTTTAGATTTCTTAATCTGAATGTGTAGTTTGTTACTTTCTTTTGTGTAAATCAGTGGTTATTAATCAATGAAAATAGATATTAGCCTTTGTATTCATTTAAATGATGGAATTAATCAATGAAATTGGACATGAAGTAATTTTGGATCAGCGTAGGAGATTTGTAGCTGATAACAATTCATATTAGTCTTCTAGTTCCGTTTTTAATTAAAATTTGTAATTAATCCAAAAATTGTGGGAAAAAATATTATATTTTATGCAGGAGAATGGTGGAAAATCAATTGGAATATTTGTGGGAAACAAATCGGTTGAAAATCCGTGGGAAATGAATCCAAAGAGATGTGGGAAATCTATGGGAAATAAAATCCGTGGAAAATCGGTGGGAAAAAAAATCTGTGGGAAATTGGTGGGAAGATAAAATCCGTGGGAAAATACAAAAAAAGTTCCGTTGAAAATCCGTGGGAAGTCTGTTAGTATATCCGTGGGAAAATATGTGGGTATATTTCCCACGAATTTATGCTCGTGGGAAAACCGTGGCAAATATTAAGTGGCCGTGGGAAAATCCGTGGGAAATCATTTCCCACGCCCTTTTAACGTCGGAAAATCCGTGGGAAATCATTTCCCACGCCCTTTTTAACGTCGGTCATAATCCGTGGGAAAATCCGTGGGAAATCATTTCCCACGCCCTTTTTAACGTCGGTCATAATCCGTGGGAAATCCGTGGGAAAACAACCATTTCCCACGAATTTCCCACGGATTTGGCCGTGGGAATACGCCAGTTTTGTAGTAGTGTTGGTGAAACATCTATTATATATTTCATGATCGTAGCCAGCAAGCTTATGAACGATATATATATGTTCATCGTACTTTTACCTAGACAAGGGGGGTAGTGTCGAATTAGCATGTCTTAAACAAGTGTCGCTCTAAACTACACACACTCCCTGGATGCATGTAGCTAGCTAGGCTAGCTGGGCTGCATGGTTGCAACCAGTTTTATATTGAAGCGTTAATCGATAATTTATACTACATGCATAAAGGATCAAGCTTAATATTCCTATCGATAATCTACGTACAGACTGGAATTACGAGCATATATATATATAATATATATATATATATATATTATATATATATATATATATATATATATAGTGATCAAGTGGGAACCAAAACAAGGGTGAAAACTGTGAGAACTACTAAAAAACCATCTATATATAGAAATATAGGAGAGAGATCAAATGAGAAGTTGTCATAAGGAGAGAAGAGAGAGAAGGTCCTATGAACCAATCAGAACGTGACATGTGGCTTTTAAAAAAAAAACGCGGTGGCATTTTTGTAAATAATTTGACTTCAAACCCAAGCTGACCCAACCCACCCCAAGCTGACCCAACCCCAAGCTGACCTCCCAAGCTGACCCAACCTCAAGCTGACCCAACCCCAAGCTGACCCAACCCCAAGCTGACCCAACCCAACCCCAAGCTGACCCAACCTGACCCAACCTGACCCAGACCCCAACCTGACCCAACCTGACCCAGACCCCAACCTGACCCAGACCCCAACCTGACCCAACCTGACCAGACCCCAAGCTGACCCAACCTGACCCACTGACCCAAGCTGACCCAACCCAACCCAAGCTGACCCAAAACCCATAATCTACATTACATTTGTGTAGATTATGTGTAAATTGTGTCAAGCTGACCCAACCTGACCCAGACCCCAAGCTGACCCAACCCAGAACCCAAGCTGACCCAAAACCCATAATCTACATTTGTGTAGATTAATCTACATTTGTGTAGATTATGTGTAAATTGTGTCAAGCTGACCCAACCCCAAGCTGACCCAACCTGACCCAGACCCCAAGCTGACCCAACCCAGAACCCAAGCTGACCCAAAACCCATAATCTACATTTGTGTAGATTATGTGTAAATTGTGTCAAGCTGACCCAACCCCAAGCTGACCCAACCTGACCCATGACCCAGACCCCAACCTGACCCAAGCTGACCCAACCCAGAACCCAAGCTGACCCAACCTGACCCCCAAGCTGACCCAAAACCCATAATCTACATTTGTGTAGATTAATCTACATTTGTGTAGATTAATCTACATTTGTGTAGATTATGTGTAAATTGTGTCAAGCTGACCCAACCCCAAGCTGACCCAGACCCCAAGCTGACCCAACCTGACCCAACCTGACCCAACCTGACCCAAGCTGACCCAACCCAGAACCCAAGCTGACCCAAAACCCATAATCTACATTTGTGTAGATTAATCTACATTTGTGTAGATTAATCTACATTTGTGTAGATTATGTGTAAATTGTGTCAAGCTGACCCAACCTAAGCTGACCCAACCTGACCCAGACCCCAAGCTGTAACACCCCGACTAAGGCGGAAACACGAGATGTCACAGAACGACATGGTACAAAAGATTTAAATATAAAACATCAACATAAAGTTTCAAATGCCATTCAAATTCAAAAGATTACAAGTTCAAGTTGACGTTTAATAAACATTACATAACCAAATTCATAATCAAAGGATCAAATGTTCGCATTACTAGTCCAACATGCAACAAACAAACACATCATCCAAGAGGCGGTCCATAGTGCTAACTTACTGCTCTAGACCTGAAAAGCATGAAGAAAAAGTGTCAACTACGAGAGTTGAGTGAGTTCATAGGTTTATTTACCAAATATACGTACAACCGATTCAAATTAAGAAGTAGTAAATCATATAGTTTCCAAGAATTTCCTTCATAATATCCGTACCCAAACCGTATGTTCAAAACATAATTTCCATCCATAATAATAATAAATTTCCATTCAGCCAAAGGCATAATTTGATGAGTAAATGCTTGAGCCACTACTAAGACCATTTCCTGTCCCAACCAACATAATATTTCATTTCATAGCACAAGCTGTCAATCAAGTGCAATTAATAAAGAAGGGGATCGTGCCATGGAGACGACCGCCTAATATAAAGTAGATTAGAGCACCGCTCGGGTCGGACTGGAAGTGAAGGTCGTCACGAAGGCAACCAACATTCCACCGTTACCTATTTTAGTGGGTGAGTGGACGACTCCTAGTTGCGCAACCCTCTAACTACAGGCCTCCCCTTTCGGAGTTAATAGTAGTGTACCGAAGTGATACAGTTTGACAGAACTCAAGCTCATCATATAACTTATAACACATTGAACATACAATATATCCCATTTCATAATCATTCTTTCAAGAATCATTCATATATATAAAGCAATTTTATTTATCATGTTTTTCACCCCGAAAGTAAAACACATAAAGAGTTTGAAAGGGGGCTATGACTCACTTGATTCGAGAGTGTTAGGGGCTGATCAAATGCGAGATCTTCGTCTAGTCGTGTTGCTCCCAAGCAAGCCTAAACCATGGTATTTATATATACACAACGTAAGTGTGTGTAGCATGAACTAGTGTGCTAGATCATGAGATGTATACTAGTAGACTTGCCAATCTTTGGTTGTAAATTGATTATGGAGTTAAAGTGTATTATATTGTTCACGTTATTTGGTTAGAAGATATTTGGTGGAGAAGATCATTTTCTCATTATACGTATTTAAACGTTTGTTGGAAATTCGGTAACTTGGCTTTGATTGTCATGGTTTCCATTATATGCTTTGCTTAATCGCAATGTTTGACATTAGTAATCTTGTAATATTAATATTTATGTATATTTTCTGATTTGTAATTATTTATTTAATTTAATAATATTTAATTACTTATTTATTCACTTTATTGATTTATTAACTAAATAATTCCTTAAAAATACTTTTAAGTGTCATAATTGTCTTTATAAATTATGAATAATTTTATTTGAGTTATATTCTGATATATATGCTTCTTAATTTATAATTTCATGTTTTATACTTTTATTTGTGTATTTTCCATTAATTTTAATAATAATGTTTAATTAGTTATTTTTACTTAATTATTTATCTTTAAATTATGTAACACATGTCTCTTGACTCTTAACTATTTTTCTCCAGTAGGTTTTAGTTATTTTTATCAATGGTTAAGAAGATTTAGCCAAATTCATGATTTACATAATTTATTTATTGATTTATTTGCCTTTTAATTACCATTTAAATTCAATAATTCATGGAAATTCTTAGAAATCACATTTTAGTCAAAAATCCCAGGCCTTTTAGGCAACTTTTATCAATAAAAACTCATATTAATTCAACCTCTCTTGTGTATTGCTTATTTTGAGGACTTTATGATTAAAAATCATTTACCGAAATAGTGATTTTAGCCTCATTTCTTAAGCTATTAAGGTACTTCAAAATGGATTTTCATTCTTATTTCAATATTTACAGAAAGTCCATCATATTTTGGTGATTCAAGTCATGATAGTGGTGGTGGTGTGATATGTGCAATTTAGTGCTTTCGGTTAGTGATTATTTGACCCGAAAAGGTGATTTTTGAGCTTATTCTTGCCATGCATCAAGTGACTTGAGTTTTATACTTTTGAAGTAACTTATTTCCAGTAGGTTTATCATATTTTCTTGGTCATAATATTATGGTGCATGTGTATGCTCAAAATGCATTTTTGCATGTTTTCGGTTTATGATTTCTAGCTTATTTTAACATGTTTTGATTCGAGCTTTATATCCTTGATATTTTATCAATTTTTCCAGAATATTATCATCAAGATTAACATATTTTTCAGTTATGACAAGTCCATATTCATCTCATAACCCAACAAAAGATCCAACCTTCTTAAATCTAACATGCATGTAATCATCTCATCATTTTAACAACAAATCTTTATCCATCTTTAATCCATCAACATAAAAACATATTCTTATGAGAAATCTCAGAAATATATTCATCAAAACATATAAAAATATAATCATCTTTCAAAGGAAAAATCACTTTAAAAGCTACTTAATCTATAACAACACTTTTGGGTCTTAAACTAGTTGAATCCTTGGATTTTTCTTCTTAGATTCGACATGCATGAGCATGGAAAGAAAGATCCTATCAACTTTGCCCTCATCAAGTGTATATTTGAAAGAAAACATTAAGAAAACATGAACTTTTGATAAAACCTTTGAATTTAAACAAGAATAAGATTAATCTAGTAAAGAGATGAAGTTATATACCCTTGAAGAACTCGATTTTTGATGAAGAAATGATGCAGATTTTCGTGGCCTCCAAACCCTTATAATACCCTTAATCTATGCTTAAAACAACCCTTAATCTATAGCTTACTATAACCCTTTAACAATCTAACTTAACCCTTATTATGATTATGTGTTAAGTAAGATTTTTGCCTTGCTTTTTCTCCCCTTTGGCTGCCGAAATGAAGAAGAAAAAGAGGAAGGAGGAGAGTTTTCTTTTTTTTTTTTTTTTTTTTTTTTTTTTTTTTTTTTTTTTTTTTTTTTTTTTTTTTTTTTTTTTTTTTTTTTTTTTTTTTTTTTTTTTTTTTTTTTTTTTTTTTTTTTTTTTTTTTTTTTTTTTTTTTTTTTTTTTTTTTTTTTTTTTTTTTTTTTTTTTTTTTTTTTTTTTTTTTTTTTTTTTTTTTTTTTTTTTTTTTTTTGTTAAAATATCATTTTAAATTATTTTAAAAAATAATAATTTAATTTGTTTTAATTCTTTTTTTTTTTTATTTTTTTTTATGTTAATTAATTTTTTTTTTTTTTTTTTTTTTTTTTTTTTATATAAAGTGTAGGTATATTTGTGTATATGTATAGGTTGTATGTATATATTTTGTAAAGGTGATTTGTATTTATTTTAGACTTATAAACATATACTTATTATTATTTAACCACTTTTATGTACTTTAGGAGTTATAAATATTTTTAAGATGCTCATGGCATTTTTATGAACAAATATCATTTAGTTGGCTTGATGATTCGAATTGTTGGACATTTGTAAGAATTTTTGATTGTTAGCTCAACTTGTGAGACTTACTTTATTATTTATAGTTTGATCGAACATTAATAAAGTTTTTGTTCAATGATTTTTATTAGATTGAATTTAGAACTAATCAATAGCTTTAGATTGCTAATTTAGGGGCATTAACTACTAGCTTCAAGTATAACTATGGCTTGCGGGATCATAGACAACATAACTAGCACATATATAATATTAAAAAGTAGGGTTGTTACATCCTTACCCCCTTAGAAGAATTCCGTCTCGAATTTGAATTTGCTTAGGGAGTAAGTGCGGATATTTCTCGCGTATAAAGTCCTCGCGCTCCCATGTAAACTCTGGTCCGCGTTTCGTATCCCGTCGAACTTTAACGATAGGGATCTTGCTTCTCTTAAGGCGTTTCTCATCGCGATCGAGAACTTCTATTGGCTCCTCACGAAATTGGAGCTTATCTTCCACACGTAGTTCTTCAAGTGGGACTACTTTCGAATCATCCGCCACACATTTCTTCAAGTTCGACACATGGAATGTGTCATGAACATCTCCCAATTCTTGGGGTAATTTCAACTTATAGGCTACGGGGCCTATTCTAGCAACAATTTCAAATGGCCCAATGTATCGGGGGCTCAACTTTCCTCTTTTGCCGAACCTTACGGTTCCCTTCCATGGCGACACCTTTAATAGCACCTTGTCGCCAACCTCAAATTTTAGGGGCTTCCTCCTTTGATCCGCATAACTCTTTTGCCGATCTCTTGCGGCCTTAAGCTTTTCTTTAATGATCGCCACCTTGTCCGTTGTCTCTTGGACAAAATCAACGGTAGCTAGGCTTCTTTCACCCGCCTCTACCCAACACATGGGTGATCTACATTTACGCCCGTATAGAGCTTCAAACGGTGCACATTGTATGCTAGAGTGATAACTATTGTTGTAAGTAAATTCCGCGTATGGCAAGTGTTCATCCCAACTTCCACTGAATTCTAATGCGCAAGCCCTTAGCATATCCTCCAGCGTTTGTATTGTACGCTCACTTTGCCCATCCATTTGTGGGTGGTAAGCCGTGCTTAATGCTAACGTAGTGCCCATTGCTTCTTGCACAAGACCCCAGAAACGTGAGGTAAACCTACCATCCCTATCGGATATTATGGACAGAGGTACACCATGTAATATCACAATCCTTTCAACGTACAAGCGAGCTAAACGCTCAGTGTTCCAATCTTCTTTGATGGGGATGAAATAGGCTGATTTCGTAAGACGATCAACAATCACCCATATAGCATCATGACCTTTCTTTGTCCGAGGCAATTTCGTCACTAGGTCCATTGCTATTTGCTCCCACTTCCACTCAGGAATTTCCGGCTGCTTTAAAAGTCCAGCTGGCTTTTGGTGCTCAGCTTTGACCATCGCACAAGTCATGCATCGGCTCACATATAGGGCTACATCACCTTTCACCCAAGCCACCAAAAGTCCCTTTTTAGACCTTGGTACATCTTATCCGCTCCCGGATGAATCGAGTATTTTGAATTGTGAGCTTCATTCATTAGTACCTCTCTCAGCCCATTGATCTTTGGGACCCAAGCTCTTTCTTTGAAATACAAGATGCCTTCATCATCCCTATCGAACCTTGTTTCTACCCCACTCAAGGCCTCTTTTTCAATATTCTTCCCTTCAAAAGCCTTTGCTTGATCTTCTAAGAATTTGTCCCTTAGAGACATTTTCACTCGTAAGTGGTTAATTCTTGTCCTCGACACCTTAGTGCTCACCTTCCTACTAAGAGCGTCAGCAACAACATTTGCCTTTCCGGGGTGGTACTTAATTTCGCACTCGTAATCGTTAAGCAGCTCCACCCACCTCCTTTGCCTCATGTTCAACATCTTCTGATCGAAGATGTGTTGCAAGCTCTTGTGGTCGGTAAATATGGTGCACTTGGTGCCATAAAGATAATGTCGCCATATCTTCAAGGCAAACACTACGGCTCCTAGCTCCAAATCGTGTGTCGAATAATTCTTCTCATGTGGCTTCAATTGCCTAGATGCGTATGCAATAACCTTGTCTCTTTGCATTAGTACGCACCCTAGCCCTTTATTCGACGCATCACAATACACTACAAATCCTTCCATTCCATCCGGTAATGCTAGTATTGGTGCTTCACACAACATGTTCTTAAGCGTTTGAAACGCTTGCTCTTGTTCTTCACCCATTCGAACTCTCTTGACTTTTGGGTCAATTGGGTTAAAGGTACCGCAATCTTAGAGAATCCTTGAATGAACCTCCTATAATAACCCGCCAAACCTAGGAAGCTACGCACTTCCGTTGGTGTCTTGGGTGTCTCCCATTTCTTGATTGCTTCTATCTTAGACGGATCTACATGGATTCCTTCTTCGTTCACAATGTGCCCCAGAAATTGGACTTGACGGAGCCCAAAATTCACACTTAGAAAACTTAGCATATAGCTTCTCGTCTCTAAGTAGCTGCAAGATTATCCTCAGGTGCTTCTCGTGCTCCTCCTTACTTCTAGAGTATATCAAAATGTCATCGATGAACATTATGACGAATTTGTCCAAGTATGGCCTACAAATCTTATTCATTAGGTCCATGAAAACGGCTGGCGCATTTGTGAGACCAAATGGCATCACTAGAAACTCATAATGCCCATAGCGAGTTCTAAAGGCCGTTTTAGGTACATCTTCTTCTCGTACCCTCAACTGATGATAGCCGGACCTAAGGTCAATTTTCGAGAAATGCGACGCTCCTTGCAGTTGATCGAACAAATCGTCTATTCGCGGCAGCGGATATCTATTCTTGATCGTCAATTTATTCAATTCTCTATAGTCGATGCACATTCTCAAAGATCCATCCTTTTTCTCGACAAAGAGAATTGGCGCACCCCATGGCGAAGAACTAGGTTGGATTAAACCTTTATCAAGCAATTCTTGCAATTGCTCTGAGAGTTCTCGCATTTCGGAGGGCGCTAGCCTATACGGTGCTTTAGCTACGGGGGCTGCCCCGGGAACTAAATCGATAGTAAACTCTACTTGTCTCGCAGGGGGAAGTCCAGGTAGTTCGTCCGGAAATACATCTAGAAAATCTCTAACCACTGTTACCTTGAGAGGATCCTTATCTTTCACTCGCTTATCCACTACTTGTGCCAAGTATGTGTGGTATTCCTTGCGTAAATACTTCCTCACTTTCATAGACGACACTATCTTGGGTTGGACTCCCGCCTTATGGCCTTGAACTATTAGCACCTCACCGCTATCTAAAGGAATTTTAATGATCTTTTCATGGCAAAGTATTTCAGCACGCATTTTCGACAACCAATCCATTCCTACTATCACATCAAAGCTTCCTATTTCTATGGGAATCAAGTCTATACTATAATCCTTCTCATCTAAAGTTAACTTACAATCAGCAATAATTTCCCTAGTCTTATACTCGTTTCCATTAGCATATTCAACATAATAAGTTTCCTCAAGCTCACTAGGTATCTTATCAATCAATTCTTTAAATTCAAAGGAAATGAAACTTCTCTCGGCTCCAGAATCAAACAACATAGAGGCATAGACATTATTTAATGGAAACGTACCTACGATGACATTTGGGTCATCACGTGCCTCATTTGCTCCCATCGCATACACCCGTCCTCTTGCTGGACCTCCTTGATTTCCTCGGTTCACGTTGTTACCTTGATTCCCTCCATTTGCTCTATTCCCACCATTTCCTTGGTTCACTCGATTCCCATTATTTCCTTGGTTTGCTTGATTCCCACGGTTGCCAACATTTCGAAAATTCCCACGATTATTGTTCATGTTCCCACGACCTCCTTGAGCTTTTCCCAACCTAGGGCAAGCATTCCTCCAATCATCCATAGCTCCACATTCACGACATGCTCCGGGATTTCCTCCAACTCTTGCTCCACTTTGGCAATAGGCAGCAAGGTGTCCAAATCGGTTGCAAGTCGTGCATTGCTTACATTCTCCTCGATGGTGGTTGCCGCAACGGTTACATCTTGGCGGCATGCCACCGTTTGGGGTGGGGTTAGCATCGGCAATTCCATAGTTTCTCACTACTTTTTGTCTTTTATCTGACCCATTACCTTTCCTATCACCAAATCGATTTCCTCCTCCTTGCCTTGAGCTTGATTCACCACACGAGTATCTTCCACTCCTAACCAAGTCATTTACTAACTTGGTTGCCAAGCTTATAGCTTCTTCAATTGTGGTGGGGTTCGCGGCCGTGACCATCAATCTGATCTCAGGTACTAATCCATAGATAAACCTTTCAACCTTCTTAGCCTCGGTGTTCACCATCTCAGGTACTAGCACACACAACTCGTGGAAGCGAATGGCATATGCCTCCAGCTCCATTCCTTTCATAGTATGGCCCCAAAACTCAATCTCCAACTTTTGCACCGCTGGGCGGGGACAGTATTCCCGCTTCATTTCCTCCTTGAGTTGCTCCCAAGTCAAAGCATTCATTACGGCGTGACCTCTCGTAGTGACTCGGAGGTTCCACCAAGTGAGTGCCCTTCCTTGGAGCTTGCTATCCGCAAACTTGACACGGTCGGCCGGTGCGCAATCGATGATGTTCAAAATGGCTTCCATGCTTTGGAACCATGTGAGCAATCCAACAGGACCTTCCGTCCCATAAAACTCCTTGGGATTGCAAGACGTGAAAGTCTTGTAAGCATTCCTTTCATTAGCATTGCCTCCTCCATCTTGTCTCCTAGCCGTGTTAAGTGTAGCGGTCACATTCTCCGCAATTTGGGTGGCAATGTTTGGCATGACGGCATTGATTTGTTGGGAGATAAGCTCAGCTAACTCGGTCCTTCGCCGGGCCTCTTGCTCTTGGCGCCGGGCCTCATCACTTGTTTCCTCGCCGGTCCTTCGTGGTGCCATGTCTCTACAAAGGATAATATAGTTTAGTCATTCGTGTATTGAATCATATGACATAAACTCGACTCACGACTTCTTGATCCCACACGAGTATATCTAGAGTTACTTAGTGCATGGAGGTCTCGTTTGCACACATATGTATATGTATATCCCGATTCATCTTCCTTTTCTTAATCACGACACACTTGTCATTATGAGTAAATAAATGGCTAGGTAAATTCTAAAATTAATCAACCATGCTTTCTAGGTTAGCTAAGAGAATTACAGAATCTGTGTACGAACTTGGAGCACGTAAAAGTGGCTTAAGATGGACGATCTGGGCAAAACTCATAAAATATAAAACGTAGCCCTATGAGTTAAGTTTCACCTCCAACTGGAATCAGGTCAAAAGACGAAATAGAACTCCAGATATGGCCGTTCTACCAAAAGTGATCAGAACTGATTTCCTGCTGTAACTATAACCTTTATAATAGGGATAACTATAACACAAGAAGGATAACACATAATGTAACCATAGAGGGGCATTAAGCATACATATATATCATTCAAGATAAGTTTACAAAATTGCTACATGCCAAATACGATGTGATCATCGTCACATATAAGCTAGAAAGTTCAAGAAATTGAAACAAAGTACAAACGTTCATACATCAAATAAGTTCATAAATAAAGAAGTCCTTAGGTTCACTTCCTAAGCATGAGAGCTACCACGATAGAGCAAACAGCCGTGAGCACACAACCCATCACAAATATCACCTCGTTAATTCGACGAACTTCCGATATCGCCATCCTCGCATAAACCCCCGTTCGACCCATGATTCCCAAGGCTCTTTCCATCATCACCTCTTGAGTCCTTACCCTTAGTCTAGCATCCCTTAATCCATTTGCTATTCCCCACACCCTCTCCCTTTCTTCACGAGTCATACCAATGGGAGGTGGAGGGGGTACCCCATAAACTGGGCGATGTGGTTCTTCTCCTTGACGCCTATGTCCGAGATGGTACCAGGGATGATCACGAGGAAGGCGCGGCTGAAAGTATGGGTCTTGGGCTGGAAATCGCCCATCACTTAGGTTCATGGGAGCATCTTGCCTTGGCGGAGCGGGTGCTCTAGGGGCTGGTGGCGAGGGCGAGCGGCGTCCGGGTTGGCTAGAGGCAACACTTCTAGCATCATCGCTTTCCGAGGAAGGCGCCTTGTTCGGGTTGACGCCTATGTCCGAGATGGTACCAGGGATGATCACGAGGAAGGCGCGGCTGAAAGTATGGGTCTTGGGCTGGAAATCGCCCATCACTTAGGTTCATGGGAGCATCTTGCCTTGGCGGAGCGGGTGCTCTAGGGGCTGGTGGTGATGGTGGTGATGGTGGTGGCGAGGGCGAGCGGCGTCCGGGTTGGCTAGAGGCAACACTTCTAGCATCATCGCTTTCCGATGGGTCTTCCGTTGGCTCGGTCTCTTCTTCTTCTTCTTCTTCTTGGAGTGGTTGGGGAGGTTGCTCTTGCTCTAGGCGTCTCCTTTCTTCCTCTTCCATGCGGTCCACGAATCCATACAAATTCCTTGGTCTAGGGGCTGATCCGGAAGTTCTACTTGCTTGCGACATGATGTTCCTACACAAGTTTCACAAGGCGTGAGATGACGACTTGACTCGACGCTTAGACGACCATGGACGACCTTGACCATTGACGACCCACGTGGCAACTTACGGACAGCAAGACGACTTGACGGACCATGAGACGACCTTAACCATTCGACAAGCAACTAACCAACTCGACCAACGACTCACAAGCTTAACAACCAAACAACGACATGACCATCCACAACCGACGACCAACTCGACTCGCACGACCAACATAACCATTTATAATTAAAGTAATGACTAGGATTCAACTTGTGCATAGCTCTCATGTATTATATCTAAATGGACAAAGTAATACTAGCCAAGTGGGGGTATTAACTAAGGGTTCTAATAGGTAATGCAAACATTGGATTTGGTTATGTATCTTTTGCACCAAGAATCGTTTTTAAAGCTTATTTTCAAAAGACTCATTTTGAATATTCCTTAGACAACCATTTCGATCATTCCATATTAAATTTTTAGTTAGGCATAGTTGATCAGGCTATGCATAAGTAAAACAAGAATACTTTATGATCGACTCAATTGTTTAAGAAATATTCGACTTGTTTTGAAAATACGTAGGTTATAGCAAAAATTCTCTATAACCTTGTCTCTGATACCATTTTTCTGTAACACCCCGACTAAGGCGGAAACACGAGATGTCACAGAACGACATGGTACAAAAGATTTAAATATAAAACATCAACATAAAGTTTCAAATGCCATTCAAATTCAAAAGATTACAAGTTCAAGTTGACGTTTAATAAACATTACATAACCAAATTCATAATCAAAGGATCAAATGTTCGCATTACTAGTCCAACATGCAACAAACAAACACATCATCCAAGAGGCGGTCTATAGTGCTAACTTACTGCTCTAGACCTGAAAAGCATGAAGAAAAAGTGTCAACTACGAGAGTTGAGTGAGTTCATAGGTTTATTCTACCAAATATACGTACAACCGATTCAAATTATGAAGTAGTAAATCATATAGTTTCCAATAATTTCCTTCATAATATCCGTACCCAAACCGTATGTTCAAAACATAATTTCCATCCATAATAATAATAAATTTCCATTCAGCCAAAGGCATAATTTGATGAGTAAATGCTTGAGCCACTACTAAGACCATTTCCTGTCCCAACCAACATAATATTTCATTTCATAGCACAAGCTGTCAATCAAGTGCAATTAATAAAGAAAGGGATCGTGCCATGGAGACGACCGCCTAATATAAAGTAGATTAGAGCACCGCTCGGGTCGGACTGGAAGTGAAGGTCGTCACGAAGGCAACCAACATTCCACCGTTACCTATTTTAGTGGGTGAGTGGACGACTCCTAGTTGCGCAACCCTCTAACTACAGGCCTCCCCTTTCGGAGTTAATAGTGGTGTACCGAAGTGATACAGTTTGACAGAACTCAAGCTCATCATATAACTTATAACACATTGAACATACAATATATCCCATTTCATAATCATTCTTTCAAGAATCATTCCTATATATAAAGCAATTTTATTTATCATGCTTTTCACCCCGAAAGTAAAACACATAAAGAGTTTGAAAGGGGGCTATGACTCACTTGATTCGAGAGTGTTAGGGGCTGATCAAATGCGAGATCTTCGTCTAGTCGTGTTGCTCCCCAAGCAAGCCTAAACCATGGTATTTATATATACACAATGTAAGTGCGTGTAGCATGAACTAGTGTGCTAGATCATGAGATGTATACTAGTAGACTTGCCCATCTTTGGTTGTAAATTGATTATGGAGTTCAAGTGTATTATATTGTTCACATTATTTGGTTAGAAGATATTTGGTGGAGAAGATCATTTTCTCATTATACGTATTTAAACGTTTGTTGGAAATTCGGTAACTTGGCTTTGATTGTCATGGTTTCCATTATATGCTTTGCTTAATCGCAATGTTTGACATTAGTAATCTTGTAATATTAATATTTATGTATATTTTCTGATTTGTAATTATTTATTTAATTTAATAATATTTAATTACTTATTTATTCACTTTATTGATTTATTAACTAAATAATTCCTTAAAAATACTTTTAAGTGTCATAATTGTCTTTATAAATTATGAATAATTTTATTTGAGTTATATTCGGATATATATGCTTCTTAATTTAAAATTTCATGTTTTATACTTTTATTTGTGTATTTTCCATTAATTTTAATAATAATGTTTAATTAGTTATTTTTACTTAATTATTTATCTTTAAATTATGTAACACATGTCTCTTGACTTTTAACTATTTTTCTCCAGTAGTTTTTAGTTATTTTTATCAATGGTTAAGAAGATTTAGCCAAATTCATGATTTACATAATTTATTTATTGATTTATTTGCCTTTTAATTACCATTTAAATTCAATAATTCATTGAAATTCTTAGAAATCATCACACAATATTTTAGTCAAAAATCCCAGGCCTTTTAGGCAACTTTTATCAATAAAAACTCATATCAATTCAACCTCTCTTGTGTATTGCTTATTTTGAGGACTTTATGATTAAAAATCGTTTACCGAAATAGTGATTTTAGCCTCATTTCTTAAGCTATTAAGGTACTTCAAAATGGATTTTCATTCTTATTTCAATATTTACAGAAAGTACATCATATTTTGGTGATTCAAGTCGTGATAGTGGTGGTGGTGTGATATGTGCAATTTAGTGCTTTCGGTTAGTGATTATTTGACCCGAAAAGGTGATTTTTGAGCTTATTCTTGCCATGCATCAAGTGACTTGAGTTTTATACTTTTGAAGTAACTTATTTCCAGTAGGTTTATCATATTTTCTTGGTCATAAGATTATGGTGCATGTGTGTGCTCAAAATGCATTTTTGCATGTTTTCGGTTTATGATTTCTAGCTTATTTTAACATGTTTTGATTCGAGCTTTATATCCTTGATATTTTATCAATTTTTCCAGAATATTATCATCAAGATTAACATATTTTTCAGTTATGACAAGTCCATATTCATCTCATAACCCAACAAAAGATCCAACCTTCTTAAATCTAACATGCATGTAATCATCTCATCATTTTAACAACAAATCTTTATCCATCTTTAATCCATCAACATAAAAACATATTCTTATGAGAAATCTCAGAAATATATTCATCAAAACATATAAAAATATAATCATCTTTCAAAGGAAAAATCACTTTAAAAGCTACTTAATCTATAACAACACTTTTGGGTTTTAAACTAGTTGAATCCTTGGATTTTTCTTCTTAGATTCGACATGCATGAGCATGGAAAGAAAGATCCTATCAACTTTGCCCTCATCAAGTGTATATTTGAAAGAAAACATTAAGAAAACATGAACTTTTGATAAAACCTTTGAATTTAAACAAGAATAAGATTAATCTAGTAAAGAGATGAAGTTATATACCCTTGAAGAACTCGATTTTTGATGAAGAAATGATGCAGATTTTCGTGGCCTCCAAACCCTTATAATACCCTTAATCTATGCTTAAAACAACCCTTAATCTATAGCTTACTATAACCCTTTAACAATCTAACTTAACCCTTATTATGATTATGTGTTAAGTAAGATTTTTGCCTTGCTTTTTTTCTCCCCTTTGGCTGCCGAAATGAAGAAGAAAAAGAGGAAGGAGGAGAGTTTTCTTTTTTTTTTCTAGAGAGAACAAAAGTTGGTGTGTGAAAAATGTGAAGAGTGTGTTTTTGTTGAGAGTTACAAGAAGAAATGATTAAGGAAGATTTTGAAATGGGGAGTGTGTGAGGGTGTAAGGGGGCCGGCCTTGGGAGGGGTATTGGAGGGGTTTTTTTCTTATTTTTTTTTATATAAAGTGTAGGTATATTTGTGTATATGTATAGGTTGTATGTATATATTTTGTAAAGGTGATTTGTATTTATTTATAGTGTAAGTTAGTTATTTATTCTTGTATATGTACATAGGTATGTGGCCGTGTATATATATATATATATATATATATTTTGTGTTTTAAAATTTGTTACTTATCATTATTTATAAATTTATTATTATATATGTATACTATATATATTATATTATATATATATTCAATATATTATATATATATATATTATATATATATATATTATATATATATATTATATATGTTGGTTCTCACTTGACCCCTTCACTATATATATATATCATAATCTTCCAATTAATCAGTGAAATGTTTTTCGATTTGTTAGTGACTGTATTAATCGATCTTGTATATATGCCAAGTGCAGTCTAAGTAAGGTATGGCACATGCATCGACACCCATATGAAAATAATTACGTATTTCTCTAGTCAGATTGACTAGAGAGATTGAGTCGATTTAAGGCTAATAGATCATTAAGTAAGGTGTTTTCATATATATTTTTGAAGTCATGATCATAATCCAAGAACAAAAAAAAAACAAGAGTTGCACTAGAAGATCACATTTAAAATTAAAAAAATAAAAAAAAAAAATAAAAAAAAAAAAAAAAAAAAAAAAAAAAAAAAAAAAAAAAAAAAAAAAAAAAAAAATTTTTTTTTTTTTTTTATTTTGACACATGTCGCGTTCTGATTGGCCAATAGGACCTTCTCTCCCTTCTCTCCTTAACACACCTTCTTCCAGGATCCTCACCCTATATATATATATATCATAATCTTCCAATTAATCAGTGAAATGTTTTTCGATTTGTTAGTGACTGTATTAATCGATCTTGTATATATGCCAAGTGCAGTCTAAGTAAGGTATGGCACATGCATCGACACCCATATGAAAATAATTACGTATTTCTCTAGTCAGATTGACTAGAGAGATTGAGTCGATTTAAGGCTAATAGATCATTAAGTAAGGTGTTTTCATATATATTTTTGAAGTCATGATCATAATCCAAGAACAAAAAAAAAACAAGAGTTGCACTAGAAGATCACAAAAAAAAAAGTTTAATTTATTTACAAAATTTTTTTTTTTTATTTTGACACATGTCGCGTTCTGATTGGCCAATAGGACCTTCTCTCCCTTCTCTCCTTAACACACCTTCTTCCAGGATCCTCACCTTATATATATATATATAGGGTAGGGTTAACGTGAGAACAACAAATATGGAGAGAACCGTGAGAACCACTAGTTTCCCTCCCTCTTTCTCCTTTTTTGTGTGGTTTTTTATTTTTTTAATTTTTATTTTTCATTTTTTGAAACTTTTTTTTGTTTTTTATTTTATTTTAACAAAAACCCATTCCAAAAAAAAAAAAAAATTTTTTTTTTTTGTAAAAAATCATATGGGTTACGTATGGATACGGTACGGGCGTTGCCCTCATCCGTTCTAAAGGGGTTGTCACCGGACGCATATGGAAATGGTATGGATTTGATGGGCGGCGATCCAAGAGATGGTGACGGTTGTATACGGTACGGGCGTAGTCCTTAACTCTAAGGGCAAAGCCCTTAGAGATGGTTTTTTAGTGGTTCTCACGGTTCTCACCATATATGTTGGTTCTCACTTGATCCCTTCACTATATATATATATCATAATCTTCCAATTAATCAGTGAAATGTTTTTCGATTTGTTAGTGACTGTATTAATCGATCTTGTATATATGCCAAGTGCAGTCTAAGTAAGGTATGGCACATGCATCGACACCCATATGAAAATAATTACGTATTTCTCTAGTCAGATTGACTAGAGAGATTGAGTCGATTTAAGGCTAATAGATCATTAAGTAAGGTGTTTTCATATATATTTTTGAAGTCATGATCATAATCCAAGAACAAAAAAAAAACAAGAGTTGCACTAGAAGATCACATTTAAAATTAAACACCAATTCCATGAAGCCAAAATATATATACCTGCATTTTGTGTATCTCTTGGATTAATTGTGACTGTGTATTTCTTTTCGATTATGTATCCTACCACAAGCCATTCTAGACTCATTGCATGATTTAACTGTCTATTTGGCTCAACAAACTGCTTAAAGATCTTTCCTTTACCACACCAACCGGTTTCTTCTTCTTACTGATAGACGATATTAATTCTACTTCCTCCACACCATCATTGTCATCTTCATCAAGCTCGTTATCATCTATCAATATCGTTTCAATTTCCCTACTTTGCATGCCCATTGTCTCTTGTTCTTTTGGTGCACTCTTTTGCGTATGTCCACGAACACGAGTACTCATGGTTCTAAGTCTTCCTTTGCCTAAATGATGCTCACATAACGAATACCCGACAATTGTTTGCTGACCACATCTCCATCCTCTTCCGTTTACACGACTACACCTTGAACCTTCCTTGATCACATTCCCTCTCTTCTCATTCTTCTTAATCTTCTTCGCGTGCGACTTTGTCATTATTCCCTCCTTATATTCTTGATCAAAATCATCATGGTTCACTCTTTTACCAATGCTTATTTCACTTCTCTTTTTAGTTGGAATCAGTTTCTCTCCTTCAAACAAACCTTTTAACAAAATGCATTATTATTGTAAAAAAATAAAGAAAAGTAAATCAAAAATCACACACAAAAAGACATGCATATGTACATACACCTAAAAACACACACACTGAAACATACCATTATCATGACTACTGCTTGTTTCTGTTTCTGCACACAAGATGCTAATTTCCTTCCTGTAAACATGCCAGAATATATAAAAACAAAAAAAATATAAATGACATTCTAGTACAGTTCATAACAAGAAAATGTATGTGTATGTAATAATACTAGTGCAATAGAAAGATAGATATATGTATCATGAACATTGTAGCTGGGGACCAGGTTTCATGCTAACATGCACCACATATAGGTGCAATTTAAAGATTAGGATTATTCTACAATATATGGTAATTGGTTATCTAGCTCTAATAACATACATGAGATATATAGATATGAATACATATTAATCTACAGTATTTTTGCACTTCTTGCAATAATAATTCTTTCTTTTTTCTCAAGTTTATTAAAACAAAATAAATATTAATTATATCCATATGGGTGTTAAAATATTATGGGTGTGTCCTAAAATAATTATACTTACTTGCCAGTAACATCAATCTTGATTGTTTCCTTTTTCTTCTCAGGTTCCAACTCCTTCATGATCCAAACAAATAGATAACTAATTAATATAAACATGGAATATCTATATAATACTGTAATACATAAGATCTAACTCTATGTATATATCGTATATATATCTACAAAGGAAGTACCTTGGTCTTTGATGAAGGATCGGACAAGCTAGACAGCTTATTATCATTTGGGTGCACTTCTTCTTTATGTTGCACCACGAGCAGCGTCTGCTCGTGGTTGTGATGATCGCCGCTGGATCCTTCTGGCGGCGATTGTTGTATTGGTGCAGTTATAGGAGTAGAAAGAGACAAGAAGTGCTTCCTGATCCTCATAATAATAAAAATCTCAAGAATATGATGAGAGAAAAAAAAGGGGGATAGAAAGAAAATGTGTTGCACTCTTTTTTTCTTGTTATAGAGAGGATTTGAAGGGGGGTGGTGTGCATGGCACGTGAGGAGTACGGGAGTGGGACAGGTACGGGTGGTGACAGGGTGTGTGAGTAGTTTTATCGCAATGGAATTATATGGCACAGGGTAACCCCACCAGGCAAAAGTCAACCCGACCAGGGTATTAGCGGCGACGTCGCCGCTAATACTATGACACTGACAGGGGGCCCGCTAATTTCTCTGCCAGATTTACCATTACACACAGGGGGGCCCGCAGTATTAGCGGCGACGTCGCCGCTAATACCCCACCATAGAGTGTATTAGCGGCGACGTCGCCGCTAATACCCTCTCTGGTGGGGTTACACTTTTTTGCCTGGTGGGGTTACACTCCTCGATTATATATTCATGGAAATGTAAAATATGTGGGACCTACTTATAACAACGACCAAGATACTTTATTTGGTGTAACAGGTCCAGGTAAGGATACTTGTCTTGTGGACCGGTCATATACAGTTTCACCCTTTTGTTCATCGGTTTTTTATTTTTTGTGCTATCCGGGTTAAACCCGGTACCATATTCATATTTTTATTTTATTAATGACTAACGTCTCACACTATCGTCTAACAATTTCATATAGGATGACCCATTAGCAAAAGGTTACTGTTTAACTGGCCAATTCAACCGCATAAAATCCTTAAGCATTCCAAGTTCTTTAATTCAAAGTTTGGTTTGTAAAACATTTTAATAGCCACCTATTGGTCTTCAATTCACATATTATCTGTCCATTTATTTATCAACTATAAATTGGAATACGTAGTTCATTAAATATTTTGTTTTAGTTTGGTGTACATCTAGTCCAACTTATCATGTTTATAAATTGGACATGTTTACTATGTGAATGTCAATTTGGTGTCGTTAACTTACGTTCAAATGAGTTAATTTTTTACTACTCATAATATTTCTTGTTTTTATGCAAATAAGAAAACAATAAGTGATGAAAGTAGCTTATGATTACGAAGCGCTAGAAGGTGTTTAGTTTTCTTTGACTAGCCTAATTTTCTTATATATATATTTCATATAACTTAAAAAACCATAAAACAGGCTCCTGATGAGTTAGGTAGCTAGCCAAGATGAATAATGAATTAATAAATAGCAATATGATTTGATGAATTTATATTGTAATGAATTTCTCTATGTATGTGAATAATGTTCATTATATATGCGTCTTAAGATCTAGTTTCAATTCACTCCTATTTCTTCAAATTCATCATTTTATCCATTTATTATTAGAGGATATGACTATATGAGTTAGGCAATGTTTTTAAAACCGGATCGGAAGGCGAACCGGTGTCTTTACTGGTTACTGGTCGGATCGGATTAGAGAACCGGAAACATTAAAAATATAATAATAAATATGGAAAAAATTCGGAAAAAATACCAAATAATTAAAGAAGTCTAAAAGCAACCATTCATCGTTCAAAAGATCACTAGAATCACTTAGAAGTTAGAGTATTAAACATTTAAGATTTAAGAGCAAAACATAAAAGTATAAAACTACAGATCATCCAATTCATCCTCAGTAAGATTCTCTTTTGGTTTTTGTGACCCTTCAAAAGCAAGTTTCATTTTAGTCCTAAGATCTGCCGGGACATGTTTACATGACGCAATATTTCCTTTAATTCCAGCAAGATGTTGTTTCATTCTGTTAATGCCCCCTCCACGAAATATATTTTTGCAATGTCTACATTCAAACACTTGTTTTCCTGATCCATCGTTTACTTCAATAACATGATCCCAGGTGATATCCTTCTTTAAACGATGACTTGATTGGGTGCTCGAGCCTAGTCCAGGCTTCTTCTGGATTCATGCTCTACAAAATAAAACCATTTTCTATTAAAACTAGTCTCAAATCAGTAATGTATGACATAAAAAGTTAAAAACTACATTGCAAAATACAATATGAGCTTATTAAAGTCGATAGTTTGAAGTTTGGACAGAAACCATGTATCTAATACTTTTCATTTCACTTAGGCATTTTATCAAACACCATAAATGCATAAACTGATTTTACTAATAACACATTTCCTATGTAAACTTAAACCAACCAGATTATTAAACCATGAATATATATATACAACTCATACAAGTATACAACTTACAACTTTACAAAATTAATGGAATAATTAAAAACTATAAATATAAACGATTTTATTTTCTAAAAAAAAGAAAGTGAATTACCACTTGTCTATTGAGAAGCTGCTTTACTTAATGAGAGCTTGGAAGAAGTGAAGATTCAATTGGAACTTGGAAGGACCTAAAGAAAGGAATTGATTAGAGTTAGGTTTTGAAAAAGATTTGGGAAATTCCATTGTTGATGAAGTTAGGTTACTGCCCCTGTTTGTTTTTGCCCCAAAATATGACTGGTCACGTTTTTTTTAAGTTAAGTTCTTACTTTTTAGCCCAAGTCAATAAAAGTCAACGAACCTGAACCGCCGGTTACTGGCCCGCCCGCCGGTTACTGGCCCAACCGCCCGGCCCTTTGCACGTCCGGGCCAACAACATCAACCGGGCCGTTATGTATGCCGGGTCACGGCCCAACCGGGCTAACCGGCCGGTCCGGTCCGGCCACGAAAACAATTATTTATATAGCTAGTATTGTATAATGTTATACGAGAGAAAGGTATCTGCGCGTTGCGGCGGTGATGGAGGTGATGGCGGGGTGGTGATGTAATGGCGGTGGCGGTGATGAGGTGATCTACCTGACGGGCTCCGCCCTTAGCCGTACGGGCTCCGCCCTGGATTTAAAAATTCGTTGAAAGTATATCGAATGACCTCTCTAATGAAAGAACATAAAATTTTAAGAACACCCATATAATTTTTATAATTTATCGATGTATGTTTTGAGATAAAAGATTTTGAATGAATTGAGGAATAAAATGATTTATGAAGGAAATATAAAAAAAATGAGTGGTTGAGATTTAAGGAGAGAGAGGGTATTATAGTTATTTTTAGGTAAATATAGAATAGTAGAAGGACATTTTGGGAAAGTAAATGTTGAAACTTAAAATGTTAGACATGAGTTATTTGCTTTATAATATAGTATAGATATAGATATAATAATTTATATTAATATTGATTTGTTATTTCTACATGTACAAAATACATTCATGTCAATATATTTACTCTAAACTGTTTCAACGCAATGTAACAGTTTTAAATTTTGAAGTAAAAATATGAAAGTTAAATATGAAATACGATGTGAACCTATTCGAAATAGGGATTCGTAAATCATAATAGGATATCGATTTAGTGTAATGCATTGAATATATCGCGAATATGGTAATGGAATTTACAAACAAGATTTTTTAAAGACTAGTCACAAAAGGGTAAAATCTAAGCAGAAGTTTGACTTTGATTGGAAAATAGTCTTGTCCACAAGTGGTTTGGAAGTAGACACTTGTATAAATTAGCCATATCAAGTCTAGGGTCAAGCCACTATTTTTCAAAATTAATTACTCAAAAAAATATATCATATGTCATTACAGTGTGTAAGTCTATCTAGAAGAACTACGATGACTATGTCTTGGATTGGATTATCAGAAGTTTTTAGAGTAATAGTGCAAATTCCGGTTAACAGGATCAGATATTGAACTCGATAATAGATCGCCCCATAATTCATTCTCGTCCAGATTTACCATGAAAATTGTTGAAATAAGAAAGATTATAGTTAAAGGCTCGCGCAATAATCTTCTCAAATATCACAACAACAGGTGAAAATGGGATTATGCCTTTTATTTACTTGAATCCCACTTGGCTTAGTGAAAGAATCACATTCCTGGCTTGAGCTTAACCAACCCAAATCTGGAAAGCTATATATGATCATTTGAGAATCTCTCATTTTATCAGAAACACCACTTTTGGTTATTTGGAGTATTAACTAAACATTACTATATACAGAACATTCATTCTGCATAATTAGGGGGAAATAGGCATATAAGAATATTTTTAATCTTTACAATGTTGGAGTATATTATATTATTATTAACGGCAACTTACCAGAAATGTCATAATATAAATTAAAAGACTTAGATAGTTAAGCAAACAAATACTCATTTCTAACCACCAATAGATCTAATACATAATTTTCTCTTCCTAATCCTTGACCCTTATTTCTTCATTCTAACAAGGGTTATAGAATAGTGTGTATTGATATGAGATACTTCAGTGAAAAAACCGCGCGCCAAGACAATGACATTCTTGTATATATATATATTGATATTTTGTGCATCGGTTTGTTAGGTAACAAAGAAAAGGCTAGCTAGGTAGACCCGAGACTTGCCCAAACAATTACGAGTAGTAAACATATATATTTAAATATGATTGATTATTAGAATAATGTGTCAACTTATGTTCCACATAGTTGGGCCATGCTATTTAATGGCATCATTATTTTGACAAATGATAGCCGTCACGAATGGTAGAAAACGTTATG
The DNA here is from genome assembly GCA_034093135.1 of Erigeron breviscapus. Taxonomy (NCBI): domain Eukaryota; kingdom Viridiplantae; phylum Streptophyta; class Magnoliopsida; order Asterales; family Asteraceae; genus Erigeron; species Erigeron breviscapus. Next base: position 42,247,659 of record CM067173.1, on the reverse strand, counting down.
CATTATTCAAAAAAATGATACTCCGTATTACGTATCTTTTATAATATTGCAAATTGACTTTTAACTTTTTAGCACCAATAAATTTGTTGTAAAAATATATAGATTCAATTATAAGAATAGAATCTCGCAAATATATGACCGACGTACGTCCTCAAAGCCTTACCACACCAATTAAGAGCTCTCCAAAATTGAAAGTCTTAACCGACTACTGGAGCATAAACAAGCTCATAACCGGTTCCTGGAGTAGAGAATACAAAATCATTGACATTTGCTTTATAATATAATATCACTACTAGAAAAATAGCCTTTAATGACACCTAAATTATGACACACGCATTTTAATGACAAGCAAAAACGTGTGTCATAAAAATACTGTCATAATTTGTAAAATCTGAAGGGTTTATGACACGCAATTGTTAGTGTCATTACAAAATGTAGTGTAACACGGGATACACTTTCTTTGCGTGTCATCCCTGAATGTCGTTTTATTATTTTTGTTTCCCGCAGCTTGACAAACCTTATATTCCCTCTATTAAAAAAAACCAAAAAAAACCCCCTAAATCGAAGATATTGATGCTCCACCGCAGATCCGATCTAATCTCACAATCCGTCTTCTTAATTTGCGTCTTCCATCGCAGATCCGATCGCACATCCACCGCATCCCCCTGAAAATCATACTTAGCGAGCATCTCCACCGCAGCTCCACCGTTAAATTGCACCTCTACACCGAGCAGGACCACCGCACAAAACCGCCGCCATTAACGGTAAGAGTTGAAACTTTCAATCAGCTGATTGAGTTAATTTAGATTATAACTTATCATATATCTTAATCTTGTGTGTGTATCTGTGTAATTGAAACCTATTTCTGTTTGGAAGAAGTTACGCTACTCTTGATTTCAAAAGTAATCGTCGATATATTTAAGTGTTTAACAACATTTGGTAGTATTATTTGATGATTTATGGTTAAGTTTCCATTTGATTCCAAACATAATCGTTGATATATTTAAGTGTTTAACAACATTTGGTAGTATTATTTGATGATTTAGTGTTATTTGATGATTTGTAGTTATCATTCATATTTAAGACTGCTTGAAGGAAACTCCAACATCTTTTATTTTCCACAAGGTCATGAAGTAAACTCTAAAATCTTTTGATATATTGGTTTATAATATTTATCATCCTTCTCTGACATTGTCATTCTTATTTTGTGTTTAGTTAACTTATGGCACTCTCTTTATTTCATTTCTTTCATAATGGGGTCCAAGAGTTCAATGACTTGAAATAGTGTTGCCTGCAAATCTGGAGACATTTGACAAAACGGGTGCAGAAGCCGTTTGAAAGTGAGAAGGATTAAAACGTTTTTCTTTTTGTTAACTTGCTGAGAACATTGTATTGCTCGACTTTTTGCCAATGCCATCATGTATATTGTTCTTATTCAGTGGGTTTTGTGACTATGGTTTGTACAAACCACATTTAAGGAGATGAATCCGGGAAAGTTAACAATAAAGCAGCCATATTATGTAAGTAATCTTCAGTATGGAATGGAAAGCTCTGGTTACAGCCTCTAGACGCATGACCAAAGCAACAATAGCTTTGCAGCTGCACAAGCAACTGAAGACCTTACGGACCCGCAAGGGCTGAAATCACCATCTCTGCTCCTTCAGGTATTGTATTTGCTTCAGTTTTTAAAAAGAGACATTTTCAGGACTGAGAATCATGATTTTAGTTTGTATGACATGTAAACAGGTTTCGTTTTAAAGTAATGCAGAGTGATGCTCGCATTTAGGCATCTAGCTAACACGCGGGCTCTTGGTCAGATGTTCTGGTGAGAATTCTCATAAGTTCCAAATTCAAGCTCCTAACTAATATCGATAACCTTTGTTCATATAGTGAAACAGATGGGTTAGTTTCAGGGGTGTTTTTTTTTTCAATTTCAATGTCACGCTGGTGAGGGTCGTCATGGACTTATCTTGTCGTGGTTTGACAGGGTTAAGGTCTGGCTGATGTGGGGTGTCGATCTTTAGTGGTTTTTAGGATAGGTGGTTAGAGTTGATAATGATGTGGAATCCACGACTTATAATTGCTTACTTGCTTTGACAATTGGTCATATATTCCACTAAAGCTTGAGTATATAATACTGATCTTATGTCACAATTTTGGTATCTGATCAAGCAGAGCTTTAAGGGAGTTTAAACTGGTAGTAATAGGTATAATATTGATAGACTTACTAAACTATGATATCGGTTTAAAACATCAGTTTATAGCAAACCCCTGTAACTAATCGCCGGAGTTTCAAACTATCTAAATAAACTTATGAATTACTTGTACATAGAAACGAGCTGGTATATTTTAGAACAGCAACATCAGTTATAGGAGTTGAACGACATTGACTTGCTAGTTGATAGGAGGAGCAGAGGCCCGAGCTGGTATACATGCCTCACTATGGTGTTTATTTCAAGTATCATATAAGGAACTGATAGGAGGAGCACAGGCCCGAGCTACTCATTGTAAGTTTCTATGCCTTAACTTGTATTTAGATTCTAAAGATGTGTTTCTGTTTTATGATTCCAAATATTTATAAAAAAAATCCAAGTTTCAAAGGAATCAAGCGGTTTTTAAAGTATTTGATGCTTGGAAAAATAGACTTTTATTCTTATCATCTAAAGGCTAAACAATCACTGTCGAAAAAGCCATGTATAGTTGGGTTTTATGCTCCCTAACTTGATTAAGGTTTTTGCCCATATTCACAAATGTAGTGTGCAATACAAGCATTCCTGAACTCAAGCAATCTGTGGAAAAAGCCATTGATGCACTAAGGAGCCATTACGGGGCTGTATCAACTTAGCATTACCTTAAAGAATAATTAGGTGAGTAAACTACTACTACTATTTACTAGACATTGGTTGATTAAACTTGATATCCTATGAAAATATCCTCTAGAATGCATGTATATATATGCACACTTTTTAAGATGCATTGTGACTAAGTTGTGATTAATCTTGCTATTTCTATGACCATTGGATAATGACTGTGACTAAGTAGATTTTCTGTTTCGCACATAACTATTGGATATACATACGTAGTTTGTTTGCATGGCTGCATCAATCCTGCCATTAAGTTACTATTGAGCTTTCAACTCTTAAGTGCTGAATTATCATTTTCATTTCATTATCTACAGGATTTGAATCCTACTTGGTTGGTGGTTGTGTGAGAGATTTACTTCTAAATACACGGCTGATGATTTGGATGAAATTCGTGAAGAATGGGGCAAACTTCATTTACCAGTTTTGAATTTTATATAATTTAGCGGTTGTAAACTTTTATGGTTAATATTAGAATATAAAATAACTTGTAGTTGTATGAAACGCATTGTTTTGATATATATGAAATGCGCTCTTATGTTATTTGTGTATTTATTTGTATTATGAGCTAGATTAACTGTTATTTAATGTGTGGATATTAATAATTTTATAAAAAATATTTTTTTATAAAAAAATTTGAACCATGACACGCAAAAAAGGCGTCATAAAATAGTGTCATAAAAGTATGTCGTAAAAGAGTGTCATAAAAGCGTGTCATAAATTCATGACGCGCCAAATGCGTGTCATAAAGCTTTATGACGGGTCGATTTATGACACCAAAAAGCGTGTCATCTGACCCCTTTTATGACACCAAATCGGTGTCATTAAAGGTGTTTTTTCTAGTAGTGTATAATAAATAAATAATTTATATTATATTATAATAATATAATATACTTATTTTTTTTATATATATATATATATATATATATATATATATATATATATATATATATATATATATATATATATATATATATATATATATATATATATATATATATATATATATATATATATATATATATATATATATATATATATATATATATATATATATATATATATATATATATATATATATATATATATATATATATATATATATATATATATATATATATATATATATATATATATATATATATATATATATATATATATATATATATATATATATATATATATATATATATATATATATATATATATATATATATATATATATATATATATATATATATATATATATATATATATATATATATATATATATATATATATATATATATATATATATATATATATATATATATATATATATATATATATATATATATATATATATATATATATATATATATATATATATATATATATATATATATATATATATATATATATATATATATATATATATATATATATATATATATATATATATATATATATATATATATATATATATATATATATATATATATATATATATATATATATATATATATATATATATATATATATATATATATATATATATATATATATATATATATATATATATATATATATATATATATATATATATATATATATATATATATATATATATATATATATATATATATATATATATATATATATATATATATATATATATATATATATATATATATATATATATATATATATATATATATATATATATATATATATATATATATATATATATATATATATATATATATATATATATATATATATATATATATATATATATATATATATATATATATATATATATATATATATATATATATATATATATATATATATATATATATATATATATATATATATATATATATATATATATATATATATATATATATATATATATATATATATATATATATATATATATATATATATATATATATATATATATATATATATATATATATATATATATATATATATATATATATATATATATATATATATATATATATATATATATATATATATATATATATATATATATATATATATATATATATATATATATATATATATATATATATATATATATATATATATATATATATATATATATATATATATATATATATATATATATATATATATATATATATATATATATATATATATATATATATATATATATATATATATATATATATATATATATATATATATATATATATATATATATATATATATATATATATATATATATATATATATATATATATATATATATATATATATATATATATATATATATATATATATATATATATATATATATATATATATATATATATATATATATATATATATATATATATATATATATATATATATATATATATATATATATATATATATATATATATATATATATATATATATATATATATATATATATATATATATATATATACATACATATATATATATATACATACATATATATATATATATATATATATATATACATATATATATATATATATATATATATATATATATATATATATATATATATATATATATATATATATGTGTGTGTGTGTGTGTGTGTGTGTGTGTGTGTGTGTGTGTGTGTGTGTGTGTGTGTGTGTGTGTGTGTGTGTGTGTGTGTGTGTGTGTGTGTGTGTGTGTGTGTGTGTGTGTGTGTGTGTGTGTGTGTGTGTGTGTGTGTGTGTGTGTGTGTGTGTGTGTGTGTGTGTGTGTGTGTGTGTGTGTGTGTGTGTGTGTGTGTGTGTGTGTGTGTGTGTGTGTGTGTGTGTGTATATGTATATATGTGTGTGTGTGTGTGTGTGTGTGTGTGTGTGTGTGTGTGTGTGTGTGTGTGTGTGTGTGAATTTTAATATAGAATATCTACCCACTTTAATAAATGAAATATAAATACAAAAATCATACCTAAGGTTTGTTTAAAACTACACTGGTCACACCTACAATTTAAAAATTACGCGAGACATACCCATCGTTGTCAAAAACTTACACTGACCATACCTATCGCTGACGGTCGTCTATTTGACCGTTAAGTCAAGTCATGTGCCGTGCATGTGAGGTATCAAAATCGTAATTTCAAGTATACTTCGGGTATCATATGTGTAATTTACCCTAATAAAAAATTATTAAGAATTTTATAGTTTTATTTATACTTCAATTATTAAGTTTGGTAGATATGGAAAAAAAAAAAGATATGAAATTTATTATGAAAAAATAGTCTTTTTTTAATGAAAAATGTATCAAGAAAAATAATTGATACAAGAATGCGTTTATTATTATATGTGTCATTATTATTTTTTTATATGTGTATATTGAATATAACAAGGATGAGAACCATGAAAACCACTAAAGTTTTCACTTTTATATTATTTTTTATGATTTATTCTTTTTAATAGAAACCTATTTAAAAAGATACAAATTAAAAAAAAATTAAAAAAGCAATAGAATTTTTTCGTATGGTTTTTGTCATCCCCCTCAGATAAAAGGCGTAAAGCAAAGTTGAAGACTCGTCACGGTTTTAGAATATACCTCAAATTAGCAATCTATAGCGTTTTGGGTTTGGAGTTCCAGGGTTAGTCGTTAGTTTAACCTTAGAATTTCAAGCCTAAATCTGTATCGTTTGATGACATCCTTTTATATATTTTTTATTTTTTATTTTGAAATAGGTTATATATATATATATGTGTGTGTGTGTGTGTGTGTGTGTGTGAATTTTAATATAGAATATCTACCCACTTTAATAAATGAAATATAAATATAAATATCATAATAATTTTTTATTAGGGTAAATTACACGGATGATACCTTAAGTATACACGAAATTACGATTTTGATACCTCACATGCACGACACGTGAGTTGACTTAACGGCCAAATAGACGACCGTCAGCGATAGGTATGGTCAGTGTAATTTTTTGACAACGATGGGTATGTCTCGCGTAATTTTTAAATTGTAGGTATGACTAGTGTAGTTTCGAACAAACCTCAGATATGATTTTTGTAATTTACCCATAATTGAATGTGATGCAGTCATTTTAAGCGCGAAACTAGTGAGTCATGAAAGATGAGACCGCTTGATGATTATGTTGATGATATTGTTGTTAGATTTAAAACAATGTTTATCGTTTTAAAATAGTTGATGTTGTTGATGATATTCTTGTATTCGGGTTTTTGAAACTCTAGAACAATAACAATAATGAAAACAACACTGAAAATCGGGTAGGAAGCTGCAAATACAGCAAAAACTTATTCCGGGTTTCTTTGGCTATTGCAAGTAGAGATGGCCAAAAAAACCGGTTCCAAAAAAACCCGTCCAGATAAACCGAAATCGCGACCCGAAAAAACCGGTTCGTCAAGAACCGATTCCGGTTCCTCAAGAACCGATCGTGTAACACCTCGAGCTTGGGCTCGAAATATCACGGAAATCATATAGCACAAGGTGCAATTAATATAGAACATGAACTAAATGTAACTAAAGGATCCGGTGAATCCATAAATTAGATAATTCAAGTAGAAAATGCATAAGGAGCAAGTAACCATCAAAGTTTACAAAAATAATCATCAAAAGATGGCTATCGATCCTAAGCATAATGCAAAAGTAGGCAAATGAATCCTTGATCCATGTAAGTCCAATGCCCGGGTTCAAAAGCAAGCAATCAATCATACTTCACGCCCTGGATTAACCTGATTACCTGAAAAGTGTACTAAACAAGTCAACACGAGGTTGGTGAGTTCGTAGTAATGGTTCACAAGGAACCATCGTCAACAATCACAATATGTATAAGTAAAGGCAATTCATATCCTACAAGTAGCCTTTAAATGTCACACTATCAAACACCTCAAGCTTACACGTCATAAGGTAATGAGTATAATAAAATAAGCACAAGTGATGTCAATATCAAGATATGTGCCGTGTGCATATTAAAGTCGTAACGCATATCATAAGTGTGACCATCAAGTCAACAATGCAACGATACTCACATGTCATCCCAATGAACAATGTGGCATCTCAAAATCATCGGTGTATATATGTCTATATACCCGGAGTTCATGTCCGTCTCACAAATACAACTCAAGTATATACATCTATATACTTGGAGGTCCATGTCCGTCTCACATGTATCCATATCAATGCATATGCGTGTTCGTCTCAATAACAAGTCCATCAATCATCAAACCATCAAACCAACCAAAAATAAACGTACATACACTTAGGAGGATTCTACTTTCAACGAGTCCTAGATGCTTATGTATAGGGTCACCCGCAGCCTTTCCACCACATCTAAAACCCTTTGAAGGCATAATCGACCCTCATGTATGCACTACTATCCTAATTATAGCAATATGTACCACAATCATATACGTAATCAATCAAACGTGTCAATCAAACCACCAATCATTCAATCAAACAAATCAATCAAGTAATCACATAAAAGTACACTTTCCAGCCCAAATCTCAAACGAGTAGGGAGCTACGGAACTCACCTTGATCGGCAAAAGAAGTCAATATTGATTTATGATCGAGCTATAGTCGTTCAATGTTCACCACGTGTCCACAACCTATCATTATATATAACATACGTGTTGGGTCGAAAATCGACCAAGTATAATTTGTTCAGAAATAGCTGAAGTTCAGTGAAGATACTTGTACAGAATTCTGAACCTCTTCAGAATTAAGTTCACTGAAGCTTCACTTCAGTTTCAGATCAGCCAAACTGAAAGCATTCATTCTGAAGTCAAAGATTGAAGACTGAAGAAAGAGAATCATCTCAGAAGCAGAAACCAGAGAAGATTCTACCTGATCGAAGACTGAAGCATCTCAGTGTAAAGTACTTACAACACTTTACACTGATTACGAGGAAGCCTTTTTACTTTACTAACCTTTACCCAGTTAATAGCTTTAACTATTAACAAGTACAAGGTTGAGTAAAAGGTTGGGAATAAAGTGTGAAATGTCACATCAAATAACTTTCACACTTAACCTTAAAAGTACGCATGTTAAGGAATTGACTTTAATTCCTTAAATGCTCCCAACCATATTTGTACGGCTTGGTCCACATCAGCATGAACCTTGCCTATAAATATAAAGGCTTCTCACAACTTGCAAAAGGCTTAAGGGAGTTAATTTTAGGGAGGTACTGCACGCCATGGGTCACAATGACATGGTTGATGCTGAGCACAATCTGAAGACATCTGGACATATTTTTCTGTCTGGATTTGGAAATTGTTGGCGTTACTTTTGGACTCAGATTGTGGAGTGCCTTGGAGGAAACTGGGGTGGATTGGACCAGATTTCCTTGCCACAGGTTGAAATTGGGTATTATTTGTGGCATGGGATTGAGGTGGACTTCGCTGAGATACTTTTCTCTCAGTTGGTAACAAAATTAAAGGAAAAAGAAGTCCACATATCTCATTTCCCAGATTTCTGAGCATATGCTTCATGAACATGCTTGGAGAGGCGTATCACGAGGAGGGGCTTGAGGCTTCAGCGACAGAGTACTGCAGGGATATTTCAAAGGCATCAACTTCAGACCCTGAACCAGAACTCTCCGCTGCAATGCTTCAGGTAATAAATAAAACTGAAACAGCACGACCGGCTGGCTCAGAAAGGTCACCGAGCGGGTCACAAAAGAATGTGAGACCCATTGGTGCACCTGGTGGTAATTTATTGAAGTTGTTTAAAACCCCAACAACTTCATCTACCCAACCACCAATCCCCTCTTCCACTGACCAACCTGAGGATCTCCCAAAAGATCCCTCAGGATCTCCAAAGGGCTTGTTAAAACGTCGTAAATATAAGCAGTCCTCACAGCCCAAGGACATTAGTACCGAAGCTAACCCTTCTGGTTCTTCCCAACAAGAACCAGAAGAAGGTCAAATGGGAAACCCACAAGCAACCATCTCCAAAACTTCTTTAGGAGGAGATGGTGAAGATAATACAAGTGTGCCAGCCTAGCACACATTAGAGTCCGTGTCTACACGTGCACCCCCTGAAACTTCACATATCTTACACTCTTCTGATGCACGAATTGATGAAGTCTTTGGTGTGACACCACCTGAGACTGAGATTCTAGACTCTACGGCCGATGAAGTGATTCTTGATGATGGTACGAGAATCATTAAGGCAACCCCTGTGTCTACTGTCACTGGCGATGATACTTTGGTTGAGCCAACCCATAAATCTGGTGACGATGCATCTGCAGCAGCAGTTGTTGAACCAGAAGCTGGTTCAGGTACTAGTGATCTGAACCAGGGCATATCTGATCAGACTGCAGTTTTAACTGACCTCTGGGATGAAGATGAGCCACCTCAAGGGAATCTTGATTTCTTTGCTGATTTTGAGTTTGATGAGGGCTTACTGGAGGAGAATCAGTCTTCTGATTCTGAGCCAACCTCAAGGGAATCTTGATTTCTTTGCTGATTTTGAGTTTGATGAGGGCTTACTGGAGGAGAATCAGTCTTCTGATTCTGAGCCAACCTTCAGCCTCACAAACGTTCCTCCTCCCCCAGAAATCCAAAATATACTTGTTCAACAACCATATCGCCAACCACCAACTTCTCATGAACATCCATATTTTCCACCAGGCTCAACTCCTGCCTATGTTACTTCACCAACTTTTCAACCACAACTACAACACCTTCACCCCCAAATTTACAATGTTCCAAGGCCAAGGAATTTTGATGAGCCAGAGCAAAAGGAGATGGACTCTGAAACTGAATCTGAGGGTCCATCTGAAGCTCAATTGGAAAAGACTCTGGCTGGCCTTAGAACTCTTCCCTTCATTGCTTCTGCTTCTACACAACCACCTCCCCCTTTGAGTGTGGAAACACAGTTAGAGAAAATCAACCAAGTATAATTTGTTCAGAAATAGCTGAAGTTCAGTGAAGATACTTGTACAGAATTCTGAACCTCTTCAGAATTAAGTTCACTGAAGCTTCACTTCAGTTTCAGATCAGCCAAACTGAAAGCATTCATTCTGAAATCAAAGACTGAAGACTGAAGAAAGAGAATCATCTTAGAAGCAGAAACCAGAGAAGATTCTACCTGATCGAAGACTGAAGCATCTCAGTGTAAAGTACTTACAACACTTTACACTGATTACGAGGAAGCCTTTTTACTTTACTAACCTTTACCCAGTTAATAGTTTTAACTATTAACAAGTACAAGGTTGAGTAAAAGGTTGGGAATAAAGTGTGAAATGTCACATCAAATAACTTTCACACTTAACCTTAAAAGTACGCATGTTAAGGAATTGACTTTAATTCCTTAAATGCTCCCAACCATATTTGTACGGCTTGGTCCACATCAGCATGAACCTTGCCTATAAATATAAAGGCTTCTCACAACTTGCAAAAGCTTGAAACTTTAGCATTGCAACTTGTGAGATATACTCTAAGTAATTCTTACGAGTATTTCCAAGTTATTAGATCACTTGTATTTCTAGGTTGTTTAGATATTTACACTTTGGTGTTTATCTTTGTTCCGCAACACCTTTGTATTTGTTTATATCAATAAATCAAATACATTGAAAAAGTACATCGTGTCTCAATGCTACATACTTGATCTATACATATTATTTATATAGTTTCAGCACTTATTGTTTCTCGTTATTTACTTTTAGTCATTTACTTCATTGTTTCTATCCATATCTGGATCGTATTCTGAACTGGTCTATTTCCAGTTAGAATTACTTGCCAGTCGGGTTTAACCATCATATTTGGGACTCATAATACGCATTATTAATTTAAATGAAACCCTAATTAGGTTTTAAGTGTGTTTTATGGCATAAGCCGACCCTCGAGACACGACTTGGTCATTAGAGATGTCGAAATATAATCTTAAATCGAGTTAAGGTCGTCCGAACACCGTCATGTGTCCTTAGCAATTTTTGTACATATATATGTGCATACATATATGTATATAATTTAAACTAATGTCCCATGTTATGTAAAAAAAAAGAAAAAGAAACAGCCCACGACCTTGAAGGCCCATGGTGACCCATGTACATATAAGGGGAGTCAAAGATAGTCTATATCGAAGCCTGGACCATAACTAGGGTTCTGGAAGTCGAATCATGCCAAACAGGAAAACATCAAAGGGTTTCAGCGTCCCACACGCCGGAAATAGCGTCTCAGACGCCGGCCAGCATTGGATGACCGTCTCAGATGGTTGTAACCACCGTCCCAGACGGTGGTTGGGTTTTGGTAGAGCGTCCAAGACGCCATGAAGGCCGTCCCAGACGGTGGTCTCGTTCTAACGTTTTGGTGCACAAATTTTAGCGTAAAACAGCAGATTGCACCGTCTGATCGAATTTAGAGACAGGGAGCACCGTCTTGGACGGTACCTGGACCGTACCAGACGCCATGAACCAATGTACAGCGCCCCAGATGGTGGGGAAGCTGTCCCAGACGGTGGGGACAGAACAAGAACAGCAGCAGCAGAAAATTGTGAAAAACAAGACCCAAAACCCTAATTTTTGTTATAAATCGACTTGTAAAGGTTCCAAACGCATTTTGAGACTCAGGTAGCCATTGAACATGTTTTAGCCATCTCATAACAATCATCCAGCCATTGCAATCGAATTGGAGATCAGTTTTGACCCAATTAGAATCATAAACCCTAATTTAACTTCTAAAAAACCCTAACCCGACCCGATTGGATTCTTGACCCGGTTCAGAAACTTAGACACTCATTTCAAACATAATTCAACCCATTTTAACAATAACCCATATTGAAATTTCATACACAACATCAAATTTGCCTTAGATTTCGGTTTTTGACTTAAATAAGTCAAATAAAACTCTAATCTTGACTTTGACCCGATTTTGACCAACTACCTCAAAAGTTGACTTGGTAACATGATTATAGACATGAAATGGTAATTATAAGATGAATTTTTACTTACCAAAGTCACCACCACAAGTCCAATCCGAAAATGACCCGATTAAGAGAATTTCTTGCACCTATGAACCCAAATTTTGATATAATGGAGATATAATGATGATGATGATGATCTTGTAATTAATTTAACAAAAGATCATTAAATGATAGTAGAATTTAATGAGAGGGAGAGAGATATATTTGTGTGTGTTCTTGGAAGACTTTTAGAGAGAGAAAGAGAGATAAGAGTGAATGAATGGTTGGAAGGGATTGGGTGGGAGGTTTGGATAGGGTTGGGTCCCAATTGTGGGTCATGGGTCATGGATAGGTCCATGGGTTGACCCATACACTTTACTAGTTAATTATAGCTTCGTCAAGTATTGTAATGTTCGTTAAGTCGGCCAATCGACCAAGTTTACCACATTGCTCGTCATTAGATCACCAAAACGACCCCAATTCTATTATTAGTCACAATTGTTAGTCAAATTACATATAAGGTCAAACGGTCAAATATCGCGGATGTTACATCATTCCCCCATTAAAAGAATTTCGTCCCGAAATTCAGCAAAACACTAATCACTAAACAAATGTGGGTACTTAGACCTCATATGATCCTCTCGCTCCCAAGTAAACTCGGCTCCACGTCTAGCATTCCATCTAACTTTAACGATTGTGTAGCGTTTGTTCTTGAGCTTCTTGGTTTGACGGTCTAAGATCTCCGCCGGCTCTTCAACAAATTTAGCTTCTTATCAACTCGTATCTCGTTCATGGGCACATGTTGTGTAGGGTCCGCCAAACACTTTTGTAGGTTACAAATGTGAAACACATTGTGCACACCACTAAGTTCTTGTGGTAGTTCTAATCGATAAGCAACCTTGCCAACCCGTTCAAGAATTTTGAAAGGCCCAATAAATCTCGGCCCAAGTTTGCCTCGCTTCACAAATCTTACAACTCCTTTCCATGGTGATACTTTCAAAAGTACATGATCACCAACTTCAAACTCTAGTGGTCTTCGCCTCACATCGGCATACTTCTTTTGTCGTTCACGGGCTAATTGTAACCTCTCCTTGATTTGAGAGATCACTTTTGTTGTTTCAACTACAATTTCCGGCCCGATAAGTTGGCTTTCACCAATCTCCGCCCAAGCTAGGGGAGAACGACATACCCTACCATACAATGCTCTAAAGGGTGCCATTTGTATGCTTGCATGATAACTATTGTTGTAAGAGAATTCAACCAATGGCAAATGGTCTTCCCAACTACCACCAAAATCAATAGCACAAGCCCTCAACATGTCTTCAAGCGTTTGTATTGTTCTTTCACTTTGTCCATCCGTTTGAGGATGAAACGCCGTGCTCATATTAAGTTGTGTACCCATTGCATGTTGAAAGGCTCTCCAAAAACTTGAGTTATACCGGGTATCTCTATCGGAGATGATAGAAACCGAACTCCATGTTTAGACACCACTTCTTTAATGTACAAACGAGCCATGGTGTCAAATTTATCGGTTTCACGAATGGCCAAGAAATGAGCCGACTTCGTTAACCGATCCACTATCACCCAAATCATGTCACAACCACTTCTTGTCTTCGGTAACTTCGTAATGAAGTCCATTGCAATATGTTCCCATTTCCACTCGGGTGTCACCGGTTGCACCAACAATCCGGGTGGCTTCTTGTGATCGGCTTTCACTTGTAAGCAAGTAAGGCACTCACTCACATATTTAGCCACATCACGCTTCATGCCCGGCCACCAATAAAAATCCTTCAAATCAAAATACATTTTATCCGACCGGGATGGACCGAATAAGGTGATCGATGGGCTTCATTCATGAGAAGTGTTCTTAGATTACCAAAAATGGGAACCCAAAGCCTTTCAACCAAATATAGCCCGTTGTCAATTTTCCTATCAAATTGTTGCTCCATACCATCCAAATTCTCATTACCAAAGTTCTCAGGTAGGGTAGCTTGAGTTTGGGCTTCAATGATTCGGTCACGAATGTTTGGCCCTACCGTGAGGGTCATAACTCTAGCCCGCCTTGGATTAACTCTCTCCTTCCAACTCAAGGCATCGGCTACAACATTGGCCTTGCCCGGATGATAACGGATATCACAATCGTAATCACTAAAGAGTTCAAGCCAACGTCTTTGTCTCATGTTCAATTCACTTTGATTAAAGATGTGTTGGAGACTTTTGTGATCGGTGTAAATCACACATTTGGTGCCATAGAGATAATGTCTCCAACACTTCAAAGCAAACACACCGCTCCCAATTCCAAATCATGTGTCGGGTAGTTCTTCTCATGCACTTTCAATTGACGAGAGGCATAAGCAATGACTTTGCCCCTTTGCATAAGAACACAACCCAACCTTGCCCCGAAGCATCACAATAAACGACAAAGTCTTCAACTCCATCCGAAAGAGTTAGGATAGGTGCTTCACACAACATATCCTTAAGAGTTTGGAAAGCTTGTTCTTGTCTATCGCCCCATTCGAATTTTCTTTCTTTTTGAGTCAAGAGTGTAAGAGGTTGTGCAATACGGGAGAAATTTTCAATGAATCTTCTATAATAACCCGCCAATCCAAGGAATTGACGGATCTCGGATGGCGTTTCGGGTCTTCTCCAATCCTTGACCGCTTCAATTTTGCTTGGGTCCACATGAATACCATCCTTGCTCACCATGTGACCAAGAAAGTGGACCTTCTCCAACCAAAACTCACACTTGGAGAATTTAGCATACAACTTCTCCCTTCTCAACAACTCAAGTACTTCACGCAAGTGCTCGGCATGATCTTCCTTTGATTTAGAATAAACAAGTATGTCATCAATAAAGACAATGACAAACTTGTCCAAGAAAGGTCGACACACCCGGTTCATCAAATCCATGAACACCGCCAGTGCATTGGTCAACCCGAATGGCATAACGGTGAATTCAAAATGGCCATACTGTGAGTCCCTTAAATACGTTGGTTAACCTAGAAGTGTAAAATACAACAAGTCTAATAATCACTAGAATGGACTAGTATTACTTGTAAATAAATGCAAGAATATATAAACAAAGTAATACAAGACTTAAAGCAATAAACAAGTAAAGTGGAACATTATGTATTTTTCAATGGTGTATTTTATTTATGATGTTAAATAAAATACAAGGTTGTGCGGAATCAAGATAATACAAATAAGTATGTATCCTAACAACCTATGAATTACAAATGATCTATATTTGTCAAATAACTCTTATGGATCGAGATACTTAAAGTTGTGAAGTATCCCAGTTTAAGATCGAGAGTATTTAGATAAATTCACTCTAATGCAAAATGTATGCTTAAAAGTATTTTTCTCAAGGAAATGACTTTGTATTTATAGGCAACAAAATTCACCAGTGAATTTTGTGCCGTACAAATATGGTTGCATGCATTTAATGATCCAACAAGAACATTAAATGCATTGGATAAGGTATAAGGATAAAGTCACATCAAATGACTTTGTATCCTTTTAACCAACCACCTTTACACACGTATAAACTTTGGTAAAGAACAAGTGGAATGTTCTTTGGAAAGTGTGTAAAGGCAAAAGTCAATTACTCGATATCAGTGTTCAGACTTGTAAGGTTTAGAACACTGACAATCCTCCAGTGTACAGATCTGGTAAGACTTCCAGTGGACTCCGCCATTTGCCAGTCTTCTTTATTCTGACTTCAGTGAGAATGTCTTCAGTAGAGTTGATCTGGACTGGGGTGAAGTCCAGTGAGCTAATCTGGAGAATACTCCAGATTTCCTATACAAGTATTTGCTCACTGGTCTTCCATTATTTCTGGACAAATCTTCAGAGGGACTCCAGATTCCAAGCCTGGAGTAGGTCCAGTAGAACACGTTTCTGGACAGATCTTCAGTAAGGCTCCAGTAGTCGAGTCTGGAGCGAGTCCAGTAAATCTGGACCTAACAAATTCCCCCTATTTGTTTAGAAATAATGCAAGTGTTTTCAAGCTTATATCTATACAATTGTGTATGCTTGAAAAACACAAGTTTTGATTTGTCTAAAAAATCTAAGTTACTGGAAAACACTTTATAGATCATGAGTGTTTTCAGTTTCATCTTTTAAGTTCTAACTTAGACTAAATCTGATCATTTACTTTTATGAATCAAAAATTGCAACTATTATTACATACATCAACTGATAAATAGTTTACAATTTTCATAAAACAATAAATTTACAACAAGTAAATGATAAGAGTCAGACCCTTCTTTTCGATGTCTGTCCTGGAGCATCTTCAGTAGCCTTTCTCTTTGGTGATGGAGAAGATGGTATTGATTCTGGCAATTTTATGCCCATTGCAACTTCCATCTGTTGCTTTCTTCTCCATACCTTTTCAACTCTTTTCAGAAATGCTTTAACATCAGTCGACACATTTGTCTTCCCCCTGAACGTTAAAGCAATCTCTTTCAGTTCACTCCATCCAAATGCTTGGACTGAAGTACTTTTCCTTTCATCAGTAAAGTTACCCTCCCTGGTCAACTTTACTTCAAACCTGGACATGCCTTCATGATTTTCAGCGATTTGGATTGTCTGGGTGCCATTTTATAAAGAATAGATGAAGATGAAATTGAATATATAGGGTTATGATGAAGATTTGATGAAGAATTGAATGGAAATGGAGTAAATAAGAGAGATAAATATGATTGGAAATTGAATGAAGAAGTAAATGAAGGAATTTGAAAGATTTGGGAGTAAATATGTTCGAAGTAAATGCATTTGAAAGTGAAAGTGAGTATATATAGGAGAGAGAATGTGGAACTCAAACGGTTTAAATTGAAATTATCAAATAAAATTTTGGTCGGGTTTGAGATCCGCATTAATTACATCAAATCACACATAAATGTGTGACGGTTTACAGCCCACAAACATTAACAAGTTGCTCTTTTTGACTTCTCAAGGTAAAAATACCATCATTACGTTGAAAAATTTACATGCCATGTAGGATTAAAATATCTTTAAAAAGGTTTGCTTACGTGGCACGCACAATGATCAAGTATTTAAAAAAATATTATGACTTATTTCAGTGCATCTGGAGGTTGACTGGACACTCCAGTATCACTGGTGGATTAGTCCAGTGAACATGTACTGATGGTACACTGGAGGGACACTCCAGTAAAGTACCAGTGAAAACCATTTTGAAAGACTGGTAACCTCAAACGTGCACGTCAACTAATACAGACAAATGAGAGGGACACATTTACAAGGAGACATAAGTCACCTCAAACACGCACTTCAACCTGTCCAATTACCAGTGAGAGGGACACATTTACAAAGTACCGGTAATATTTTCTGAAGAATTTGTCCAGTGAGAAAATAAATTAATAAATTCCCCCTGAACTTAAAACATTTTTAAGAACAAAAATATCTTTCAAGTCTTCCCCTGGAATGTTGATCCAGAAATCTAATAATGCAAAGATAGTACACAAAGGCATTCAATATCTGAGCAGTCACCAGATTTAAGGGTTTAACATTCCCAACTCACCAACAAGATATTCAAAAGTTTTGACATCCAGAGGTTTAGTAAAAATGTCAGCGAGTTGTTTGTCAGTGGGAATAAAATGGAGTTCAATGTTGTTTTTCATAATATGATCACGTATAAAATGATACCTGAGATCAATGTGCTTCGTTCTGGAGTGCATGACTGGATTGTTCGAGATAGCAATGGCACTGGTATTATCACAAAAGATTGGGGTCTTTGAATAATTAATACCATAATCAAGCAACTGATTCTTCATCCAGAGTATCTGAGCACAACAACTGGCTGCAGACACGTATTCAGCTTCAGCAGTGGACAATGAAACTGAAGTTTGCTTTACTGGTCCAGCTGACCAGTTTGCCACCAAGGAAATGACATCCACCAGTAGTGGATTTCCTGTCTATCTTACAACCTGCATGATCTGAATCTGAATAACCCATTAGATCCATTCCTGAGCCTTTGGGATACCAAAGACCTAGACTGGGGACACCTTTAAGGTACTTCAGTATGCGCTTTACAGCAAGCATATGAGATTCCTTTGGATTAGACTGATATCTGGCACATAAACATGTTGAAAACATAATATCTGGTTTACTGGCAGTTAAATACATCAGTGAACCAACCATGCCTCTATAGACAGTGGTGTTCACTGGTTTTCCATCTGGATCGGAGTCCAGTGTCAGTGGTGCAGAAATTGGAGTTGGTTTAGATGGTGAAGAGTTCATATCATATTTCTTTAAAAGATCTCTAACATATTTTTTCCTGATTAATAAAGATGCCATCTTTGTTTTGTTTAATCTGGAGTCCAAGAAAATATGTTAATTCACCCATCAAACTCATCTCATATTCAGTTGACATTATTTTTGAAAAATTCTTGCACATGTTTTCATCAGTAGACCCAAAAATAATATCATCAACATAAATTTGTACCATTAACAGATTACCTTTTTCATGAAGAATAAATAAGGTATTGTCAATTGCACCTCTTTTGAAACCATTTTTCAATAAATGTTTAGTCAGAGTGTCATACCAGGCACGTGGGGCTTGTCTGAGGCCATAAAGCGCTTTTTCCAGACGATATACCCAATGTGGATGCTTTTCATCAACGAAACCTGGTGGTTGTCTGACATAAACTTCTTCTTCAAGCTTTCCATTCAAGAAAGCAATCTTTACATCCATCTGGTAGACTTTGAACTGATGATAAGCAGCGAATGCTAAGAATATTCTAATCGCTTCAAGTCTAGCCACTGGAGCAAATGATTCATCAAAATCGACATCTGACTGGCAGTAGCCTTGTGCTACCAGTCTGGCCTTGTTTCTGATTACGTGGCCATCTTCATCGACCTTGTTCCTGAAGACCCATCTTGTTCCAATTGGTTCTTTCTTTCCAACTGGGAAAGGAACCAGATACCAGACCTTGTTCCTGAAGACCCATCTTGTTCCAATTGGTTCTTTCTTTCCAACTGGGAAAGGAACCAGATACCAGACCTTGTTCCTTTCAAAATGGTGAAGCTCTTCTTGCATAGCAGTCACCCAACTTGGATCTTCCATAGCCTCGTCAATCTTCTTAGGTTCCATCAAAGATAGAAAACTAACGTATAAGCATTGATTACTGGAGGCTCTTCTGGTCTGAACTCCTCTACTGGAGTCACCTATGATCTGATCAATAGGATGAGCTTTTGTCCATCTGGAGTACTGACCAGGATTGTTACTGACAACAATATCAGTGCAAGAATTCAGTTGAGTCTCCTCTGGAGTTGCTCCAGGAGGAGGATCTTGCCAGACTACTTCAGTATCTTCATCTGAGTCATTTAAATCACGATATGCATCATGAAATTCTTCATTTGAAGGCATTTCTTGAAGTATTGGTTCAGTTTGGAATTCTTCATAAGAAGACATTTCTGGTATATTCTCAACTGACACTGATACTGGGGAGTAGTACGAACATCTGATCCAATATTAATTTCAGAGGGTAGTTTGAAAATAATAGAAGGATAGAATGGAGTACTACTGAAGTGTTTCTTTTTCTGAACAGGTTCCAGATCAGGATGACTGGAAACTGTGTCTTCTGAATCTTCTTTATTGTCGTTTATAGAATCAGATTCACAAAAGACAATTGGAGTTACTGGGGGAGTGTCAAGGGCTGGCTTCTTGTTGATTGCAGCATTTGATTCATCAAATGTTACATGAATTGACTCATGGACCTTCTCCAGTCTCTTGTTGTAGACTCTGAAGGCCTTGCGAATGGCTGAATAGCCTAAGAAATACCCTTCATCAGCTTTGGCATCAAATTTGCCTAACTGACTGGAGTCGTTCAGGATGTAAACTGGACATCCAAAAACGTGAAAATAACCAATATTTGGTTTTCTATTTCTTAAGACTTCATAGGCTGTCTTTTTGTGTCGCTTCACATACATTGACCGGTTCTGGGTGTGGCAAGCAGTAGCAATTGCTTCAGCCCAGAAACTGGTAGACAGACCAGATTCAGCAAGCATACTCCTGGCAGCTTCTATCAGCGTTCGATTCTTCCTTTCCACCACTCCATTCTGTTCTGGAGAGCGGGCTGATGAGAAATTCTGGGAGATGCCAGTGTCAGTACAGAATGACTCTAGAGTTGCATTCTGGAATTCTGTTCCATTGTCACTTCTTAACTGACACACCTTTCGACTGTACTTGAGCTCAATTTGCTTGATAAGACTGATGATTTCAGCAGCAGCTTCACTTTTAGACCTCAGAAAGATCACCCAACAATATCTGGAGAATTCATCTACGATCACCAGGGTGTATCTTTTACCAGCACGAGTCTGAATGTTCACTGGACCCTCCCTTATAGGTCCCTGGGGCAATCTGGTTTAGTTCACTTTCTTCAACAGTGGTCTTAGTTGAAAAGACCACTGGGGTTGATAGTTTTGAAACCTTTTTCTTTTTCTGAACAGGTTCCAGATCAGGATGACTGGAAACTGTGTCTTCTGAATCTTCTTTATTGTCGTTTATAGAATCAGATTCACAAAAGACAATTGGAGTTACTGGGGGAGTGTCAAGGGCTGGCTTCTTGTTGATTGCAGCATTTGATTCATCAAATGTTACATGAATTGACTCATGGACCTTCTCCAGTCTCTTGTTGTAGACTCTGAAGGCCTTGCGAATGGCTGAATAGCCTAAGAAATACCCTTCATCAGCTTTGGCATCAAATTTGCCTAACTGACTGGAGTCGTTCAGGATGTAAACTGGACATCCAAAAACGTGAAAATAACCAATATTTGGTTTTCTATTTCTTAAGACTTCATAGGCTGTCTTTTTGTGTCGCTTCACATACATTGACCGGTTCTGGGTGTGGCAAGCAGTAGCAATTGCTTCAGCCCAGAAACTGGTAGACAGACCAGATTCAGCAAGCATACTCCTGGCAGCTTCTATCAGCGTTCGATTCTTCCTTTCCACCACTCCATTCTGTTCTGGAGAGCGGGCTGATGAGAAATTCTGGGAGATGCCAGTGTCAGTACAGAATGACTCTAGAGTTGCATTCTGAAATTCTGTTCCATTGTCACTTCTTAACTGACACACCTTTCGACTGTACTTGAGCTCAATTTGCTTGATAAGACTGATGATTTCAGCAGCAGCTTCACTTTTAGACCTCAGAAAGATCACCCAACAATATCTGGAGAATTCATCTACGATCACCAGGGTGTATCTTTTACCAGCACGAGTCTGAATGTTCACTGGACCAAAGAGGTCCATATGAAGCATATGAAGAGGTTTAGATATGCTGAAATTCTGTCTGGTCTTGAAACTGGTACATTTCTGCTTACCCATCTCACATCCTGGACATGGCCTTTCCTTTTTGAAGGAAACTGAAGGTATCCCATCTGCAAGTTGTTTTCTGGACAACTTATTAATATTCTTGAAATTTAAATGGGATAACCTTTTGTGCCATAACCAGTTTGTGTCTTCATCAGCTTGAGTATAGAAACACTGCTCTGAAGGAGAGCTTTCCATATCCATCATGTACACATTCCCTTTTCTGGGAGCAATCAACACTACCTTCCAGTCCTTGTTGAATACGATACCCTGAGCAATATTGAATAGAACTTGATAGCCATCATCACACAGTTGGCTTACACTGATCAGGTTATATTTCAAATCATTCACAAATGCAACACGTCTGAACTTGACTTGTCCATTGTTCAGAACACCGTATCCCTCAGTCTTTCCACAACCATCATTTCCAAAAGTAATAGAGGGTCCATCAGAAATGGTGAACTCCTCCAGCAGGGTCTTACATCCGGTCATCGTCCTGCCAGCAGCACTGTCAAGATACCAGATATATTTCTTTCGATCGCCCTGCACATACACCAGATATTATCAGTTAGATTTGGGAACCCATCGACTGATGGGTTCACTGGACCCTCCCTTATAGGTCCCTGGGGCAATCTGGTTTAGTTCACTTTCTTCAACAGTGGTCTTAGTTGAAAAGACCACTGGGGTTGATAGTTTTGAAACCTTTTTCTTTTTCTCAACTGGAGAAATAGATTTAACTTTCTTTGCAAAAGGTTTTGTATTTTGTCTAGGGCCAGATGAAGTTCCCTCAATAAAGTTTAATCTTGCATTAAAACTTTGAAATTGACGAGTCAGTGTTTGAATCTGGCTCTCTAACCTGGACAAAATATTTTCTTCAGATGATACCTTAGCCTTTCCAGTCCTAGGCTTAGGTAGGGGATTGGTCTGAGGCAAAGGTTTATTCCGATAAACCTCTTTAACTGGAGCAGTCATCTGGAATGCTCCAGTCTTAACCTCTAGGGATTGAACTGGGAAAATATTGGCCTTGGGAGTTACAGGCTCATCATAAACAGTGGTGGGCCTGAACCCCTCTGGTAATCGATCGATTACTGGTATTAATGATGCTACATGAGTATTTCCATCTAAGTATGCACGTTTTTGAGCAGGAAATTGATTTACTCCAGCATCATATGGCTTTTTGGTTTCTAGCCATGATTTAATTACCAGTTTTTCTTTCTCTAAAATGACTTCAAGATCTTGTTTTTCTTGAATCAATTGTTCAGTTACCAGAACCTGGGCTTGAAATGCCAGTTCAATGTCTTGAAGTTCTTTTAATTTTGATTTTAAGACAGTTATTTCAGAAAAATCTGTTTCTAGACCATTTACACAATCAGATCTAACAGTTTCTACAAATATCAAATCAGAATTAAGAGCTTCAGCTATGTCCAGTTTTAATTCTTGGTCAGTTGTACTATCATAATCACTAACCTTCTTAATAACAATGTCTACCCATCGTCCAGATGTGACATCTTCCTTCACCAGGTGCTTTTCATTTGCCAGAGCCATGTAACAGCAATCTCTTTCTTCTTCTTCATCAGCAGATGATTCATCAGAAGGAACCCACTTCTCTTCAGTTGTTGCGATCATGCACTTATTATTGTTTTCCATTTGTTGTGCCATGAGAGCAATCTGGGCCTTAAGCTTTTTATATTTCAATTTATAGCTATCATCAGGCTTATTATTTGAAGAAAATGGACCAGGCTTGGATACAAACTGGCTGGACCTGCAATCTTTCATGAAATGACCCTTTTTGCCACACTTAAAGCATGTCAAATTGGTCTTATCAGTTGAAGAACTGGATGCAAATTGTCCAGATGGCCTATTTGCTCTTGCTTTGAAACGGTTAAACGTTTTAGCAATCATTGCAATAAGGTCATCATCATCAGTTTCATCACAACAGTCTGGAGAGATTTGACTGGACTCTCCAGAATCCATGAGTTCAGACACCATCTTCTTCATAGAAAATACATTCTCAGAAGATATTAGTGTTGTACTTTGTGGTTCAGTATGACTAACTACATTAGGACTACTGGAGGCATGGTTATAAGCATCTTGTTCTGCCACCACTCTCTGAGCTTGATTTTCTTCAGTGTACCTGAAAGCTCCATAAAGAGTTGAGAGAGTGTGTGTGTGTGCAGAGTTTTACCTTGTCGTAAGACCAGGATCATGTGAGACCATTTGGTGGGCAGAATATCACAAAATTTCTCCAGAAGTATATTATTGTCCTTCTCAACCCCGAGACCTCTTAACTGGTTTATGATACTCATAAATCTGGTGTAAGTACCAGTGAGAGACTCATTAGGCTGAGCAAAAAATGACTCATACCTCTTGTTTAAGGAGACCTTTCTGGTGACAATGGTGTCATCTCCTCCTTCATGCTGGTTTAAAAGTTCATCCCACATGGTTTTAGCACTAGGAAAAAGAACTAGTGTGGGAATTAGGGTTTTTGGAACGGCCCCGAGGATCATGTTCTTGAGAAGGGTGTCTAGATTCACCAGTCTCATCTCCTCTTCAGACCAATGTTCCTCCCTCTTTTCCCTTCCTCTTCTAGATCCAGAAGGATCAAGAAGGGGATTGAGAGGTGATGTAGGGACATAAGGACCTTCATTTAAGATTTTCATCATGTTCCTCTCAATACCAGTGATATGCAAAACCATCCTAGCCTTCCACGTACCAAACTCATCACTGTTCCCACTGAATTTAGGAACAGGATTATTTGAATAGTGCACATGCACGTGTGGAGAAGCAGGAGTAGGAGGAGGAGGTGGTGGATTTGTGTTATTAACAATAGGTGGTTCATTATTTTGATCATTAATATTGACATTAGAATCGGGACCAAGATTAAAACTTCCTTGTGTATTTTCTTGGTTAGCCATCAAAGAAACAGATCTAGGCAATGTTTAGCCTTCTGCTCTGATACCAAATGTGAGTCCCTTAAATACGATGGTTAACCTAGAAGTGTAAAATACAACAAGTCTAATAATCACTAGAATGGACTAGTATTACTTGTAAATAAATGCAAGAATATATAAACAAAGTAATACAAGACTTAAAGCAATAAACAAGTAAAGTGGAACATTATGTATTTTTCAATGGTGTATTTTATTTATGATGTTAAATAAAATACAAGGTTGTGCGGAATCAAGATAATACAAATAAGTATGTATCCTAACAACCTATGAATTACAAATGATCTATATTTGTCAAATAACTCTTATGGATCGAGATACTTAAAGTTGTGAAGTATCCCAGTTTAAGATCGAGAGT
This sequence comes from Erigeron breviscapus, assembly GCA_034093135.1. NCBI lineage: Eukaryota > Viridiplantae > Streptophyta > Magnoliopsida > Asterales > Asteraceae > Erigeron > Erigeron breviscapus. Next base: position 42,222,267 of record CM067173.1, on the reverse strand, counting down.
ATTTAGACAAATTCACTCTAATGCAAAATGTATGCTTAAAAGTATTTTTCTCAAGGAAATGACTTTGTATTTATAGGCAACAAAATTCACCAGTGAATTTTGTGCCGTACAAATATGGTTGCATGCATTTAATGATCCGACAAGAACATTAAATGCATTGGATAAGGTATAAGGATAAAGTCACATCAAATGACTTTGTATCCTTTTAACCAACCACCTTTACACACGTATAAACTTTGGTAAAGAACAAGTGGAATGTTCTTTGGAAAGTGTGTAAAGGCAAAAGTCAATTACTCGATATCAGTGTTCAGACTTGTAAGGTCTAGAACACTGACAATCCTCCAGTGTACAGATCTGGTAAGACTTCCAGTGGACTCCGCCATTTGCCAGTCTTCTTTATTCTGACTTCAGTGAGAATGTCTTCAGTAGAGTTGATCTGGACTGGGGTGAAGTCCAGTGAGCTAATCTGGAGAATACTCCAGATTTCCTATACAAGTATTTGCTCACTGGTCTTCCATTATTTCTGGACAAATCTTCAGAGGGACTCCAGATTCCAAGCCTGGAGTAGGTCCAGTAGAACACGTTTCTGGACAGATCTTCAGTAAGGCTCCAGTAGTCGAGTCTGGAGCGAGTCCAGTAAATCTGGACCTAACACATACCTTATGCGAAAACCCATTTTAGGAATATCATCTTCATGTACCCGGAGTTGATGATAACCTGAGCGAATATCGATTTTGGAAAAGTGCTTGGCACCTTGAAGTTGATCAAATAGGTCATCGATTATTGGAAGAGGATACCGGTTCTTCCCCGTGAGCTTATTCAACTCCCGGTAGTTAATACACATTCTAAAGGACCCGTCTTTCTTCATGACAAAGAGAATAGGGGCACCCCAAGGAGATTGGCTAGGACGGATGAAACCTTTTTCTTGGAGTTCTTTGAGATGAGTTTCTAATTCTTGCATTTCGGTTAAGGCAAGTCTATAAGGAGCTTTTGCCACGGGTGCGGCTCCGGGAATAAGATTGATGCGAAAGTCGAGTTCACGAGATGGAGGTAATCCCGGTAAGTCATCCGGAAAAACATCGGGAAAATCACGGACAATAGGAACGGTCTTCAATTCTACCTTTGAGACGGTAGCACTAAAGACTTTAGAGTTAGAAGAATCGGAGATTTCGCCTTGGACCCTAAGAATTCTACCGTTAGACAAAGGTATTTTAACAACTCTCTCACCACAATCAATAGTAGCATTAACCGCCGTCAACCAATCCATACCCACAATAACGTCAAAGCTACCAATATCTAAAGGCATGAGGTCGATGAAGAACTCGACGTCGTTTAGAGTCAAAATACAATCACGAAGTATTTGACTAAGTTTTGTTAGAGCACCATTTACCATTTCTATATCAAGCACATAGTTTAGAGCACACGGATTCACATCAATCAAGGGAACAAAGCTAGAGGAAATAAGGCTATAATCGGCTCCGGAATCAAATAGAACCGTTGCATAATGACCATTAAGAAGGAATGTATCTGCAACCACATTGGGATCGTTACGGGCTTCATTGGCATTGATCGCAAAGGCTCGGCCACGAGGTTGAACTTGGTAGCCTTGTTGTCCTTGGTTTTGGTTAGGCCCGGTAATTTGAAGTTGGTTGGGGTGGATGGCTACTTGGACTTGTTGTCCAACCCATTGAGGACAATTATGGCGGTAGTGATAAGGACTACCACATTCATAGCATGCACCCTTTTGTTGGTTGGCACGAGGAGGAAAGGCTTGAAGAGGAGCTACATTAAGTGGGCCCGCCCTTGGCACCCTACAATCCTTGGACATGTGCCCAATCCGGTTACAATTAAAACATGCCCCACATTGAACATTGGCGGGGTGGTGCTTGCTACATCTTCCACATAAAGGATGGGGTCCCAAATAAGCCTTTTTCACCAGCTCTACCGCCGCCATCACCCTACCCCGATTAGCATTCTTGGGATCAAATCTCCCCATCTTCTTCACCCCACTAGATTCTGGCACTTCTTTCCTCTTTGATGACTTGCTCAACACCCCACTTCTCAAAAGATCCTCGGTAACATTACCGGCACGGTTGATAGCCTCGGCCATGGAAGTAGGCATGACCGAGTTGATAAGAGAACGTACTTGTGGATTCAAGCCCAAAACAAACTTTTCAATGGCCCAGGACTCGGGGTCCACCAAATGAGGAACAAGGGTAGACAAATCTTGAAATCGTCTAATGTAGCCCTTGTAATCGGCCCCGTCCATTTTGAGATGGACAAATTCGATGGTCAAATTTTGAAGTTCATAAGGAGGGCAAAACTTCTCCTTCGCCTTGTTATTGAAGTCGGCCCATGACAAGTTATAGGTCCCACCCAAGGTTACCTCTTGGTTCCACCAACTCAAAGCATCATCTTTAAACATACCGGATGCATAATGAATTTGGTCATCATAGGTGCAATGACTTCTTTCTATCACCGCTTCGATTCTCTCAAACCACCTTATACAATCCGTGGGGCCACCCTTACCATCAAACTCCGGTGCCCCACAATTCTTGAAGTCTTTGAATGGACACCCTTGGCGGTAGACTCCATGTTGATTAAACATGGGCCTATAGTTATCTACTTCCACCGGTTCTTCCCCCTCACCTACTACAACATGAGGTTGAGCACCCTCATTATTCACATTAGCCGGGGCTTCATTGTTTTGAGGCCCATTGTTTGGTGCCACATTGTTTCCCCCAAGAGTTTCCGTGACTTGGGCAACAATGGTTGGCATGATATTGGTGACCGTTTGAGCGATCACCTCCGCTAAGTTTGGCCCGGGGGCCTCACCACGACCCCTACCTCCAACACGGCCCCTACCACGACCTCTACCACCACGGCCTCTACCACGGCCTCTTTGTGCTCCGGTTGAGCTTCCGGTTGAGGCTCTTGAGAGTTAGCCCTATAGTTTGTTCCGGCTCTCCTTGGTCTCACCATTTCTATAAAACAAGTAACACGTTGACCCGATGGTTAGTCTCAAAATTTTCACATGTTAGTCACACAAGTAGTAAATGCTCTCATGCCGATGCAACATACGTTATTCATATCATTATACTAAGGCAAAAGTGCTAGAGTTCTAAGGGGGATTGTTACTTATCATACCATCATGCCAAGTTCACTACAATCGTTTATCATCAATCCAAGTACTCATGTTCAACGCATCATACAATCAAGCGACTAACACAAGTGGTTCAAGGTATAATCCGAATTCGATATGCCCTCTAGTTATTGACCGGGTTTGTATACAGGGTGTACCAGCGGCTAACCCTCCACCCAATCAACTCCCATTAAGCATATCGGTTCCTTATTATACCCTACACCAAGCGTGTGCAATCCGTGATGTCATTAACTTGTTATAATACCGGGTGACCATAAAATAGTTGATCAGGCTCTTTTAGGGTTGCCACATTGTTATATCAAGTTAATGCCATAACTTCATTTTGCCCTAAATCATCAAACTATTATCAATCAATAACAACAATTCATCTCAACCACGATCAAGTTCAAATCAATGTACACGTTAACCATATTGTACTCATCATACATTCATCACATTGTACTCAAGTCATCACATAGTTGGTCTTAACTACGAACTCACAATGTACACCTTTTAGGGATCACATAATTCACGTTGCACACAAAATTCCTAACCATGCATGCTATATGAAGAGTTTTAACTTAAGTCGTAGTCTAGGTCAAACCGCCTAATTCTCTACGACCACGCATGGGCCACCATTCTGTAACACCTCGAGCTTGGGCTCGAAATATCACGGAAATTATATAGCATAAGGTGGAATTAATGTAGAACATGAACTAAATGCAAATAAAGGATCTGGTGAATCCATAAATTAGATAATTCAAGTAGAAAATGCATAAGGAGCAAGTAACCATCAAAGTTTACAAAATAATCATCAAAAGATGGCTATCGATCCTAAGCATAATGCAAAAGTAGGCAAATGAATCCTTGATCCATGTAAGTCCAATGCCCGGGTTCAAAAGCAAGCAATCAATCATACTTCACGCCCGGGATTATTGATTACCTGAAAAGTGTACTAAACAAGTCAACACGAGGTTGGTGAGTTCGTAGTAATGGTTCACAAGGAACCATCGTCAACAATCACAATATGTATAAGTAAAGGCAATTCATATCCTACAAGTAGCCTTTAAATGTCACACTATCAAACACCTCAAGCTTACACGTCATAAGGTAATGAGTATAATAAAATAAGCACAAGTGATGTCAATATCAAGATATGTGCCGTGTGCATATTAAAGTCGTAACGCATATCATAAGTGTGACCATCAAGTCAACAATGCAACGATACTCACATGTCATCCCAATGAACAATGTGGCATCTCAAAATCATCGGTGTATATATGTCTATATACCCGGAGTTCATGTCCGTCTCACAAATACAACTCAAGTATATACATCTATATACTTGGAGGTCCATGTCCGTCTCACATGTATCCATATCAATGCATATGCGTGTTCGTCTCAATCACAAGTCCATCAATCATCAAACCATCAAACCAACCAAAAACAAACGTACATACACTTAGGAGGATTCTACTTTCAACGAGTCCTAGATGCTTATGTATAGGGTCACCCGCAGCCTTCCCACCACATCTAAAACCCTTTGAAGGCATAATCGACCCTCATGTATGCACTACTATCCTAATTATAGCAATATGTACCACAATCATATACGTAATCAATCAAACGTGTCAATCAAACCACCAATCATTCAATCAAACAAATCAATCAAGTAATCACATAAAAGTACACTTTCCAGCCCGAATCTCAAACGAGTAGGGAGCTACGGAACTCACCTTGATCGGCAAAAGAAGTCAATATTGATTTATGATCGAGCTATAGTCGTTCAATGTTCACCACGTGTCCACAACCTATCATTATATATAACATACGCATTATTAATTTAAATGAAACCCTAATTAGGTTTTAAGTGTGTTTTATGGCATAAGCCGACCCTCGAGACACGACTTGGTCATTAGAGATGTCGAAATATAATCTTAAATCGAGTTAAGGTCGTCCGAACACCGTCATGTGTCCTTAGCAATTTTTGTACATATATATGTGTATACATATATGTATATAATTTAAACTAATGTCCCATGTTATGTAAAAAAAAAGAAAAAGAAACAGCCCACGACCTTGAAGGCCCATGGTGACCCATGTACATATAAGGGGAGTCAAAGATAGTCTATATCGAAGCCTGGACCATAACTAGGGTTCTGGAAGTCGAATCATGCCAAACAGGAAAACATCAAAGGGTTTCAGCGTCCCACACCCCGGAAATAGCGTCTCAAACGCCGGCCAGCATTGGATGACCGTCTCAGAAGGTTGTAACCACCGTCCCAGACTGTGGTTAGGTTTTGGTAGAGCGTCCAAGACGCCATGAAGGTCGTCCCAGACGATGGTCTCGTTCTAACGTTTTGGTGCACAAATTTTAGCGTAATACAGCAGAATGCACCGTCTAGGCACCGTCTAATCGAATTTAGATATAGGGAGCACCGTTTTGGACGGTACCTGGACCGTACCAGACGCCATGAACCAATGTGCAGCGCCCCAGACGGTGGGGAAGCTGTCCCAGACGGTGGGGACAGAACAAGAACAGTAACAGAAGAAGAAAATTTGTGAAAAACAAGACCCAAAACCCTAATTTTTGTTTATAAATCGACTTGTAAAGGTTCCAAACGCATTTTGAGACTCAGGTAGCCATTGAACATGTTTTAGCCATCTCATAACAATCATCCAGCCATTGCAATCGAATTGGAGATCAGTTTTGACCCAATTAGAATCATAAACCCTAATTTAACTTCTAAAAAACCCTAAACCCTAACCCGACCCGATTGGATTCTTGACCCAGTTCAGAAACTTAGACACTCATTTCAAACATAATTCAACCCATTTTAACAATAACCCATATTGAAATTTCATACACAACATCAAATTTGCCTTAGATTTCGGTTTTTGACTTAAATAAGTCAAATAAAACTCTAATCTTGACTTTGACCCGATTTTGACCAACTACCTCAAAAGTTGACTTGGTAACATGATTATAGACATGAAATGGTAATTATAAGATGAATTTTTACTTACCAAAGTCACCACCACAAGTCCAATCCGAAAATGACCCGATTAAGAGAATTTCTTGCACCTATGAACCCAAATTTTGATATAATGGAGATATAATGATGATGATGATGATTCTTGTATAATTTAATGAGAGGGAGAGAGATATATTTGTGTGTGTTCTTGGAAGACTTTTAGAGAGAGAAAGAGAGATAAGAGTGAATGAATGGTTGGAAGGGATTGGGTGGGAGGTTTGGATAGGGTTGGGTCCCAATTGTGGGTCATGGGTCATGGATAGGTCCATGGGTTGACCCATACACTTTACTAGTTAATTATAGCTTCGTCAAGTATTGTAATGTTCGTTAAGTCGGCCAATCGACCAAGTTTACCACATTGTCGTCATTAGATCACCAAAACGACCCCAATTCTATTATTAGTCACAATTGTTAGTCAAATTACATATAAGGTCAAACGGTCAAATATCGCGGATGTTACAGATCGGTTCCGAACCGGTTCCACTTTTGGATCAAAAAATCGGTTCGGTTCGGTTCTTGGTAAAAAAAACCGAAAAAAAACCAAAAAAAAAAAAAACGGTTCCGAACCGGTTCCTCCAAGAACCGAATTTTGGCCATCTCTAATTGCAAGGACATGTCCTCGCTACAAGGCTCTTTCAAGGACATTTTATTATATTATAACCTATATAAAAAGTTTTCGCGTGAATAGTGAACCTACCTTGCAGGCAGCTGGCTCAGCTGCTTGCCTACATGCTTTTTTTTTTTTTTTTAATTTTTTTCTTAACATTTCAATGTTTCACATTTTACCTATTACTTGTAAATCTTTTAAGCTTTTTTTTTACCATTAAAGTTTTATTTTTTAGAGATTAATTGTTCCTTTTTTTTAGAATTTATAATACCATAGCTTTTTTTACCATCAAAGTTTTTAGCTTCTTATTTTTATCTTCTAAAAAAGTTTGCAATTTTACATTTTGTCACCGTAAATCTTACCAAAACTCGTGTTTAAGATTTACCGTGTATTGTTTAACTAGATGGTTTTCCTTAGTCTGATGGTAACGGTTGACATGTTAAAATTTATGATCCGTATGTCGATATATGGTTGTTATCCCCGGCCAACAGCCGGACATAATACTAGTTTTAATAAAAAGAATTTTGTTTTAAATTCTTGGGCCAGAGCCCATGTATAACAAGAATCTTATATTATGTTGTAGTTGAATGCTTAGCCCAATTATGTATAAGCCCAGCAAAAGTGGAATAAGCCTAAGGTGGTGTTTGTGACTTTGTGTTGCACACTTGCACTTATTGCACTTGATGACTAAATCTCTTGGCTAAGTCACGCAGATGTCTGGTTACTGCTTAATTAATATGTCTTGGCTGTATATATATAAACTACTACTACTATAACTTCTAGGTTTCAAGATCATCAAAATCGTAGTCTATTTGCTAGTTTTAAATTCTATGAAGACTTTTGTCAACTTTTCTAAATTCGCTATACCACTTAAAGGTCGTGGAGATTTAAAACGAAACCCAATTTCCTTTGATGCAAACGTGTATAAAATCTGTTTATGGCGATCTCGGTTGTTTGGATTCCCCAAGACTACATTCTATAGTCTCTATATACTCGGACAGTAGTCGGACTTGTTGGTTACCTTTGACGGACTGCCCTAAGTTAATTGGGCTTGGAATAAGCCTATTAGGGCTGGTGCTATTTTATATTTTAATGTTTGATCTATGGGCTTGAACAGTTATGGGCTAATGTGAACCTCTCTAAGAATTCAGATATATTCATTTTCTCTCCTTCGTCTCAACCTTAAACAATGAGCAGTCGTTAAATTACTTAATCATGTAAAATATTTAATGTATTCCTATAATTTAAACCTTCATTCATGTTTATCTTTGCAAAAAAAGTTAAACTTTTTATTTATGTAATCATTTCATTTTAGTATATTGAAACATATATTTTTTAATTTTTAATTATGAAAATAGCAAACATGTCTTATAAAAACAAATAAGCTGTTTCATAATTTAAAATACAGACATAATTGAAAATTTTCATTGAAAATATTAAGAGAAATGTAACAAATTAAGTTATTTTTCAACTAATAAACCGTCTGCAATAACTATCATAAAAAATCGTCAATTGTCACTAGTTGAAAATATTTGATCCTGTTTGTATTGCATAGGCATGCACTCTGCTAGTTTTAGCTTAAACCTATGGGGGTGTTTGAGAATAGTGATAATTATTAGAGTACATGCATTTTTGGTTGTTGATTAATTTAATAGCCGATAAATAATGTCATGCGCTTTTCAAAAAGTTTTTATATGTTTATCTCATAAATAAAAAACATTTGGAATTAAGCAAGTTGACATATACACTTATTTTTAAGAAATTACATATGTTTTGAAATAAGGATAAGAAATACAAAACACCCCCTAATGATGATATTTTTGCAAAAGAAAATAATAAAATAGAGCCAATTGATTATGACAAGTATTTTCTCAAGAAGAATGATAGAATTTGAGTGATATGATCTTAATGAGTAGAGTATGATCAAGTGCTTGAATTGATTAGGGTAATATAATTAAACTAATCTTAAACAAACATCATGTGAGAATCAATGAAGAAAGAAAACATGCCATAATAACGTAACTACATGAGCTAAATAATGTCACTCCCATTTTCAAAAGTTATCATGTGTTATTCAGATTTAATTGATAAAATGTCCCACACTTGGCAAACATTAAACAGCATCCCAGGTCAAAGAAAGTGAAATTATAAGTTGAAATATGCATGATGATGATCTATCATGGATGTTATGATGCTAATAATCATGATTTGGTATGATGAAAGAAGAAAGCATGGCAAATATCTACTCATTTTGTCTCTGCAAACAAAGAATCCTTGTATTGCTAGGGTTTGCATGAGATGTCCTTTCCAATCATCTTTTGGAAACACAACAAAAGAACTATATATACATAATATATATATATGTTGGGATTTTTGGGTTTTTATCAAAGTAATATTATCCTTATAATATTAAAAACGCAGCGGAAAATTGAACCATTTCAATGTGACATATGTAGTTAAAACCAATTTTAACTTATAAAGAAAACCCAAACAATAAGGATCCATCTATATGAATAACATACATACAAAACAACAACCATAGGGTGTTTAGAAGACTACCTTCTTCCAAGCTAACGAGAAGGTTGAAAGGAAGGAGATGATGATCTTGAAGTGACAAGTCTTCAACCTAGAAGAGCCTCAAGCTAGTATACCCCAAGCTTCCAACAAACACCCAAACTATGCTAGGATTTGAACTTGAAAACCCCTTCTCTTTTTCTTCCTTGTAGCCGAAACCAAGAGAGAAAAGAAAGAGTATTTTTCACTTGAGAAAGTTGAGAGAATTTTGTCTTACAAAATCTAAGAATTGATACACTCTATGTTGTATCTTGTGTGTCTTATGTCTTGTAAAAACATGCAAGACAACAAGTGTCAAATTGCATGTAACACCACATGGGGAGGGGGGGCCGGCCCCTTAGTCCATCACATGGGCATTAACCCACTGCGCCGCAGTGGGTCTGATACACTCCCACTGCGCCGCAGTGGGAACTCCCTGACCTTCGGGTGCAAAAACCCCCACTGCGCCGCAGTGGGTTTGACACGCTCCCACTGCGCCGCAGTGGGAACTCTTCTTGCCAAATAGACATATTGACATCTCTCTCAAAATAAATCATCCATATAATTTATTTACATATCTCAAGTGCAATTATTTAGAAAACCTCTTTCTAAATGTTTCAAGTATTTATATTTATTTAAAGATCATATCATATAAATAAATATCGTAAGTGTTTGTCTAGCTTGTTATTGGGTATGACCCGACTTGGATCATCACGTACTAGCACGTCAATTTAATATGTGTCTTGGGCAGACGAATTCCAACAATCTCCCACTTGCACAAGATTCATAGAAGATTGACGCAAGCAGCAAATACCGCCTAACAACGGTTTGCTACCCCTAATACGTATGACGAAGTGCCATTCAATAACATCATTCTCTTCAAGTCCCTTACTTGAAATGATTTAGGTGAATCGATCATTTATCCTTTTGTCACAGATGTCATGTTAAATCCTAGAGACACAGAGTGATCATTCTCTATTGATTTAACTTTGTAGCAGGCCTTAGACATCTTACTCTCAACGAATAAGAGGGACAAATTCCATCTCGACTACATACGTCTCTCACAATCACCTTATATCATACCTGAGCTTAGTCTTATGTACTGCCATGTTTCAGAACAGCGAAGAACTAAGTCAAAGTATAATATTCAGTGAATATCAAGACCCAATATGTATCTCAGGTCTGAGGATACATGATATTCGCCTTTTAACTCAAGATTACTTATGATCAATCACAGAGATTCCATGTAGTAATGCTTGATTGCAGGTCAGTCCAATATTTGTATCCCACAAATATCTATGAACCTTGGTAGCAACACTTTGCTCTATATTCAAACCCTTTTGAATATCTACCAATCCAAGTTCATAATAATCTTACATTCATATTTGTTCCCACAAATATGATCGACTACGGACATTTAGAATAATTAACTTATTCATGGATTTAAACATGCAAAAATGGAACATAACACAATTTAAATGCAAAATACCAATATTCATATAAATGTGTTAATAACTACAAGTGTTCCGATATCCAAATACATAAAATAGATCAAATCCAATCACTAGAATATCGAAGTCCCATGGCACAAGTATGACTCTCATGCTTAGGCCTTTCAAGGAGCTTCGTGAGTGGGTCCGCAACATTTTGATCGGTGTGAACTTTGTGAATACATATCTTTCCCTTTTCAACTTCATCCCTTATGTAGTTGAATCTCCGCTCAATGTGCCTAGTCTTTTGATGTGCACGAGGTTCCTTGATTTGAGCAATCGCACCTCGTTATCACAAAGAATTTCTAGGGGTCCTTGAATGGAAGGAACAACCCTAGATCGGCAATGAATTTCTTCAACCATGCAGCTTCTTGTGCTGCTAAAGAAGCGGCGATGTATTCCGATTCTGTAGTGGACAATGCAACCACATCTTGCTTTGAGCTTTTCCAAGAAACAGCTCCTCCATTTAGAATGAAGATGTACCCCGATTGTGATCGAGAATCATCTCGATCAGTTTGGAAACTCGCATCCGTGTAACCCTTTACAACGAGTTCCTCCTCACCAGATCCATATATTAAGAACATATCTTTAGTGTTTCTAAGATATTTCAATATATATTTGACAGCCATCCAATGACTATCTCCTGGATTTTGCTGGTATCTACTTGTCATGCTTAAAGCGCATGACACGTCCGGTCTCGTGCATATCATAGCATACATGATGGATCCTATAGCAGATGCATATGGGATTCCACTCATTCTTTCTTGCTCAACTTTTGAGCTGGGAGATTGAGAAGTACTCAATATAGTTCCTCTTTGAATAGGCACCAAACCCTTTTTGGAGTTTCCATCTTGAACCTTTTCAAGATCTTGTCTATGTATGCACTTGATTCAAACCTATTAAGCGCCTTGATCTATCCCTATAGATCCTTATTCCCAAAATATAGGCGGCTTCACCAAGATCCTTAATGGAAAAGCAACTTCCAAGCCAGGCTTTTACACCTTCCAAGGTTGGAATGTCATTTCCAAATAGTAGAATGTCATCGACATATAATACTAGAAAAGTAATGATGCTCCCACTAGCCTTCTTATACACACAAGCTTCATCGGCATTTTTGATGAAGCCAAATTTCTTGACTTCTTCATCAAAACGACGATTCCAGCTTCTTGATGCTTGTTTCAATCCATAGATTGATTTCTTTAACTTGCATACTTTATTAGGATGTTTTGGATCGACAAAACCTTCAGGCTGATCCATATAGACATCTTCCTCAAGATATCCATTTAGAAAAGCGGTTTTGACATCCATTTGCCATATCTCATAGTCATAATGTGCGGCTATGGCAAACAATATCCTAATAGACTTTAGCATTGCCACAGGCGAAAAAGTTTCATCATAATCGACCCCTCGAGTTTGAGTGAAACCTTTTGCTACAAGTCTAGCTTTATAAGTACTCAAGTTTCCATGCATATCGTGTTTCAATTTGAACACCCACTTACTTCCAACTACTTTGGAATTAGGAGGTTCAACAACCAATTCCCAAACTTGGTTGTCATACATGGATTGCATCTCAGCGTTCATGGCCTCTAGCCATTTGTCCGAATCTGATTTGGACATAGCATCATGGTAGGTGGTAGGTTCATCAGAAACTACCATGTAGCATTCATCCACGAGAAATCCATATCTCTCAGGTGGATAAGTGGCTCTACCAGATCTACGAACGTTTTGTGTGTCTTGATCAACCCTTTGATCATCTTCAACATCCTTTTGTTGAATGCTAGTGTCACCCAAGTGTGTATCTTTCAGTGGTTCTTGATCTTCTTCAAGTTCCACTGTTCTGGAATTAGTTCCTTCCATAAGGAATTTAGTTTCCAAGAACTCAGCCTTTCGAGCAACAAATACATTTTGCTCATTAGGATTGTAGAAATAATATCCCAAATCATCTTTGGGATATCCTACAAAGATACACTTAGTGGATCGGGGCTCTAATTTGTTTGAGGCATCATGTCTTACATAAGCCTCACAACCCCATACCTTTAAATATGATAAAGATGGAACTCTTCCATGCCATATTTCAAAAGGTGTTTTCTCCACTTTCTTGGTGGGAGCCATATTTAAAATTCGGGCAGCAGAGATTATGGCATATCCCCAAAATGATAGAGGTAGTGAGCTTTTGCTCATCATGGAACGAACCATATCTAATAGAGTTCGATTCCTCCTTTCAGACACACCATTATGTTGTGGTGTTCCAGGTGGAGTTAGTTGTGAGACAATCCCACAACTTCTAAGATGATCTTGAAAAGCATCACTTATGTATTCACCTCCTCTATCAGAACGAAGAATTTTTATTGTCTTACTGAGTTGGTTTTCTACTTCATTCTTGAAAATTTTGAACATTTCAAAAGCTTCACTCTTATGTTTTAATAAGTATACATAACCGTAACGACTATAGTCATCGGTAAATGTAATGAAGTATCTTTCACCACTCCTAGTCATTGGCTTAAAAGGACCACATACATCCGAATGTATGATACCTAATAAATCTTTTGCCCTTTCATTAGTGCCTTTGAAAGGTGCTTTAGTCATCTTGCCTTGTAAACAAGATTCACATACATTAAATGAATCATTTGATTTTGTTTTCAAAAGACCATTCTTTTGAAGTGTTAGTATGCGATTCTTATTTATATGGCCAAGACGACAATGCCAAATATATGTTTCACTTAAATCTAATTTAAGTTTCTTGGTGGTAGCTTGGTACATTGAGTTATCATATGTTTGGTTTTCATGAACTAATTCATAAATACCATTTAAAGGCATAGCTTTAAAATAAAATACATCATTCAAAGAAACATGGATATCATTGTTAACAAAATTAAAATCATATCCAACATGTCTTAAACGGGAAACTGAAATAATACTCCTAGTCAAACTAGGTGCATACAAAACATTGTTCAATACAATTTCCAAACCATTTGGAAGTTTCAAAATATAGTCTCCTTGGGCTTCAACATGCACCAATGCACCATTGCCCATAAAGAGACTAATGTCTCCCTTCTTGATGTGCTTCTTTCTTATGAACCCCTGTAACATATTACAAATATGAGTTCCACATCCGGTATCCAATACCCATATGTAAGAAAGAACAGTATTAAGCTCAATATATATCATAAATATTGTACCTGAGGTTTGCCCTGCATCCCTCTTAGCTTTTAACTCTTTGAGGTAGGTTGGACAATTACGTTTCCAATGTCCTACCTCCCCACACTCAAAGCATGGGTCATTGACAGCAACCTTTTGCTTCTTCGCTTTTTGGGTATCCATTTTTCCCTTTCCTTTGCCTTTAAAATTCCCTTTGAAGTTACCCTTTCCCTTAGCAACATTTGCCTTGGGTCCGGAGTAAGCCCTTTTCTTTCCGCCTTCATTGATCATGAGAACGGGTTGAACTTTTCCTCCCATACTAGCCTCGGCCGTTTTGAGCATCCCATGAAGCTCGGAAACGGTCTTGTCCCATCCATTCATGTTATAATTTAACACGAAAGTTTCAAATCTCTTAGATAATGAGTTAAGGATCATATCCGTAGCTAACTCATTGAGACGGGACAATTAAGCCTTTCGAGGCGATCAATGTAGCTTTTCATTTTAAGAACATATGTTGATACGGGTTGTGAATCATCCATGCGACATGCATGAAGCGCTCGAACCGTTTCGAAGCGCTCAACCCTTGCCTTTTGTTGGAACATTTCCTTGAGTTGGGTAATCATGTCGTACGCCATGGTGCTCGAACTCCTTTTGGAGTTCGGGAGTCATACTCGCTAGCATTATGCAACTAACTTGCACGGAGTCCTCGACATATTTAGCCCAATCATTATAGGCCTCAACATCAGTTTCTTCGGGCTCATCAGGAATAGGATCGTCTAAAATATAGGATTTCTTTTCGTGCCTAAGAACAATTCTCAAGTTACGAAACCAATCCACAAAGTTTTTTGGTTTAGACGATCCTTTTCAAGGATGGATCTTAGTGAAAAATTATGGACGTTTGGGTTGGGGTTTATTGCATTGTTAGCGGCCATCTACAAGATTAACAAAGTTCTTTATTAGTATTTTCGATATCAAATATAAATTTTAATTGTTAATACCCTTTTATGTCTCATGGACAATTAATAATTAAAATCTAGAATCCAACGTTACATTTAAATGATGGTTAGGTGACCTTCATCCCATGATCTAAATTAACAAGGTAGTCAACGTTTGACAATTGCAACACTTTGCAATTTCTAGTGGTATGGGACCGGTTTAATATCTTATATTAAGTTGGCATGTTTAATCCCATCAACGCCTTTGGTTACCATGTTTCGGTGACCCTAATCACATGGCTTCCAAATCAAGTTGTCCTACTTATACACACATGTAAATTTATCTATACTAGTGGTTAGGTGACCTTTATCCCATAAGTACAATAAATTTACCTTAACTTATAAGTTCCCTCAAAGTAGTTAGGTGACCTTTATCCTACAAGGAGTTCCCAAATAATTAAGTGTTGTATAAAAGGATGGCGTTTAACTTGTTTTTAAAGGGTCGTTTGAGTTTTATATTCTAGTTAAAAACTATGTGCCATAATGAATCTTGAAATCCAAATTTCAAGGTTCTTTTATAAAATCCATTTTTATAATTGTGACCATTAACTTTTAATAAAACCCATTTTAATTTATCAAGTTAATGTCAATATTAAAACCAATTTTAATCTTTTATGTAGTCATCAAGTTTGTTGGTTTTGAGCATCCATATGACAAAAATAAACAAACAACCACATAAATATAATAAGTGCACAACATTAGCCAACTATTTTGACCACACTTGTTAGCCGAAACAAGTGGGCCAAAAGGTCTCAACCTAAGGGACAAAGTAACACAAAATATTGTGTTAGTTGAGCTCCCACTTGATCTTGCATCCAAATGCTTCAAGTAACCTTTTGTGATGTGATTTGAATGATTTTCTTCATTTTGATAATCCACTGCGCCGCAGTGGGTCTAATATACTCCCACTGCGCCGCAGTGGTAAACTACTGGTCCGGCTGCATTTATCCCCCACTGCGCCGCAGTGGGTTTGACATACTCCCACTGCGCCGCAGTGGGAACTTACTGTCTTCGGCCACATAATCCCCACTGCGCCGCAGTGGGTCTAATATACTCCCACTGCGCCGCAGTGAGAACTTACGGGTCTTCTCATTAGCCTCCAACTTTTAGCCCCAAACCTTTTGATGCCTTCTTGGAGATTACATTTATAATGAAAATGCAACTAATCTACTTATTACATACCAAATGAAATAAATAGATTACATAACCAAATGAATGAATAAAATCCTATTTAACTATTACAATCATTGAATAATTAAACAAACACATCCACACATCACAAACATTCACAAGGTCTCTTGGCTAAGTTGTGACACTAAAATACACAAGAAAAAAGGAACCTCCTTTTTGTGTATTAATTTCGGCCATATCCAAAATGGCCAAATTGGATTTTGTCCAAACAAAATATCAACTTTTGATGTATGTATCCATATAACCGGCTCTAGATGCCATTGTTGGGATTTTTGGGTTTTTATCAAAGTAATATTATCCTTATAATATTAAAAACGCAGCGGAAAATTGAACCATTTCAATGTGACATATGTAGTTAAAACCAATTTTAACTTATAAAAGAAAACCCAAACAATAAGGATCCATCTATATGAATAACATACATACAAAACAACAACCATAGGGTGTTTAGAAGACTACCTTCTTCCAAGCTAACGAGAAGGTTGAAAGGAAGGAGATGATGATCTTGAAGTGACAAGTCTTCAACCTAGAAGAGCCTCAAGCTAGTATACCCCAAGCTTCCAACAAACACCCAAACTATGCTAGGATTTGAACTTGAAAACCCCTTCTCTTTTTCTTCCTTGTAGCCGAAACCAAGAGAGAAAAGAAAGAGTATTTTTCACTTGAGAAAGTTGAGAGAATTTTGTCTTACAAAATCTAAGAATTGATACACTCTATGTTGTATCTTGTGTGTCTTATGTCTTGTAAAAACATGCAAGACAACAAGTGTCAAATTGCATGTAACACCACATGGGGAGGGGGGGGGCCGGCCCCTTTAGTCCATCACATGGGCATTGACCCACTGCGCCGCAGTGGGTCTGATACACTCCCACTGCGCCGCAGTGGGAACTCCCTGACCTTCGGGTGCAAAAACCCCCACTGCGCCGCAGTGGGTTTGACACGCTCCCACTGCGCCGCAGTGGGAACTCCCTTCGCCAAATAAACATGTTGACATCTCTCTCAAAATAAATCATCCATATAATTTATTTACATATCTCAAGTGCAATTATTTAGAAAACCACTTTCTAAATGTTTCAAGTATTTATATTTATTTAAAGATCATATCATATAAATAAATATCGTAAGTGTTTGTCTAGCTTGTTATTGGGTATGACCCGACTTGGATCATCACGTACTAGCCACGTCAATTTAATATGTGTCTTGGGCAGACAAATTCCAACAATCTTATTCATCGAATTTTAGCTTTCCTAAAGCCTCTAACTTGCTTCATTTTTTTTCTTTAAAACCTAGGATTCAAAGGGGAACCAAATTTAATTACTCTGTTGTAAACTTATGATAATTCTCTAATTGCCTTTCAAATTTCAATTTCTAACTTTGGGGATGTCTTTCTTATTATGACATAATCGTTGGGCAAAAGTTAGCATTATATTCTTCACTAGAACAAGTATATCTAGTAGGACAGTTTTAGTGTTAAACTGTTAATGTGTACTTAGAATTAGTCACAATAGATAGTGTTAATGTGCAGGAGTATTTGTAAAGGAGCTAGATTTTAGGTTCGATAACTGTTAGGTAAAAACTTTGGAGGTGTTCAATTCAGAGAAATATTCAAAACCGATCATGGGATACTCTCATTTGATCGCATATATTTGATTCAAAAGGACTGATATTAAACTACTTGGATGACCTAAATAGGAAACACAAATATCTGATTCAAAAAGACTCGTACTAAATTATTTGAGTGACCTAAATAGGAAAAATATCATTTGTCTATTAGTTTAAATTTTCAGTGAAGAAACAATTTTTAGCGGTCTAGCTTCCAAAATGTGTCTTATTTTGAACAAATGTGAAAATTAAATTGTCAAAATCATGGTTTTCGAACTCATTTTCGACCTTTGGATCGGGGATTTCCCTTAATGGGCTAATTTAGTGAATCCATATTGAAAATTTATTTAGTTACCGATATCGTCAGCAACAAATTAAACGATCCTTGTACTTTCCCAACACTACAAGGAAAAAGTTCTTTAGTGATCATTTTCCTTAGTGACAACTAAAATTTAGCCACTAATAACCTTATTTAGTTACCATTAAGAAAAAGTGATCACTGAATTTGGTCATTAAACAAAATTAGTTTTTTGGTCTCTAAACAAAATTAGTGACGGACCTTTAGTGACGAAAAGTGACCACTCAAAATTTGGTAACTAACCACAATAGTGACCAAATTTTGATTGTTAGTGACCAAAATTTGGTCATTATGTTAAATTAGTGACCAAATGTTTTTCGTCACTAATCGACATTTTTCTTGTAGTGCAATTTAACCTACAGCCAATAATACCATATCACTTTTCCCTTCATGCTATTGGTGTTGATCGATCGGGTTATTTGGGTTTCGGGTTATTCGGTTCAGATTATTCGGGTTTAAAAGAATAATAAGTTAACCCATAACTCAAACTGAATAAGATTCGGGTTATTTGATTTTGGCTTATTTGGATTCGGGTTGTTTGGGTCGGGTTTTGAATAACCCACATAATACGTGATATTGAGTTTGAAGTACATTAAACTTAAAAACAAAGTTTGTTAATTATATTTCAATATAATTTCAACTTCAAAAACATATAAAATCATATTTCGTATATCTACGGGTATTTCAACAATTGTGATTATCTAGTTCTTAATTTAAAGCATTACAAGATGCTTGTATTAATTGGAGAGTAACCATGAATATAATAGATAAGTTACCAACTATTTAAAATAATATAAAAAACTATATTAATTATATACAATAATAAATGAAATGGTTGTTTATAGTAACTCGCCTTGCAGGCGAGTTACTATTCGTCCATGTTATAACCCGCACCATTATTTGTATTTTGCCAAATCACTTCCCGTTCGGGTTTTCTAATACGAGTTACTTCTTGGTTTTTTCCATATGTTTTTTCTTTTGTGTTTTGTAATAATTATATTGAAAACGTTTATGCTTTTTTTTTGTAACAATATTCAGATTTTACCACATTGAATCCCTTTCAGGTTTAAAATTACGGGTTACTTCTTGGTTTTTACATATTTTTTTCTTTTGGGTTTTCAAATAGTATATGAAAACTATTTTTTTGTGGTATTGCCTTTGAATAAATATTTATTTCATATGTCAAAAATTTTAACAAACATATATAGCGACACATCATCAATAACAAAACATAATCGTTTACAGGTTTCCAAACAATATATTCAAAACTTTTATTTTTTTTGTTTTGTGGTAGTGTCTTTGAATAAGTATTTATTATATATGTCAAAGTTTTTAGCAAACATATTATATTATATACTATAATAAATGAAATGGTTGTGAATAGTAACTCGCGTGAAAAAATTATAAGCCCATGTTAAAAGTTTAGAAAAAATGAGACATGTGAATTGACCAAAATACCCTTAATGAATTAAATCACCATCAACCCTTAATATTAAATTACATCATTAGTCCATTATATTATAAAATATCTCTACTAACCCCTTTAAATCAAATACCTTTACCTACACCAATTGATGCCGCCACCACCGTCACCATCCGTCGCCGCCATCACACCACCGTCATCGCCGGCTCGCCGTCGCATTGCGCGGGTAATTTGGTTTTTGTATTCCTTTTTGGTTTTTTTTCTCCTTTTTTATTTTTTGCTTTTAATATATTCCTTTTGTATTTTTTTTAACATCTGGTTTTCAATAGTTTTTGCCGCCCATAAATTTGTGGTTTTTTTAACCCCACCCATAAACGCAAACGCTTTAAAAAATCAACGCCGCCAATCGGGCGGCTTGAAATTCCTAGTTAAATAATGTGACAATAAGTAACTCAAATATTAATTATTTAACTAAAATATTAAAGTAAAAACTATTTAAGCTATTGTTATCTGGATTTTTAATACAAGACACGTATACTAAAACAATTATACTTGTAATATGGTACGTAACTAGATTTTAGACCCGTTTCCAACACTGGACACAGGGTTTACGATATTATCAATATTAGATCTTCATACATTTAATTCATAAACGCTTATAATTTTGAAGATATACGGTTCTAAGTGTTATATTTTGCAAGTTGTAGTACAATAATCACATGTTCGTCATTGTCATTATTAGCTGAGACATATTGATGGAATTGTTTGCCGTAGTCAATCCACAAGGCACATGCTACAATAATTTCTCTATTATAGAATTTTTTGAAACCAATTGTACTCATAATGTGATATTATTATGAAAGATAATTAAGAATTAAAATATAAACATACTTGTGATCATGTACTTGACATTCAAGTATATGTATTTGATCATGATGCGGACCCATAACACGAATAGATTTATTTTCAATCACATGTCCTATGATAATTAGATAACAATTAGGATTGTTTTCATATTCTTTGATAACAATTAGGACTCTTGATTTGAGTGACAATTGTAACTTTAAAAAATTAAATATAAATACTTTTTGTAACTTTTTTAAAAAAATTTAAAAAAATCTTCTCAAGTTTGATGGCTAAAAATAAATATAAATTAAGTATTCAGGGCTAAAAAAATGTAAATTATTGATGGAAAACAAAAAAGTGTAAATTAATGAGACTTTTTCTACAAATTAATATAAATACTAATATAATAATATATTTGGATAATGATTATTAGAATTTTTAATTTATAGTTAATCTAAATGATGACATAAGCGATAGTCAATTTGATGAAATTGAGCGATTTGATTGGTTAATAAGTCATTAGTTCAACTGTCTTATAGTATATATTAAGATACTTTTGTGTGATACTAATACAAGGTATGACGTTATGTTTGTTTTTTGTCTATCGTAATCCTTAAATTATAAAATAACACCATGTCTTCGGATTGATTGTGCTGGTGACGTGGTCGATCTTTACCGGACGATGAAGAGGCAATGCCGCTGAGTCCAATCACCACTGCTGTTCAAAAAAAAAAAATTTTAGTAAAATACAATTTTTTTATATGTTATTCGGATTAACTAAAAAAAAATCACCCATAACCCAAACCAGTTAAATTAAAATGGGTTTGGTTAACCGAATAATGAACCCGAAACTCATATAACCCAAACCCATTCGGGTACGGTCAGGTTATTCGAGTATGGCTTTTTTAACACCCCTTTCCAACTTTATTCCATCCTAACCATTTCAAATTAACTTAAATTTTATTACGCTTGATATGTTTTAAATTTGGTTTTTCAATTTCTTTAGTTACTGATCATACCACTCATGCCACGTCTTAATATATCTCACTCCAATATTGATGGTTCTCAAAAGCTATATTTAACATTACAAGAGTTGATCACCTTTTATAAAGGTTGCCGTGATCGAGTACCTTGATATGATCATTATAATGATGGTTAGCAACAAGCCAAGAGAGCACTTTAATTTGGGCTTCTTTGGTCGATCACAACTTACAATCACTTGTTTCATCCTGATGACCATTATCCGTTATATGGTTGACCATCCGTTTTAGAAAGTTGTAACTAGGCTAATTTAATTAAAAACAATTGATCCTGTAATTTTTACAAATTTGATTAATCGTCTCTAGTTTGAGAGAACAATTTAATTGTTTTTCACTTTTTATTTAAAGAGAAATACAACGATTTAGAAAACTACATAAAAAATGATTTAAAGAAACAAATTAATCAATATATACTACATAAATGTTCTGGGTAAATAACCGTTTTATTATAGTATTTACCTCTTATTACTATTCACAACTATGCAGATTAATGAATGTTTCTTTTAAACCACATATTAAGATAATGTCGAGTACTAAATACGCGGCACCTCAATGGTTGAAGGTACATACAACCTGACCACTATTCAAGACGCATGAAACCGCTAACCCACTTAACTCAACGTAGATTAATTTTTCCGATTAATATTGTATAATAAAAGTAGTAATGGTAATAATAAGAGTAGTGAGAAGAAAATGTAAGATTTAACCCTTTTAAAAGGATTATATATAGTATCATGAAAACAAAATATCACCAAACCAAATGATTATGCCGAGACCACCTTTGTTCAAACATTGAATATTTATTGCACATAACTTATGAAGAAAGATGTCTCTCTTGAAACTCCCCTTTCAATAAATATACACACATATCATAACCTTCCCTTTATAAAAGTTTCTTACATATCATTAGAGATTTCTAAAAAGAGAAATTAAGAAAGAATGGAGCTTGCTCTGAGCTTAGGAGATGCACCAAAGTCTGTTTCATTTGATGATCAAAACATATCATCACAACATCACAAGAAGAAGGAATTAGGGTTTTGCATGGTCTTAGGAAGCCAGATTCAAGATGTTCAACACAAGAACATAATAAAGAAACATGATGATGAGAAAACAATATGTTCATCTTCGTCGTCGGATCCATCACCGCTACAGCTTGATCTTCTCCCTTGCTCGTTATCTCTCCATCAATCTCCATCACCTTCTCACCGTTCATTTCCATGGCTATCTCAAATTTGTAAATTCAACTTCTTCTCTACTTCTTCATGTTTGATCTTATCTAGTTTTGGTTTTCTATCTGCTTTTTATAATGAGAAATATCTATATACAACAACAGATAGAAAACCAAGATTGGAGTTCTATCTGTTGTATTTCCACTTTATTTATCGTCAATAATTAAAGAAATTTTTTTAAAAAAAATTTACTTCTCTAGATTTGTTAAGCACAAGCAACTCTTGCCTATTTTTGTTTAGATGGTCCACTTATCACAAAAGCCATTGGTTTTTTCTTAAACGCCTATCATTTTGATGGTTGAAACGTAGAGGCTATTAATTGATTTCATTTAGGTTATTTCAAAGAAGATATATATAATCCAACTCATTTTTGTATGTAAGTGTCATTTCTATAAATGAATTGTTGTGGTTCTTGGTGAATCCTGTTAATATAATTGTAGTTAAAAAAGAAAGAGGATTTGTACTAATTTTATTCTCATTTTCACATAACAATGTCATTCAAGGCACAAAATATATACTAATGCGCATTCTTGGTTTATTAGTTTGTATAAGATAAGATTTAATTACTCCACTTCAATTTATCCTTTGAGATCTCTTTTAGGGTTTTCTAGACTACGTACTTGGTTATTAACTTATGTACATAACTTAAAATAAACAGTAAAAGGAGAACCAGGTTCCCAGACTAAGCTAGGAAAAGGGCTAGATGTGAAGCCGCTAAAAGCGATATATGATCCAGAGATTGGTGAAGAACCGATAACAATTGAGTCTTCTCCAAACGACAGTACTAACAGTGATACGTCATCATTTCACTTGGATTTCTGTTCCATTTTCAAGAGTGGCACTACTACTGGTAGCAATATATTGCCATCAAGGAAAAGGGAAATGCAATTCGTAACGGGGAACATGGATTATTTAGCAGAAGTATCAGAAAGCGATCCTAGAGTTTATTCACGACGAGGAGGGTATGGTGGAACTAGTGATGAAGATGATAATGGATTGGGCAGAAAGAAGCTCCGACTCACGAAAGAACAATCTGCTTTTCTTGAAGATAGCTTCAAAGAACACAATACCCTCAATCCTGTAAGCAGCCTCGATCTAACTCGATCAGCTTTAAGTTAATGTATTCCTAAATCAATTTATATACTTTGAATGATATAAAACCCATTCACTCTCTTTAAGTACTATCAAATCAAATAAAGAAACATAATACTATTTTCCAATATGTATCTGCATTGTTTAAGAGTTTTAGGAAAAATAAATAGTATGATTCTTCTAATCTAAATCATATCCTTGCTTCTTTTCTGATATATGCATATACATTTCTTGTTTCCTTTTATTAATGTACGTCTGTTTAATATCTTTGCAGAAACAGAAGCTAGTTCTAGCAAACCAGTTAAATCTTCGACCGCGACAAGTAGAAGTGTGGTTTCAAAACAGAAGGGCAAGGTAATAACATAGTTATGATTGATAAAAACAAGAGTAATTGTCCAACCACCTTATATATCAACTCATTGATACCTTTATTGTTGAATATAGATCCGAGTTCATTCAAAATTAATCATTTCAATGTGAACTAGTATATATAGTAGGTGTATTGGATATTAACATAGTCATTCTTAAATTGCTTTAATCAGAGGCGGAACTAGTAGGGGCTAGAGTGAGCTCAGTCCCCTCCAATTAACATAACTTCTTTTTTAAATTTTTATTGGTTAAATCAACATTATTTTTCTCTAATCAGTTCTTCCCAATCAAGCAACCAACCTCCCTTTATTTTGTCAAATCCTAGTTCTACCATTGGCTATAAGAGTGTATTTAACCATGTTCTTATTGTTGACAATATTAATAATGCTCATGATGACAAAGATTATTACTCGTATTATAATTGGAGAATAAATAACTAACTAACGAATTGATCATCTCGATCAGGACAAAGCTGAAGCAGACAGAAGTGGATTGTGAGTTTCTAAAGACATGTTGCGAGTCACTGACCGAAGAAAACAGGAGATTACAAAAGGAGCTTCAAGAACTAAGAGCCTTAAAGACATCCCAACCTTTTTACATGCAATTGCCTGCCACCACCCTCACTATGTGCCCTTCTTGTGAACGAGTCGTCACCACCACCACTACTCCTTCAACCAATAACCCACCGGCCAGCACCGGCACTACTGCATCCCCTCGACAACCAGCAGATGCTAGATGTCCATGACACACTATTAGCTAGCAGCAATATATCGCAATATATTGCTGTGATTACCTTTTGAAAAGTCTTTTCCGCCTAGCTCTTGGAATATGGCTAAGTTATAGAGACTGAAGATGAAAACGTTGCAAAAAGGCCGGACAATGGATTATATATCTTTGCATATGTATATACTCTTTTTTTGTCTATTTTTTTACCATATGTTCGTTGATTGTGCCGTCTCTCAAGATTTGTCTACTTTTTGCGGGTTCTTTTTGCTTTTACAATTGGAGGACTATATATGGATTGACCAAGATATTGAATTGATATTTAAAGAAAAAAAATTGTCTTATTTCTTGTGTCTAAAGTTGCACTGTTGGTTGCTACTTATATGTATCGATTTTTTTCCCCAAAACGCATTTACCCAATATTCTCCACAAATAATTAAGATTTTAAAAAATGTCTTATTTCTTATTTATGACCTTATAATAATCAGGACCGTCTTTAAAGATGTCCAAGCTAGTGATGATAAATTTTGCAAGATGATGTTCCACATAGAGATATATGTACTACTCTAGTTAACTAGAAGGTGGTAGTGGAGCTGGCTGCGGTGGTGGTGATGTAATGGCGGTGGCGGTGACGGGTAATGGTGGCGGGCTAGCCGAAAACCGTAAGTTAAATTAAAGTTGATCATTCAAGTATTCAACTATAGTATTAAGGATTTTCGAAACTTAAGAAATGAGTCAATGACAACCATTCACCAATAAGCTGTACGTGTTGACTAAAATATAATTATATAAAGAAAAATGAAAACCTTAATTTGATGGGTTTTTACCAACTAAAAGTGCCAAATACAGATCGTTTTTCTCCAAAATTCCACGTTTATTAAGAATTGTCAAAGCAAACCGGCCTAATTAAGAAACATTTAATATGTGTCAACATCACATACGTTTTGCACACCAGGATCAATACCTACCTGTTGAAAGGTATAAACATCATAATCAATTAAGATTCAAAAGTGTAAGTAAATGATTAATTAATAAAAAATAAAAAATTTCAAGTGTTCTCGTTTTAAGGGTGTTTTCACTGAAAAATCACCCATAGAAAGGGTGTTTGGGCTCTTTATTGTGGTCGACTAAAAACTGGTAAACTGATAAGGGCGTGTTGGTTGAACTCTTTATAAGGGTTTTGTTAGGTCTAGTTCAGCTCGTCATCAAGCGAGAAGGCTGGGATCCAAAAAATTACAACATGGGGGCATCAAAAATTGGGCTTATAAACATATGAACATGATGAACCAAAAGCATGATAATATACATAGATATGATAAATCTACACTAAAAACATGATAGCATAACAAGAATAAAACTGATTGAGAATTGCCCAACTATTAGAGGTCAATTAGATTAACCCTTTTACCGTATAAGGCTGAATTAAGACTCGTGTTGACATTATTTGAGATGAGAAAAATAATGACAATTAAATGCTCCAAAAATATATAATAAATCAGAGCTTACAAGTAAAATAAGTAATAAACAAGGGAGACCTGCAACATTCTGATGTAAACTTACATACTTGAAAGAATAACATCCCAGATATCTTGAAAATATTCCAAACAGGAAATATAATATAAAAAAGTTTACTACAAGTAATAAAGTAGTAATTATTTTCCAACCTCAGGTTAGATCTGCGCTTATCACCGACAACATATACTGGATTTGATTTTTCATTTCATTAAATGTTATTATGCCATCCATATGAAAGGGACTTATAAGTCAAACATATGGTTGTTAATTATTGTGGGATAATATTAATTAATATTATTATAAAAAAATTATTCTGTCCTACTTTACAAAACTACTGAATAAAAAACTTTGTTTGTGTCTCCTACAAAGACCATCTCACATGCATACTTTGAATCATGCTTTATCTTCACAACTTAATAAATTATTTAATTAAAATGAATAATAACATAACATAATATAAACAACTCTTCTTGGATCATCTGCTTACTTGTTTTTCTATATATAAATTCCCCAGGGGAACAAAAATAAGGGTGGGTAATTCACATTTTTGAGATCTGTAGTAAAATTTTGATTCAACTCAACTCTACACAACTCGACCCGAGTCAACTCAACTTGACCCGAACAGAGACACAGCGCGTGTATATTTATATTTTTTTACCTAATTCTTTTGTTGTTGATTTTGGTATTGTTTTGCCAAAATCTGAGCATACAGTATCTCATTCCAGGAATCCGGTACACCAGGAAGACACCAGTGGCTGCAATCTTGAAAGTGCAATGGCGATCTTCTTTCTGCTTCAGAGTAATGCTGCTTTCTGTAAATTGAAGGGTGCCCGTCTTTTCGAAAATCTGTTAATCTCGTTATGTTTAAATACGAGACTCGGGTTTTCATCCCTCTTAAAACCTTCTCCAATGTCTTCATCTTGTCAGGATATGGTGATAAGTAAGTTGTGTTCTTTATAGGCTCGACTTCATTGTCACATTGCCCTCCAGAATTCCACTGCCCACCTCTGTCAAAGACACCAAACACAATAATTTCAGATCCATTTTCCAATCTTTGGCATTGTTTGATTATTGTTTTACTTTATGGCATAAAAGCGACAATCTCATTTAGTTCCAATCTAGTGTTGTCAATTTCGGCCCATATATAGAAACGGATCATTTGAAGTAGTATTTCAATGGTAATGTGTCAAAAAGTAAACTTCATATATAACTACAACATGAGCAGCAGGTCATATCCATCGAACAGGTTTCGCAGGGGAAAGAGTAGCCTCATGCCTAAGGGTGGAAGCCTGGACGGTATGCCATAGGCAGGGAGTAGGCACCTGATAGGCACCGGCATGAACACCGCCCCGCCGATTAGGCACCGCATGGGTGGGCAGTGAATTAAGAAGCATGGTGCCTGTTTCCTTGCCTAAGAGGGAAGGAATAGGCGCCTGAGTGGTGACCAGCGAGGAATAGGCATCCTAAACTGTTTTATTTCAAAGCAGTTATATTTAATACATTACCCATTCAAAAAAACTGGACAAATAAGTATGGAGTGGTGAAACCCACGCGGCCTGTTTTGACTCGAACGCTATTTACCCATAATAACCCATTACCCAACCTGCCCGGCACTTATGTATTACACCTCTATTTTAATCCCAATTACCTGAAATGAGAAGCAGAATAACCACGGAAGAAGACACGAGTTTTGCTGGGATTTATATGTGCGTCGACCCATCTTCCCCATGTTGTCATGGCTTTACGGAATGCCTCTAAAACGTTAAGCTCATTGTAGACATGGCTACCTTCTTGATAATAATCTTTCCTGCACATTGTTCATTGCATTGTAAGGAACATGATTGAATAAAGAAAAGTAACAGTTCCATTAAATATCTCAATCTAGATGGTTACCCTTTGGCGGTTTTTTCATGAGTCCACCAATGGCCCGTGTTAAAAACAATAATGTCAGCCTGTTTGTACTGATCGGCTGAGGTACCAACCAAATCAAGCCGAAGCGTCTCCTTCTTTGCTCCATTTTTGTCTTTTGTTTCAGATTCTCTAACTATAAATGGAGACACAAAAAACTCAACTGTACAATTGTAATCCTACAAGTTCACAAACAAAGACCGCTTAGCATAAGTTAACCAACTAAGCAGATATCCAGGTGGAAACTCAACATACACACAATCACAACTCAAAAGAATACCAGAAAAATGTACTAATTTACCTTGAATACAAATGAATAAGAAGGCTCTGATCTAAAATGGTGCCTGCCTGATGCTTCATAAACTTTTGTTTGATCTTTTACCGAGTTTTTTAGGATACAAATCAGTGATTCCCACATATTTCTATTCAACGAATCACCAACAAAAACCAACCGTTTCCCCCTCAACATTTCCAACATCTTGCTTCCATCCAACCTATACAAGTACACACAGTTTCATAAATACAATCAAAAACTCGCTTCTCAGTTCTCACTACTATAGCACCATCAGAATTAAAACCAACACTAACATTGCAAAAAATCAACGAAATTAAAAACAAACCATAGCATACACCATCCAAAAACATTACGTCCTGATATAGATAAAACTACAAATAAATCAATTAACTAATGAACTTACATTTCATAATTACCTAAAATTATTATATACCAAACGAGTCAACGCACTATAACGTCTCCAACCAATCACGTTTTGCTAGTTTCCTAGTATGTGTATCTAATCTTATTTCCAAACCGTCTACTATACGCATCCCAATTCACGTCTCTCTTTTTTTAACGGCGAACTATCCTACTCCTAATCTACCCCGACTGCCTAGGATTATTTACACAGAATGTCAACCTCATAACTTGCCACATTTACCGAATTACGACATACATAACAAGCATAATTAAATCATAAATAACCACATTTAGCAACAAAATTAGCAAGTTTTTTAACATACCTTGGTAAAGTACAAGCTTTAGGTTTCCATTTAAGCATTTGAAAACCTTTATCAGGTCTACCATTATTATAACAATTAAATTGTTCATCAATTAAAGAACATGATCCTGGTTTATACAATGGATAACTTTCATCCTTCACCCATTCCCCATCAAACATATCACATTTCACCAATTTCTTCACTATTTCTTCCTCATTACTTTTCGCCTTATCGTTCGTCGATTTCGCCCCGTTTTCGGTTTCCAAACTCTGTTTTGACCCAAATTTACCAATAACTGACTGATTTGACTTTTTTACAGTTTCACCTACTACACCTTCACTGTGTGTTTTATTATTTTGCACTCTAGTCTGATTCACATTTTTTTTCTCACCTACTACACCTTCACTGTGTGTAATCACAGTCTGATTAACACCTTTTTTTTCACCTACTACACCTTCACTATGTGTAGACTGATTTGACCTAATTTGACCTCCAATTTCACCTATAATCAGAGAACTCTGATTTGACCTAATTTGACCTCCACTGTGTGTAAATTCACCTTGACTGTGTGTAATATTTGTATCATCAACAGTTACAGATCCAGAAACAGTGGAATTAAAAAGATAAGAATAAATAGAAGAAAAATGAGATCTAATTGAAGAAGTTGTACTATTGGCTTGAAGAGTTGTACTTGAAAAAATATTTGAAAACCAAGGAGAAGAAGGATTAGGAGAAGGATTAAAAGCTAAAAAAACAGTAAAAGCTATAAAAATGGAGATAAAAATATAACCAAAAGCTTTGGTTTTTTTAGTTGTTTTAAATAATGAAAATATATTTGTAAATTTATGTATATCTTGTGATTGTGATGATGAAAATCCATTGTGTACTGGCATGTATTTTGTTGTTGATTCTGCCATTGATTTATTTATAGATACAGAAAAAATGTAAGCATATATTATATTATATATATATATATATATAGCAGAAATATGTGGAAGAGTGTTTGATTTTGATTTTGGGTGTGTTTGTGTGTCAAATTTGGAAAGAAAGCAAGAAAGAAAAAGAAGATAATAATGGAATTGGTGTGAGTAGAGAAGAAAGATAGATAGATGTGTTTTTTTGTGTGTGAGTGTGTGAATACTGGTGGGTTTGGAGATGGGATTATTTTGATTTTCAAGTTATTTTAAACTTTCAAATTATTGCCTTAAAAGTGCATCGGTTATATATCGGGTTTTGTTTCTATACTTTTTTATTTTTTTAATAGTTATTAAATTCTATTCAATAACTTTTTGCATTGTATTTCTAGTCGACTAGTCGTCGATAGATATTTTTAGAAAAGGATAAATCAGGAATCACATATTTTAATTTATCACAATATTTAAACCATGCATTTGTATTTCTAGTCGTCGATAATTATTTTTAGTTTATCAAAATATTTAAATATGCATTTGTATGATGTGCTGTATGTTGTTTATTAATTTTTGAATGGCGAATTTTATTAATAAAAATAGCATTGTGTCCGCGCAATGCGGCGGTGGTGGTGGTAAAGCGTGGTGACGGGTGGCGGCAACGACTGATGGTGGTGACGACGAATAGTGTAGGCTATTGATGTAAATGTAATTAATATAGTGGTTAGTGTAGTTATTTTAAGACTTGAGGGACTGGTAGTGTAATTTATTTCATTAAGGGTATTTTAGGTATATTGGTGGAGATAATTAAATTAGTGAAAAAATAAGATGTTGATGTAGGAAAAGAGTCAGGGGTATTATAGTCATATTGCATAGAGTAATTTCAACATTTCCATAAATAAAGCAGACTATTCCTTTAATATGTAAGTATAGATATAGATGAGGTATACAAGTAGAATATATACATGTAACAAAAAACAAAAAAGGGAGAGGATTCCCTCACGTTCCCTCATATTAGGAAAATTTAGACCGGATTAGATTCAAGGGTAAAGATTAAAAGATTATTTTTAAATCTTCACCTTTGATTTTAATCCAAAATTCTAGATGTTTCTAACTTGACCCTCAAGTTAGAAATAATTTGAGGGATCCCCTCCCAACAAAAAATGGAAGGACCAGCTCCTGTTCAAATTTGATTTTTGGTACACTATTTTGATTAAAAAGAACTCCAAAAAGATTTTGATATCACAATTAAAACCGCATTATTCCGGCATTATTTTTGATTTTCGTATCCTTCAACAAGTAATGAGTATGGCTGAATTAAACCACCCCCCCCCCCCCCCCCCCCGGCATTATTTTTGATTTTCGTATCCTTCAACAAGTAATGAGTATGGCTGAATTAGGGTGGGGGAATGGTTGTAGACTTGGTTAGTTTACCCAATCCTTCACCCAATCAATACCCTCCAACTCACCACTACCCAATTCAACCCAATTCTTACCCAAATCACTTGAAATACATACCCAATTCATTAAACTTACCCAAATTCATTTTCTTTTTCTTTTTTTTATTACACCAATAATTTAACTAAACATTTTATTTAAAACTTAATAAAACATTACATAACACTTAAAAAAAAAACAATACATAATAAAAAAAATACATTAAAATAAAAACACTAGACTTATTTATAAAAAAAAACTAGTCGTCGAGATATCCCAAGTCTTGAGCCCACACGTGTTCAGTGAGGTCATAGCGAAGACGATGATGGATCTCTTCGTTTAGTAACTCCGCTAAAACGGTGTCGTCGAACACCGGTTGGACCGGCGGGTCCATGATGTGAACCGGTGAGATAGCTCTACCATCGCCTTTTATCACCATGTTGTGCAAAATACACGCCGCGTAAACATACTGCCCAATCTTGTCTTTGATCATGGGTCGGAGAGGGCGTCTAAGAATCTTCCATTTTGCTTTTAGAACCCCAAAAGCACGCTCCACATCTTTCCTCGCCCCCTCTTGTAACTTCTTGAATCTTTTCTCCTTCGGGTCAGTAGGATACGGGTACGCTTTTACAAACGTCGAGTACTTGTTGTAGATGTCGTCGGTTAGATAATAACCGCGTTTGTAAAAGCGGTTGTTAACATAAAAACCTGTGTTCGGTGCCGTGCCATTTCGCTCAGTAAGATACAAGTCGGATTGGTTCAACACGTTGATGTCGTTGTTTGAACCGGGAGCACCAAAATAAGCATGCCAAATCCACATTTTCAAAAACATGCTTTTTTCCATTCGAAATTTCTTTCGAAAGTAAGCGTCATCGTATTTTGGCTCGTCAACAAACCAATCGTTTAGTAAAATTTGATGACCAATTTCGCGTTGGCGATTTATGGTTCGGCGGTTTTGAACCGCGTTGGAAGATGCCGTGTCTTCCATCCATTGAATGGCGCTATGCAAGAACATACCATCGGATTCGGATGACGAATCCGATCCAACAACGACACAACGAGATTCTGAAGAACTTGAAGAGATTAGGGTATGTTGTGTGAATAATATGGGTGTATGTTGTGTGTTTTAAAATAAATGTAAAGTGTATATATAGAGGGAGAAAATGTTTTTTTTTTTTAAATAATGAGATGTGGCCGTTTGAGGGGGGTCCCACACCTTTCCAACGTTCAAAACTCATACCCGCACGTCGGTTAAGGAGCTCAAAATGATACCCGAAATTACCCTACCCGAGTCTTACCCAACACCTTGAAATGGTGTACCCGATCGGTTACCAGGAACCCGAGCCCTAGCCGAGACCCATTCCCTCCACCCTTAAACACCCCTATTTACCCGATGTCCCAAGCAGTGCAAAAGCATGCAGTTCTAATAATATCTGGTAAAAAAGACGAAAATGAGAGAAATTTACACCAGATTACAAAATCTTAATAGCAAGATGACACGAAGTTAACAAATGTTCAATAAACTGGGTCACGTTACCACACATTGGGCAAAGAATACTGGACACCATCACACTTCCTTTCATCAAAATATCCTTAGTGGAAGTCTATTCATCCCAACCCTTCACCCAAAACATCAACCTTTATAGGTACTGTGGATACTTTATCTCTCCCACCCGTATCCCAAATTTATCTCCCACACCATTTTGTCGTGCCTGAGGATCAATATGCATCAGCTCGGTAGTAGGAGTGTCCGATTTAACCCATCTCCCGGTTCCCACGCCATGTGTGTTAATTGTTAAATGTGTGTTTTTTTTTTTAAATAATGAGATGTGGCCGTTTGAGGGGGGGTCCCACACCTTTCCAACGTTCAAAACTCATACCCGCACGTCGGTTAAGGAGCTCAAAATGATACCCGAAATTACCCTACCCGAGTCTTACCCAACACCTTGAAATGGTGTACCCGATCGGTTACCAGGAACCCGAGCCCTAGCCGAGACCCATTCCCTCCACCCTTAAACACCCCTATTTACCCGATGTCCCAAGCAGTGCAAAAGCATGCAGTTCTAATAATATCTGGTAAAAAAGACGAAAATGAGAGAAATTTACACCAGATTACAAAATCTTAATAGCAAGATGACACGAAGTTAACAAATGTTCAATAAACTGGGTCACGTTACCACACATTGGGCAAAGAATACTGGACACCATCACACTTCCTTTCATCAAAATATCCTTAGTGGAAGTCTATTCATCCCAACCCTTCACCCAAAACATCAACCTTTATAGGTACTGTGGATACTTTATCTCTCCCACCCGTATCCCAAATTTATCTCCCACACCATTTTGTCGTGCCTGAGGATCAATAT
The DNA here is from genome assembly GCA_034093135.1 of Erigeron breviscapus. Lineage (NCBI taxonomy): Eukaryota > Viridiplantae > Streptophyta > Magnoliopsida > Asterales > Asteraceae > Erigeron > Erigeron breviscapus. The sequence continues at coordinate 42,188,301 of CM067173.1, read as the reverse complement.
GCATCAGCTCGGTAGTAGGAGTGTCCGATTTAACCCATCTCCCGGTTCCCACGCCATGTGTGTTAATTGTTAAATGTGTGTTTTTTTTTCTTAACTTGTATTGTTTTTTTCTAACGGCAATTTATCATATTCCTACTCCTAGATTATACAAATGCTTAGTATGCAATTTATTACTTTCGAAAACCCCCCATTATCTCATAAATATGAAAATTAGGATTCGAACCCAAATAAATTACTCAGAAGTTAAAAGGCTTAGCAATAAGATGCAACGATATATTAATAATTGGTATAATGTTAGTCGAATATCCAGACGATGTGGCGGTGATGATGGTAGTGGCAGCGTGATGATGGCGGCGGCTAATATTACCGGTGAGTAGTGTAAGGTATTGATGTAAAGGGTAGTGTTGATATTTTAGGAATTCAGAGGTAGATATTGTAAATTAATTTTGGTTAATGGTATATAGAGTTATTCAATAGACTCATAGATAATGTTAGTTATATTATTAAGGGCATTTTGGTTATTTTAAAGGTAGACAAGTTAGAAGGAGGAGGGGGAGTTTGCTTTATTATGTACTTGTAGTAAGTAAAGGTAAGAGTACATTAGGTATTCAATAGACTCTTAGATAATGTTAGTTATATCATTAAGAGCATTTTAGGTATTTTAAAGGTAGAAATGTTGAAAGTATGAGGGGAAGTTTGCTTTATATAGTAGTAAAGATAATAATATACTAGAAGGGTACCCGCGCAATGCGACTGCGATGGTAAGTGAAACGACACGACTCGATTTATGAAAAACAAAAAAATATATATTTTAAAAGATGTGCCGCATGTTTTTATGCATGCGCCACATATTTTGTTCAGTAAGAAATATGCGCCGCATTTTTTATCAGACCAGAAATATGCGCGCATGTATTAAGACATGCGACGCATATTTTAGTCAGTAAGCACCCAGACTCCTCAAAACTCCAGAAATGCGCCGCATATGCCCAGTATGCGCCGCATATGGGCATCTGACAGCAAAAACACCCATTTTGACATTTCATACAACTTGTAAACTTTCTCCAATCATTTTCATACTTCAAATCAAGTTGTTAAACTTTTAAATAAACTAAGACACATAATTCAACTTAAAGAAAACTTTCATACACATAAACATAAGTCTTTAAATTCACAATCAAATGGGTCATTTACCCATTTTACCAAACAACCCAAACTTCATTTTGACACTAAATTCACCATGACCATGATACAAAATCTGAAAGTACACAAATTACACATATTTATCAAGTTCCAAAATACCAACTTTTGTACCAAGAGCCATTGAGAGGTGGGATGAACTAGGTCTCTATCAAAACTACCATTCTTTCTTGAATGGCCCAAAATACCTTCAAGTCTACTAGCACTTCAAGAGTCAACACTTCAAATTAAATAGAATTAGTTCCTTCTTCCGGAACTACCTATAAAATGGTAAACAACTAAAACATAAGCGAATGCTTAGTGAATAAACTTGCAAACATTATATACACGAAGGAGGGCAATGGACAAAGGTATATTGCATATAGCCCATGGCACCGTTGTGCCACATCTATAATACTCACCTTTGTACTAACACATTACATGGATCCATATAAGCAAATAATTACAATCACAATCAAATATCAACAATAACAATGCTCCGCATGGGCTATGACCACTACTTAGGCCCGTAATCAAAGACAACCCCTACTTAGGCTCAACGCCAAATCGATTACCACACACGGAATCCACCATCATATGGTAATTGACTCGACGCATATACAAGGTATGCAAGAATACTCACCTCATTCGCGACACGAACAACAACTCAATATAATCGCAAATGCACACTTACAAGCTTTTAACCAATCATATCATCACAATTCACATATAAGACAATAATCACATTTTGGCTAACTCAACCTAGCCTTACAACATTTAAATAGCATTCTTAACCCAAAATCATCTTACTTTTTCATTGAGTTGCTTTTTATTCAAAACTTCACTTGACGATTTCAATTCATCTTCATCATCATCACTTTACTTCAACCAGTGAATATCACCATTCTTTCATAATTTATATTTTCATGCCACACATATATTCTTAGATAAATTGATCATGCAACTCAATAACAAACTAGGATAAACAAGAATTTGGGGGAAAGTATACAAAAACTTAATTCTAGCAAAACCTCCAAAATTGGGTATTTCAAGAACCCTAATTTCTCAAAATCAGTCAAAACTAGGTTAGGGAAATTTTACCTTAAGGAAATGAGAATAAAATCACAGATAAAATTCACAAGTTCTTCCTCCTACTTCTTCTATGAAAAATTCAGTCCACACACCTCTTTCTCCAACCCTCACTTTCAATTACTTGAATGATAGAAGATTATTAATATTCTTGATGATGATTGGAAGATTTGTGATTTGTTTGGAGAATTGGAATTTGATTGAAAGAAATGAGAAGAAGAACATTAAAGAAAGAATGGATGAAGGTAATGGAAGCATGACTCATAAGCTTGGGAGGATGGCTGGCACTCCCGCTGAGTGCCACACCCCTTTTCAATTTTGTGGTTATTTTTACCCGCTATCCGCTAAAGTTCCAACTAAATTAACCTCATATCCAAAAATAAAATACTAGGAAATTATTTTAATGTCAAAACTACAAAAAAGGGTTATTTTGAGTCCAATTTGAGTCCATTGATTTTCTTCCATCTCCTTAAATTCCAACCACCTCCTACCACCACCACCATCATCTCCGACCACCACCATGATTTTCCGGCGACAGCGACCACCGCCACCACGACTTACACATGTGTAAGTTACATGGACCATTTTTGGACTCAAATTAAGCTGGACTCAATTTATCCCACCCCTATATATATATATAAAATATATATAATATATATATATATATTATATTATATATATATTGTGAGTCCCTTAAGTTCGATGGTTAACCAGGAAAGTGCAAAATACAACAAGTCTAATTAGCACTAGATTGGACTAGTATTACTTTAATATAAATGCAAGTATATAAATAAAGTAATACAAGACTTAAAGCAATAAACAAATAAAGTGGAACATTATGTATTTTTCATGGGTATTTTATTTATGATGTTAAATAAAATACAAGGTTGTTGCGGAATCAAGATAATACAATTAAGTATGTATCCTAACAACCTCTGAGTTACAAATGATCTATATTTGTCAAATAACTCTTTAGGATCGAGATACTTAAAGTTGTGAAGTATCCCAGTTTAAGATCGAGAGTATTTGGACAAATTCACTTCAATGCAAAATGAATGCTTAAAAGTATTTTTCTCAAGGAAATGACTTTGTATTTATAGGCAACAAAATTCACCAGTGAATTTTGTGCCGTACAAATATGGTTGCATACATTTAATGATCCGACAAGAACATTAAATGTATTGGATAAGGAATAAGGATAAAGTCACATCAAGTGCAAGTGTATCCTTTTATCCAACCACCTTTATACACGTATACTTTGGTAAAGAACAAGTGGGTTGTTCTTTGGAAAGTGTGTAAAGGCTTAAAGTCAAATCCTCGATATCAGTGTTCAGACTTGTAGGATCTAGAACACTGACAATCCTCCAGTGTACAGATCTGGTAAGACTTTCCAGTGGACTCCGCCATTTGTTAAGTCTTCTTTCTTTAGACTTCAGTCTTTGACTTCAGTCAGAATGTCTTCAGTAGAGTTGATCTGGACTGGGGTGAAGTCCAGTGAGCTCATCTGGAGAATACTCCAGATTTACTATACAAGTATTTGCTCACTGGTCTTCAATTATTTCTGGACAAATCTTCAGAGGGACTCCAGATTCCAAGTCTGGAGTAGGTCCAGTAGAACACGATTCTGGTCAGATCTTCAGTGAGGCTCCAGTAGTCGAGTCTGGAGCGAGTCCAGTAAATCTGGACTAAATCTGGACCTAACATACACACATATATATAAAGAAAGGGTCATTTAATAACCCTTAAAAAAAGAACATGAGAACCATTATCGATCAACCACACATTTTTTCCTTTTTCCCGTTTCACGTACTACACATGTGTAAGTGGACGCGGTGACATTTCGTAAATAGTGACTTCACTACAAATAATGTTACATTTGTCCACACTTTTAGTTAGTGTGAACAATTTAAAAATTTTGTCACGCTTTTATGTGTGTAAAAATGGTGAACTCCTCCAGTAGGGTCTTACATCCGGTCATCGTCCTGCCAGCTGCACTGTCAAGATACCAGATATATTTCTTTCGATCGCCCTACACATACACCAGATATTGATCAGCTAGATTTGGGAACCCATCGACTGATGGGTTCACTGGACCCTCCCTTATAGGTCCTTGGGGCAATCTGGTTCAGTTCACTTTATTCAACAGTGGTCTTAGTTGAAAAGACCACTGGGTTGATGATTTTGAAACCTTTTTCATTTTCTCAACTGGAGAAATAAATTTGTCTTTCTTAGCAAAAGGTTTTGTATTTTGTCTAGGGCCAGATGAAGTACCCTCAATAAAGTTTAATCTTGCATTAAAACTTTGTGATTGACGAGTCAGAATTTGAATCTGGCTCTCTATCCTGGACAAAATATTTTCTTCAGATGATACCTTAGCCTTTCCAGTCCTAGGCTTTGGTAAGGGATTGGTCTGAGGCAAAGGTTTATTCCGATAGACCTCTTTAACTGGAGCAGTCATCTGGAGCCCTCCAGTCTTAACCTCTGGGATTGAACTGGGTAAAAAATGGTCTTAGGAGTTACAGGCTCATCATAAACAGTGGTGGGCCTGAACTCCTCTGGTAATCGATCGATTACTGGTATTAATGATGCTACATGTGTATTTCCATCTAAGTATGCACGTTTTTGAGTAGGAAATTGTTTTACACAAGCATCATATGGCTTTTTGGTTTCTAGCCATGATTTTATTACCAGCTTTTCTTTCTCTAAAATGATCTCAAGATCTTGCTTTTCTTGAATCAATTGTTCAGTTACCAGAACCTGGGCTTGAAATGCCAGTTCAATGTCTTGAAGTTCTTTTAATTTTGATTTTAAAGCATTTATTTCAGAAGAATCTGTTTCTAGACCATTTACACAATCAGATCTAACAGTTTCTACGAAAATCAAATCAGAATTAAGAGTTTCAGCAATGTCCAATTTTAGTTCTTGGTCAGTTGCATTATCATAATCACTAACCTTCTTGATAACAATGTCCACCCATCGTCCAGATGTGACATCTTCCTTCACCAGGAGCTCTTCGTCTGCCAGAGCCATGTAACAGCAATCTCTTTCTTCTTCTTCATCAGCAGATGATTCATCAGAAGGCACCCACTTCTCTTCAGTTGTTGCAATCATGCACTTATTATTGGTTTCAATTTGTTGTGTCATGAGAGCAATTTGGGCCTTAAGCTTTTTATATTTCATTTTATAGCTATCATCAGGCTTATTATTTGAAGAGAATGGACCAGGCTTGGATACAAACTGGTTGGACCTGCACTCTTTCATGAAATGACCCTTTTTGCCACACTTAAAGCATGTCAAATTGGTCTTGTCAGTGGAAGAACTGGATGCAAATTGTCCAGATGACCTATTTGCTCTTGCTTTGAAACGGTTAAACGTTTTAGCAATCATTGCAACAAGGTCATCATCTTCAGTTTCATCACAACAGTCTGGAGAGACTTGACTGGATTCTCCAGAATCCATGAGTTCAGACACCATCTTCTTCATAGAAAATACATTCTCAGAAGATATTAGTGCTGTACTTTGTGGTTCAGTATGACTAACCACATTAGGACTACTGGAGGCATGGTTATAGGCATCTTGTTCTGCCACCACTCTTTGAGCTTGATTTTCTTCAGTGTACCTGAAAGCTCCATAAAGAGTTGAGAGAGTGTGTGTGTGCAGAGTTTTTCCTTGTCGTAAGACTAGGGTCATGTGAGACCATTTGGTGGGTAGAATGTCACAAAATTTCTCCAGAAGTATATCCTTGTCCTTCTCAACCCCAAGACCTCTCAATTGGTTTATGATACTCATAAATCTGGTGTAAGTACCAGTGAGAGACTCGTTAGGTTGAGCAAAAAATGACTCATACCTCTTGTTTAAGGAGACCTTTCTGGTGACAATGGTGTCATCTCCTCCTTCATTTTGGTTTAAAAGTTCATCCCGCATGGTTTTAGCACTAGGAAAAAGAACTAGTGTGGGAATTAGGGTTTCTGGAATGGCCCCGAGGATCATGTTTTTGAGAAGGGTGTCTAGATTCACCAATCTCCTCTCCTCTTCTGACCAATGTTCCTCCCTCTTTTCCTTTCCTCTTCTAGATCCAGAAGGATCAAGAAGGGGATTGAGAGGTGATGTAGGGACATATGGACCTTCGTTTAAAATCTTCATCATGTTCCTCTCAATACCAGTGACATGCAAAACCATCCTAGCCTTCCACGTACCAAATTCATCACTATTCCCACTGAATTTAGGAACAGGATTATTTGAGTAGTGCATATGCACGTGTGGAGAAGCAGGAGTAGGAGGAGGAGGTGGATTAGTGTTATTAACAATTGGTGGTTCATTTTGATCATTAAAATTTGCATTAGGATCGGGACCAAGACTAAAACCTTGTGTATTTTCTTGGTTAGCCATCAAGAAACAGATCTAGGCAATGTTTAGCCTTCTGCTCTGATACCAAATGTGAGTCCCTTAAGTTCGATGGTTAACCAGGAAAGTGCAAAATACAACAAGTCTAATTAGCACTAGATTGGACTAGTATTACTTTAATATAAATGCAAGTATATAAATAAAGTAATACAAGACTTAAAGTAATAAACAAATAAAGTGGAACATTATGTATTTTTCATGGGTATTTTATTTATGATGTTAAATAAAATACAAGGTTGTTGCGGAATCAAGATAATACAATTAAGTATGTATCCTAACAACCTCTGAGTTACAAATGATCTATATTTGTCAAATAATTCTTTAGGATCGAGATACTTAAAGTTGTGAAGTATCCCAGTTTAAGATCGAGAGTATTTGGACAAATTCACTTCAATGCAAAATGAATGCTTAAAAGTATTTTCTCAAGGAAATGACTTTGTATTTATAGGCAACAAAATTCACCAGTGAATTTTGTGCCGTACAAATATGGTTGCATACATTTAATGATCCGACAAGAACATTAAATGTATTGGATAAGGAATAAGGATAAAGTCACATCAAGTGCAAGTGTATCCTTTTATCCAACCACCTTTATACACGTATACTTTGGTAAAGAACAAGTGGGTTGTTCTTTGGAAAGTGTGTAAAGGCTTAAAGTCAAATCCTCGATATCAGTGTTCAGATTTGTAGGATCTAGAACACTGACAATCTTCCAGTGTACAGATCTGGTAAGACTTTCCAGTGGACTCCGCCATTTGTTAAGTCTTCTTTCTTCAGACTTCAGTCTTTGACTTCAGTCAGAATGTCTTCAGTAGAGTTGATCTGGACTGGGGTGAAGTCCAGTGAGCTCATCTGGAGAATACTCCAGATTTACTATACAAGTATTTGCTCACTGGTCTTCAATTATTTCTGGACAAATCTTCAGAGGGACTCCAGATTCCAAGTCTGGAGTAGGTCCAGTAGAACACGATTCTGGTCAGATCTTCAGTAAGGCTCCAGTAGTCGAGTCTGGAGCGAGTCCAGTAAATCTGGACTAAATCTGGACCTAACACACACACATATATATAAAGAAAGGGTCATTTAATAACTCTTAAAAAAAGAACATGAGAACCATTATCGATCAACCACACATTTTTTCCTTTTTCCCGTTTCACGTACTACACATGTGTAAGTGGACGCGGTGACATTTCGTAAATAGTGACTTCACTACAAATAATGTTACATTTGTCCACACTTTTAGTTAGTGTGAACAATTTAAAAATTTTGTCACGCTTTTATGTGTGTAAAAATGTGTAGAACTAAAAGTGTGTAGAAATTTATCCACACTAAAAAGTGTGTAGAACTAAAAGTTCACGCTTTTTAGTGTGGACTTTCACAATTATTTTGTAACACCCATTTGTCCACACTAACTAAAAAGTAGTGTGGACAAATGGGGTGTTAAAAAGTTAGTGTGGACAAATGGGGTGTTACAAAATAATTGTGAAAGTCACTCTAAAAAGTGTGAAGAACTAAAAGTTCACACTTTTTAGTGTGGATAAATTTCTACACACTTTTAGTTCTACACATTTTTACACACATAAAAGCGTGACAAAATTTTTAATTTGTTCACACTAACTAAAAGTGTGGACAAATGCAACATTATTTGTAGTGCTCCTTTTATTTACTTACGCAAGTGTAAACCAATGTATTTGATTTTGAATAATATTGTTTGACACATGTGTAAGACATGTGTAATTAAATAAAATGAGTTAATAATTACGAAAAATGTCACCGCGTCACTTACACATGTGTAAATGAACAGAAAAAAATAATGAAAATGTGTGACTGAAAATAATTCTCACGTTAATTTCTTTGGGGTTTTACAATAACTCAATATCTATAATATAACTAAAAGAGTAGGTTGGGGTACACTTGGCACCCATAATCCCCCTCCTTTAGCCTAATACTCCCTTCTTATTAATCCTCTATTTTTTTAATATTTATTTAATAATAATGGCCGACCTTTAATAAAAAAATCTTATAAAAAAATCTTTATTATTATTATTATCTATATATATACCACCTTGAAAAAACCCTCACATATTCTCAACCAAAAAAAAACCTACGGCAAAAAAAAACCCTACGATCGACTACCAAAAAGGTTTTTTTTTATATACTTTGTTCATATTTAATCATTATTATTATTATTTAACATTGAATTCTTATGTTATTGTTATTGTTATTATTATCTCTTTTAATTTAGTTTGTTGTCCATTATAGGTTCATTATGACTTCTTCTTCAACAACAAAAAATAAGACCACATTAGTTCATCTCGAAGATCTTAAGCCAACACATGTTAAGCATCATCTACGACTCCGTGTTGTGCATGTATGGACTGTTTTGGAGTGGAACAACCCGAAGAAAATCAAAACGTTCGAGATGGTTTTTGTTGATGAATTGGTATGTATTTTTCAAATTATATTGTTGGGTCGAAAATCGACCAAGTATAATTTGTTCAGAAATAGCTGAAGCTCAGTGAAGAATACTTGTACAAAATTCTGAAGTCGTTCAGAATTAATTCACTGAAGCTTCACTTCAGTTCAGATCAATGTATCAGAATACCATTCAGCTGAAGTCAAAGACTGAAGACTGAAGAAAGAGAATCAGCTCAGATGTGGAGCTCAGAAGTTGATTCTACCTGATCGAAGACTGAAGCATCTCAGTGTAAAGTACTTACAACACTTTACACTGATTACGAGGAAGCCTTTTTACTTTACTAACCTTTAACCAGTTAATAGCTTTAACTATTAACAAGTACAAGGTTGAGTAAAAGGTTGGGAATAAAGTGTGAAACGTCATATCAATAACTTTCACACTTAAACCTTAAAAGTACGCATGTTAAGGAATTGACTTTAATTCCTTAAATGCTCTCAACCATATTTGTACGGCCTGGTCCACATCAGCATGAACCTTGCCTATAAATATAAAGGCTTCTCACAACTTGCAAAGAGCTTGAAACTTTTAGCATTGCAACTCGTGAGATATACTCTAAGTAATCCTTACGAGTATTTCCAAGTTATTAGATCACTTGTATTTCTAGGTTGTTTAGATATCTACACTTGGGTGTTTATCTTTGTTCCGCAACAACCTTTGTATTTGTTTATATCAATAAATCAAATACATTGAAAAAGTACATCGTGTCTCAATGCTACATACTTGAAATATACATATTATTTATATAGTTTCAGAACTTATTGTTTCTTGCATTTACTTTCAGTACCTTTACCTTATTGTTTATCCATATCTGGATCGTATTCTGAACTGGTCTACTTCCAGTTAGAACTACTTGTCAGTCGGGTATTAACCATCTATATTTGGGACTCACAATTGGTATCAGAGCAGCAAGGTTGAATTATATTAATTCCTTAACCTTTGATCTGCAAAGATGGTTGACCAAGTATTCAATGAAGGCCCTGACCCTAATGCTAATACTCCACCTGTCATCAACAACAATATACCATCGCATAATGTACACGTACACTTTCCAAATAATCCTGTTCCCAAGTTTGATGCGAACAGTGAAAATTTTCAAACATGGAAAGCTTGCATGCTCAAATATATTGCTGGTGTTGAAAGACATTTGACCGATATTCTTAAAGAAGGACCCTTTGTCCCCATGAATGTCTCCTCTGTTGTCAGAAATGCCGATGGGACTCCTAGGGTATCACCTAAGGAGAAGGATCATTGGTCTGAGGAAGATCATAGGCTGGTAGACCTTGATACCAAGCTACAAAATATGATCTTGTATGCTGTTCCTGAAACTCTTATGCCCACCCTTGTTTTACTTGAAAATTCAAAATTAATGTGGGAGGAACTTATGACACAGTTTGAAGGCACCTCTGAGACCATAGTCACAAGAAAAGTTGCTTTAAATAAAAGATATGAGTCTTTTTTTGCTATCCCTGGTGAAACTTTAACTCAAACATACATCAGATTTACTAATCTGGTAAATCAATTGAAAGCCCTGGGTGTAACTAAAGACAAAGAAATTTTGTTAGAAAAGTTTTGTGACATCTTACCTTCTAAATGGGAAAACTTGATCTTGGTTTTAAGAAAAGGAAAAACCTTGCACAGTCACACTATTGCTTCCTTATATGGAGCCTTCAGGTACACTGAAGAGAACAAAGCTGAGAGAGTTGTGGCTGAGCAAGATGCCAAAAATCATGCTTCTACCAGTTCAGTCATGGTTCAGTACTCTGAGCCACATGGGACTGCTCTACTATCTTCTGAGAGTGATCATTCTGACTCGATGAAGATGATGGTTTCTGAAATGTTAAAAACTGGTATTTCTGGTAATGTAACTCATAATTGTGATGAGGATGACAATGATGATTTGGTTGCCATGCTGGCTAAAACGTTTAATCGTTTTAAGGCCAAATCAAATCGATCTGGCAAACCATTTGCTTCCAGCGCTTCTATTGAAAAGTCTAATCTTGAATGCTTTAAGTGTGGCAAGAAAGGACATTTCATGAAGGAATGCAGATCTAGTCAGCCTTCATCTTCACAATCTGCCCCTAATCATTCTATTTTTCAGAAATCTGATGATAGCTATAAGGCTAAGTACAAGAAGCTGAAAGCCCAAATAGATCTCATGGCTCAAGACAACTCAAGCAATAATGGTTGTATGATTGCCAAGACTGAAAAATGGGAAGAATCTGACGAGTCATCTGATGATGAGGAAGAAGTTAGGGACATGTGTTTCATGGCACGTGAAGATCAAGGTCATTTGGTCAAATCTGATGTTGAATCTAGTCGATGGGTGGATATAGTCATGATAAAGGTTAGTGACTTTGGTTTTGAAAGTATCGTGGAACAAAAACTGGACCTTTTGGTTCTTTTAGAGGCTGACATTTCATTTGTCGAAACTGTGCGTTCAGAAAGTCTAAAAATGTTTGAAAGTAATACTTCTGAACTGAACGTCAGTCAGGCCAGACTAAAAGAGCTGAAAGATGTTCAGTTGGCTTTAAAAAGTTATCAGTCTATGGTTGCCACTTTAGAGTTGGAAAAACAAGAATTAAAAACCATCCTTGAAAAGGAACAAAAAATAATTAAATCTTGGATGAAAGCACCAAATCCAGATGCTGCAATTAAAAATACTTTTGCAAATCAAAGAACAGCATATGAATCTGGTGATCTTCATTTGGCATCTATAATCACTGATTTAGATGCACTTCCAAAGGAAATGAAACCAGAAATTATTTTTCCTGAAGTTGGCAAACAGAAAACTGTGACTGATAAGGCCTAGGAACAATCTGAGGGTAAATCTGAAACAGTTCAGACCACTGTTTCAGAAAAGAAGGCTAAATCCAAAAAGCCATCCCCTCAGTCTTCATCTAAGGTTCCTAAAAACCAAGAGAAGAAGAAAAATGTCTCCCCCACTGAGCCTTCTACCTCAGATTCAGGTAAGGCTCAGGTGTCTAATGAAGAATCAATTTTGTTAAGGTTAGAGAGTCAATTTCAATTATTGGCTAGACAAGTTCAAAGTTGCAATGCACGTTTAAAAAATGTTGAAACCACTCCTCTTCAACCTAAACAAAATGCAAAACCTTTTTCCAAACAAATCAAGCAAAACTCTGAAAAGAAAAAGGTTGAAAGCTCCATCAAACCAACTGTTTTTATTTCATCTGAAATAATGACTGAGATCCCTTTTGATCCTTCAGTTCCTCATGAACCAAAGAAATCTGAGACGTCTAAGGGAGAGTCTAGTGAACCCATCAAGAGATGGGTTCCCAAAAAGAACTAATCTTTGTATTTGTGCAGGGAGACCGAAAGAAGAATATATGGTATCTTGACAGTGCTCCTGGCAGAACCATGACTGGTTATCAAACCCTGCTGGAGGAATATAGGGTGCAAGAGGGGCCCTCAATAACTTTTGGTAATGATGAAAATGGAAAAACTGAGGGATATGGTGTGGTGAATAATGAACAGGTCAAATTCACACGTGTTGCATATGTGAATGGTTTGAAATATAACCTGATCAGTGTCAGTCAACTGTGTGATGATGGCTTCAAGGTTTTATTTGATATTTCACAAGGCACCATATTCAACAGAGATGGAAAGGTAGTATTGATTGCACCAAGAAAAGGAAACATTTATATCATTGATATGAATAGTTCACCCACTGAACAATGTTTCTACACAAAGGCAAATGAAGACACAAACTGGTTGTGGCACAAGAGATTATCCCATCTGAACTTCAAGAATATTAATAAGTTGTCAAGAAAACAGCTTGTTGATGGGATACCCTCAATGTCTTTCAATAAAGACAAGCCATGTCCAGGTTGTGAAATGGGTAAGCAGAAAAGAGCTTCATTCAAGACAAAGCAAAGCTTTAGTATAACTGAACCTCTTCACATGCTTCACATGGACCTCTTTGGACCAGTGAATGTTCAGATAAGAGCAGGAAAGAAGTATACCCTTGTTGTTGTTGATGAATATTCAAGATATTGCTGGGTAATTTTCCTCAGATCCAAGAGTGAAGCTGCTGCTGAAATCATTGCTCTCATCAAACAAATTGAACTCAAGCATAAGCGAAAAGTTTGTCAGCTCAGAAGTGACAATGGCACAGAATTCAGAAATGCCACTCTGGAGTCCTTCTGCACTGAAACTGGCATATCTCAGAACTTCTCTTCAGCCCACACACCAGAGCAGAATGGTGTACTAGAAAGAAAGAATCGTACGCTGATTGAAGCTGCTAGAAGTATGCTAAATGAATCTGGTCTTCCCAAGAATTTCTGGGCTGAAGCTGTTGCAACTGCTTGCTACACTCAGAACAGATCTGTCTATGTCAAAAGACACAAGAAGACAGCCTATGAAGTACTCAGAAATAGAAAGCCTAATATTGGATATTTCCATGTATTTGGATGTCCAGTATACATTCTGAATGATTCCAGTCAGCTTGGAAAATTTGATGCAAAAGCTGATGAAGGGTACTTCCTAGGATATTCAACAAATCGCAAAGCCTTTAGAGTCTATAACAAGAGACTTGAAAAGGTTGATGAGTCAATTCATGTTACCTTTGATGAATCTAATTCTGCAATCGTTAAGAATTCAACTCCTGTACCACCCTCAGAAAGTCCAATAAGTTTTGGTGATTCTGATCCTATTGTCCAATCTGATCAATCACCTGAACCTGCTTCTGAACATCTCAGTTCAGAACCAGTAATAAACAAGTCAAGCAACATTCCATTCTATCCTTCAGTCAGTTTTAAACTACCTTCTGAACTGACTATTGGATCAGATGTACATGCTGCTTCACCTCTGATATCAGTTTCCACTTAATTACCCCAATCTGAACAGTTTCATGATGCAAATCATGATTTGCAGGAGGAAGATGATGAGACTGAAGTAGTCTTTTCTGAAGCACCTCCAGAAGTAAATCAGAGGAGCTCTTGCACTGATATCATTCTTCATCCTGGTCATTACACTAAGTGGACAAGAGCACATCCAATCGAGCAAATCATTGAAGATTCCACTAGTGGGCTTCAGACCAGAAGAGCCACAAGCGATCAATGCTTAAATGTCAGCTTCTTATCACTGATAGAACCAAAGAAGATTGACGAGGCTATGAAAGACCCTAGCTGGATTGAAGCCATGCAAGATGAGCTTAATCAGTTTAAAAGGAACGATGTTTGGGAACTTGTTCCTTGTCCCAGTGATCTGAAGAAAGAACCAATTAGGACAAGATGGGTCTTCAGAAACAAGATGGATGAAGATGGTCATGTGATTCGAAACAAGGCAAGACTTGTTGCAAAGGGTTACTCACAAGAAGAAGGAGTAGACTTTGATGAAACTTTTGCACCAGTTGCTAGACTAGAAGCTATCAGAATTTTCTTAGCTTTTGCAGCTCATCATGAGTTCAAAGTCTATCAAATGGATGTCAAAAGTGCATTCTTGAATGGTGATTTGGAAGAAGTTGTGTATGTATATCAGCCACCAGGGTTCATAAATGAAGAAAGACCTCATTGGGTGTACAGACTGAACAAAGCATTATATGGTCTGAGACAAGCACCTAGAGCCTGGTATGATACTCTTACTAAACATCTTCTGAAACATGGTTTTAAAAGGGGTGCAATAGATAACACTTTATTCATATTGCATGATAAAAGTGATATCTTACTTGTACAAATTTATGTCGATGATATTGTGTTTGGGTCTACAAATAACAAAATGTGTGAACAGTTTTCTGAAATAATGTCATCTGAGTATGAAATGAGTATGATGGGTGAACTGACATATTTTCTGGGTCTTCAAGTGAAACAAACCAGTGATGGTATTTTTATAAATCAAGAAAAATATGTCAGAGATTTATTAAAGAAATATCAATTTGATTCTGTCTCATCAAAAGATACTCCTATTTCTGCACCATTAACTTTGGACTCAGATCCCAATGGAAAACAAGTGGATCCCACAAAATATCGTGGTATGGTGGGATCACTTATGTACTTAACTGCTAGTAGACCTGACATAATGTTTGCAACATGCCTTTGTGCAAGATTTCAGTCTGATCCCAGAGAAGCACACGCAAATGCTGTAAAAAGAATTTTCAGATACCTTAAAGGTGTCCCCAGACTTGGTCTTTGGTATCCCAAAGGCTCAAGTCTAGATCTAATGGGTTATTCAGATTCTGATCATGCAGGTTGTAAAATAGATAGGAAAAGTACCACAGGTGGTTGTCATTTCCTAGGTGGCAAATTGGTTAGTTGGACAAGTAAGAAGCAGACTGCAGTATCACTCTCCACAGCTGAAGCTGAATATATTTCTGCAGCCAGTTGCTGCGCTCAGATTTTGTGGATGAAGAACCAACTAACTGATTATGGTGTTAAGTACACAAAGACTCCAATATTTTGTGATAACACCAGTGCCATTGCCATCTCTCACAATCCTGTCATGCACTCCAAAACCAAGCATATCGACCTCAGGTATCATTTTATTAGAGATCACATTATTAAAGGTGATATTGAACTTTATTTCATTCCCACTGACAAACAACTCGCTGATGTTTTTACAAAACCCTTGGATGTCAAAATATTTAAACATCTCATCAGTGAGTTAGGTATGCTAAATCCTGCATAGCATCACCTCAGGGGGAAGTGTCAAATATTTTTATGTTTAAAAGAAGTTTTCTCTAAGGGGGAACTTTGCTTTCAGAAAAATATTTTGACTGAAATGCTTCAGAATTTCTGAAATAATTTCAGAATAAGTGTAAAAACTGAGATGGTTCAGATTCCTTAAATCTGATCATGCTCAGATTTAAATAAGTTATTTCTGAAATAAGTTAGTCCTTTATAATGTCTTTTGGATACTTGATCGTTGTGTGAACACGTGACAGTTACTGTGTAACGTTTCATTAAAATAATATTTTTTTTTGGGTTTGAATTTCAAAATCAATTTTCTTTTATTTATTTTGGAAAAACCCTTTGTATTCCATCATAAATATAAATACCTTTTCAAAAACAATTCCTTCATTTACTTATCTTTACATTTACTCCCAATCATCATTCTCTCTCATTTTCTCATTCCTTCATAATTCCAAAACCCTAAATTCATCTTTCATATTCAGTTTTCCCTTGTAGAAATAATGGCTAAACCTGCTTCTCAAGCCAAATCACTAATAGCTTTCGAATACAAACCATCAAAAGTAGTCAAGGCCAGTGCACAATGGCCAAAAGGGTTCGATCCATTGACCCTTAGGTTTAATATGAACAATTTCGTGGCCGCACTGAATGCCAAAGGCAAAACCTTAATGGGGAGGATTAATAAATTTCTTGAACAATCCCCTCTCCATTATGCCTTGACTGCAGATCCTCAAGTATTGTATCATAGATACTTACTTGAATTCTGGTATACTGCTACTCTAAGCAAGGATGAAAAATCCATTGCTTTTCTTTGAAAGGAGGCACAAAGCAGTATATCCTTTCACTTGATGGGTTTCGGGAGGCCCTTCATCTGAACTACCTTCCTTCTCCTTCAGCCTATGCAAAAAGGCTAAAAGGAGTTAATTTCAGGGAGGTACTGCACGCCATGGGTCATGATGACATGGTCGATGCTGAGCACAATCTGAGAACATCTGACATATTTTTCTGTCTGGATTTAAAAATTATTGGCGTTATTTCTGGACTCAGATTGTGGAGTGCCTAGGAGGAAACTGGGGTGGATTGGACCAGATTTCATTGACACAAGTAGAAATCGGGTACTACTTGTGGCATGGGATTGAGGTGGACTTCGCTGAGATACTCTTCTCTCAGCTGGTAACAAAATTAAAGGGGAAAAGAAGTCCACATATCTCATTTCCCATATTTCTGAGCATTTGCTTCATGAACATGCTTGGAGATGCGTATCACATGGAGGGACTTGAGTCTTCAGCAACGGAGTTCTGCAGGGATCTATTAAAGCTATCCACCTCAGATCCAGAACCAGAACTCTCCGATGCAATGCTTCAGGTAATTAATAAAACTGAAACAGCACGACTGGATGGCTCAGAAAGGTCACCGAGCGGGTCGCAAAAGAATGTGAGACCCATTGGTGTACCTGGTGGTCAAATGTTGAAGTTGTTTAAAACCCCAGCAACTTCATCTACCCAACCACCAATTCCCTCCCCCACTGACCAACCTGAGGATCTCCCAAAAGATCCCTCAGGATCTCCAAAGGGCTTATTAAGACGTCGTAAATATAAGCAGTCCTCACAGCCCAAGGACATTAGTACCGAAGCAAACCCCTCTGGATCTTCCCAACAAGAACCAGAGGAATCGAGTCCAAAGGGAAACCCACAAGCAGCCATCTCCAAAACTTCTTTAGGAGGAGATGGTGAAGAGAATACAAGTGTGCCAGCCCAGCACACATTAGAGTCCGTGTCTACACGTGCATCCCCTGAAACTTCACATATCTTACACTCTTCTGATGCACGAATTGATGAAGTCTTTGGTGTGACACCACCTGAGACTGAGATTCCAGACTCTACGGCCGATGAAGTGACTCTTGATGATGGTACGAGAGTCATTAAGGCAACCCCCAGTGTCTACTGTCTCTGGCGATGAAGCTATGGCTGAGCCAACCCATAAATCTGGTGACGATGCATCTGCAGCAGCAGTTGTTGAACCAGAAGCTGGTTCAGGTACGAGTGATCTGAACCAGGGCATATCTGATCGGACTGCAGTTTCGACTGACCTCTGGGATGAAGATGAGCCAACTCAAGGGAATCTTGATTCCTTTGCTGATTTGAGTTTGATGAGGGCTTACTGGAGGAGAATCAGTCTTCTGATTCTAAGCCAACCTTCAGCCTCGCAAACGTTCCTCCTCCCCCAGAAATCCAAAATATACTTGTTGAACAACCATATCGCCAACCAGAAACTTCTCATGAACATCCATATTTTCCACCATGCTCAACTCCTCCTCTTCCTCCTCCTCCTCCTCCTCCTCCTCCTCCTCCTCCTCCTCCTCCTCCTCCTCCTCCTCCTCCTCCTCCTCCTCCTCCTCCTCCTCCTCCTCCTCCTCCTCCTCCTCCTCCTCCTCCTCCTCCTCCTCCTCCTCCTCCTCCTCCTCCTCCTCCTCCTCCTCCTCCTCCTCCTCCTCCTCCTCCTCCTCCTCCTCCTCCTCCTCCTCCTCCTCCTCCTCCTCCTCCTCCTCCTCCTCCTCCTCCTCCTCCTCCTCCTCCTCCTCCTCCTCCTCCTCCTCCTCCTCCTCCTCCTCCTCCTCCTCCTCCTCCTCCTCCTCCTCCTCCTCCTCCTCCTCCTCCTCCTCCTCCTCCTCCTCCTCCTCCTCCTCCTCCTCCTCCTCCTCCTCCTCCTCCTCCTCCTCCTCCTCCTCCTCCTCCTCCTCCTCCTCCTCCTCCTCCTCCTCCTCCTCCTCCTCCTCCTCCTCCTCCTCCTCCTCCTCCTCCTCCTCCTCCTCCTCCTCCTCCTCCTCCTCCTCCTCCTCCTCCTCCTCCTCCTCCTCCTCCTCCTCCTCCTCCTCCTCCTCCTCCTCCTCCTCCTCCTCCTCCTCCTCCTCCTCCTCCTCCTCCTCCTCCTCCTCCTCCTCCTCCTCCTCCTCCTCCTCCTCCTCCTCCTCCTCCTCCTCCTCCTCCTCCTCCTCCTCCTCCTCCTCCTCCTCCTCCTCCTCCTCCTCCTCCTCCTCCTCCTCCTCCTCCTCCTCCTCCTCCTCCTCCTCCTCCTCCTCCTCCTCCTCCTCCTCCTCCTCCTCCTCCTCCTCCTCCTCCTCCTCCTCCTCCTCCTCCTCCTCCTCCTCCTCCTCCTCCTCCTCCTCCTCCTCCTCCTCCTCCTCCTCCTCCTCCTCCTCCTCCTCCTCCTCCTCCTCCTCCTCCTCCTCCTCCTCCTCCTCCTCCTCCTCCTCCTCCTCCTCCTCCTCCTCCTCCTCCTCCTCCTCCTCCTCCTCCTCCTCCTCCTCCTCCTCCTCCTCCTCCTCCTCCTCCTCCTCCTCCTCCTCCTCCTCCTCCTCCTCCTCCTCCTCCTCCTCCTCCTCCTCCTCCTCCTCCTCCTCCTCCTCCTCCTCCTCCTCCTCCTCCTCCTCCTCCTCCTCCTCCTCCTCCTCCTCCTCCTCCTCCTCCTCCTCCTCCTCCTCCTCCTCCTCCTCCTCCTCCTCCTCCTCCTCCTCCTCCTCCTCCTCCTCCTCCTCCTCCTCCTCCTCCTCCTCCTCCTCCTCCTCCTCCTCCTCCTCCTCCTCCTCCTCCTCCTCCTCCTCCTCCTCCTCCTCCTCCTCCTCCTCCTCCTCCTCCTCCTCCTCCTCCTCCTCCTCCTCCTCCTCCTCCTCCTCCTCCTCCTCCTCCTCCTCCTCCTCCTCCTCCTCCTCCTCCTCCTCCTCCTCCTCCTCCTCCTCCTCCTCCTCCTCCTCCTCCTCCTCCTCCTCCTCCTCCTCCTCCTCCTCCTCCTCCTCCTCCTCCTCCTCCTCCTCCTCCTCCTCCTCCTCCTCCTCCTCCTCCTCCTCCTCCTCCTCCTCCTCCTCCTCCTCCTCCTCCTCCTCCTCCTCCTCCTCCTCCTCCTCCTCCTCCTCCTCCTCCTCCTCCTCCTCCTCCTCCTCCTCCTCCTCCTCCTCCTCCTCCTCCTCCTCCTCCTCCTCCTCCTCCTCCTCCTCCTCCTCCTCCTCCTCCTCCTCCTCCTCCTCCTCCTCCTCCTCCTCCTCCTCCTCCTCCTCCTCCTCCTCCTCCTCCTCCTCCTCCTCCTCCTCCTCCTCCTCCTCCTCCTCCTCCTCCTCCTCCTCCTCCTCCTCCTCCTCCTCCTCCTCCTCCTCCTCCTCCTCCTCCTCCTCCTCCTCCTCCTCCTCCTCCTCCTCCTCCTCCTCCTCCTCCTCCTCCTCCTCCTCCTCCTCCTCCTCCTCCTCCTCCTCCTCCTCCTCCTCCTCCTCCTCCTCCTCCTCCTCCTCCTCCTCCTCCTCCTCCTCCTCCTCCTCCTCCTCCTCCTCCTCCTCCTCCTCCTCCTCCTCCTCCTCCTCCTCCTCCTCCTCCTCCTCCTCCTCCTCCTCCTCCTCCTCCTCCTCCTCCTCCTCCTCCTCCTCCTCCTCCTCCTCCTCCTTCATTCTTTGAAGAAGATAGGAAAATGCTGAAAGATCTTACTGAGAAAGAGGTTATGAACATCCATATTTTCCACCAGGCTCAACTCCTGCCTATGTTACTTCACCAACTTTTCAACCACAACTACAACACCTTCACCCCCAAATTCACAATGTTCCAAGGCCAAGGAGTTTTGATGAGCCAGAGCAAAAGGAGATGGACTCTGAAACTGAATCTGAGGGTCCATCTGAAGCTCAATTGGAAAAGACTCTGGCTGGCCTTAGAACTCTTCCCTTCATTGCTTCTGCTTCTGCACAACCACCTCCTCCTTTGAGTGTGGAAGCACAGTTAGAGAAATCAAATACCGAAGTCCAAAACCTTCTTGTTCAGGTTGAGGGCTTAACAAAGTCTCTAACTGCCAACACTAAGTCCCTGGCTGATATGAAAGGTGCTCAGTTGTTTCTTGGAACTGAGTTGACCAAAGTTGCTGGTAATGAGGGATTAGTGGCTGGGAAGCTGAATGAATTAGTGCTTGCTTGCAACAACATCAGTGCAGCAATAAGGGGAGCCTTCAAACTGACAAAGAAGGAGGTTCAAGCTTCTGTTGTGGCGAACTTGACTTCCTCAGTTCAATTAATAAAGCAAGATGTTATGTCAGTTGGGAAGGAAGTGAATGAGTTGGTTAAGAAGCCCAGTGTTAATGAAAAAGAACTTGGGTCTTCTTTAAGTGTTGAAATTATTGAGAAGCTGAAGTCTGAGCTCTCTCAGGAACTTGTTGCTCAGATTTCAGCTTCAGTGGCTGAAAAGTGGAAGAGAAGGTCAGAATAATGGTCGCCGAGCTTACCAAGGATACAAATAATAAGAGTGGATAAGGCTGTTAATGAAGTAAAAGAATCTGTAACCACTCTTGATAAATCAGTGAAGGACCAGTCCAAGTAGTTAGATGAAATTCTGACCCTGCTTAAAAAGGAGAATGTTGTTGCTCCTCCTCCTCCTCCTTCATTCTCTGAAGAAGATAGGAAAATGCTGAAAGATCTTACTGAAAAAGAGGCTCTGAACCTTAACTCATCATTCAGATTAAGGGCTCAGTTCTCTACAATGGCTAAGGGCATTTCTGGTTGCCTTCTACAGCAGAGTTGGGAACCTCTGAAGGCCATCCAAACGGCGATTGATTTGTATGCAAAGATGCCTTCTGAGGTCACCAAAGGGGGAAATGTGCCTATTGGTTTGCTCTCAAGTACTCAAGAATTAATAGAGGCAACCAAGAAGCAAGCTGAGGTACAATCTGGTGGTGCCTCAGTTCAGGGGGAACAAAGAAAATCTGAAGTGCAGCAGTCTGAACCAGAAAAGAAAGATAAGGGCAAGGCCCAGATGGTGGAATAATCCAAGTCCCAAGGTTCTAAGGGCTCTGGTTTAGTTGTTGGTGAAAATGTCGATGAATATGGTTATCCCTTACATAATCGTGATGCAGATGGCAAGAAATTAGAGGCTCTGCAGAAGCAAGTCTCTAATCAGTTTATTATGTGGAGGGAAAACAAGGAAAGAGAAAGGGCACAACATCTTTCGATGGGGACCCTTGATCATGTAGATGCTGCAGCTCTTGGTCTTTCATTAGAAAGATATCAGAAAATCAAAAATGATCCAAGAGTGCAGAAAGCAGTAGTTGATATGCTTGAATACGAGTGTGGGATGATGTATTCACCTCTGGAACAAAAGCTGGAAAGTCTCACCTTCAAGTTGTCTATTGAAGACTTGAAGAAAAATAGAATGAATGAGATAGATTTGAAAAAGAAAGAGATTCTAGCTGAAGTTGCCAAGGTTGAAGAGATGCATGCACTATTTCAGAACGAGATGCATGCACTATTTCAGAACGAGATGCATGCACTATTTCAGAACAGATGCATGCACTATTTCAGAACGAGATGCATGCACTATTTCAGAACAGATGCATGCACTATTTCAGAACAGATGCATGCACTATTTCAGAACAGATGCATGCACTATTTCAGAACGAGATGCATGCACTATTTCAGAACGAGATGCATGCACTATTTCAGAACGAGATGCATGCACTATTTCAGAACAGATGCATGCACTATTTCAGAACAGATGCATGCACTATTTCAGAACAGATGCATGCACTATTTCAGAACAGATGCATGCACTATTTCAGAACGAGATGCATGCACTATTTCAGAACGAGATGCATGCACTATTTCAGAACGAGATGCATGCACTATTTCAGAACGAGATGCATGCACTATTTCAGAACGAGATGCATGCACTATTTCAGAACAGATGCATGCACTATTTCAGAACGAGATGCATGCACTATTTCAGAACGAGATGCATGCACTATTTCAGAACGAGATGCATGCACTATTTCAGAACGAGATGCATGCACTATTTCAGAACGAGATGCATGCACTATTTCAGAACGAGATGCATGCACTATTTCAGAACGAGATGCATGCACTATTTCAGAACGAGATGCATGCACTATTTCAGAACGAGATGCATGCACTATTTCAGAACAGATGCATGCACTATTTCAGAACGAGATGCATGCACTATTTCAGAACAGATGCATGCACTATTTCAGAACGAGATGCATGCACTATTTCAGAACGAGATGCATGCACTATTTCAGAACGAGATGCATGCACTATTTCAGAACGAGATGCATGCACTATTTCAGAACGAGATGCATGCACTATTTCAGAACGAGATGCATGCACTATTTCAGAACGAGATGCATGCACTATTTCAGAACAGATGCATGCACTATTTCAGAACGAGATGCATGCACTATTTCAGAACAGATGCATGCACTATTTCAGAACAGATGCATGCACTATTTCAGAACGAGATGCATGCACTATTTCAGAACAATGCATGCACTATTTCAGAACGAGATGCATGCACTATTTCAGAACGAGATGCATGCACTATTTCAGAACAGATGCATGCACTATTTCAGAACGAGATGCATGCACTATTTCAGAACGAGATGCATGCACTATTTCAGAACAGATGCATGCACTATTTCAGAACGAGATGCATGCACTATTTCAGAACAGATGCATGCACTATTTCAGAACGAGATGCATGCACTATTTCAGAACAGATGCATGCACTATTTCAGAACGAGATGCATGCACTATTTCAGAACAGATGCATGCACTATTTCAGAAAATTTTTACAACTTAAACAAAACTTATTTCAGACTTACAAACATGTATTGATAGAAGTCTGAGATGCATGCACTATTTCAGAACAAATAGGGGGAATTTGTTGGGTCGAAAATCGACCAAGTATAATTTGTTCAGAAATAGCTGAAGCTCAGTGAAGAATACTTGTACAGAATTCTGAAGTCGTTCAGAATTAGTTCACTGAAGCTTCACTTCAGTTCAGATCAACGTATCAGAATACCATTCAGCTGAAGTCAAAGACTGAAGACTAAAGAAAGAGAATCAGCTCAGATGTGGAGCTCAGAAGTTGATTCTACCTGATCGAAGACTGAAGCATCTCAGTGTAAAGTACTTACAACACTTTACACTGATTACGAGGAAGCCTTTTTACTTTACTAACCTTTAACCAGTTAATAGCTTTAACTATTAACAAGTACAAGGTTGAGTAAAAGGTTGGGAATAAAGTGTGAAACGTCACATCAATAACTTTCACACTTAAACCTTAAAAGTACGCATGTTAAGGAATTGACTTTAATTCTTTAAATGCTCCCAACCATATTTGTACGGCCTGGTCCACATCAGCATGAACCTTGCCTATAAATATAAAGGCTTCTCACAACTTGCAAAGAGCTTGAAACTTTTAGCATTGCAACTTGTGAGATATACTCTAAGTAATCCTTACGAGTATTTCCAAGTTATTAGATCACTTGTATTTCTAGGTTGTTTAGATATTTACACTTGGGTGTTTATCTTTGTTCTGCAACAACCTTTGTATTTGTTTATATCAATAAATCAAATACATTGAAAAAGTACATCGTGTCTCAATGCTACATATTTGAAATATACATATTATTTATATAGTTTCAGCACTTATTGTTTCTTGCATTTACTTTCAGTACCTTTACCTTATTGTTTATCCATATCTGGATCGTATTCTGAACTGGTCTACTTCCAGTTAGAACTACTTGCCAGTCGGGTATTAACCATCTATATTTGGGACTCACATATATACTGTACACTTTTTGTTTCTCTTTTTATTTAACTAAAGTTGAAAAAAAGGGTAAACTGGAATCAATATTTATATGGAGTTAATTTTCATATGTTTCTTCTTTAGCTTTCGTATTGATTAACTTGTGATATTGGTCATATTGATGGTTGCTCGAATCATACCGTTACTGTGTAAATTTTTAATTCGTCTATAATCAAAAGTTGTCATCAAGAATCAATTTACTAAGAATATATATAGAGATTTATGAAGCAGAAACTTACCCATCAAGAATTAGTACTTGATCTTCGTACGCAATGCAACTTCTTTATTTTTTAATTATTAATATATGTTTATGTTTTGATAATGAGTATGATTCCGATATGTATGATAGGTCTTCCCCGAAAGATTAGTTTATTACGCATTACTTCTTCAACTTTTTGCCTTATTTGAATTGTTTTATGTTTTATTTTTAGGTATTTTAATTTTATTCGGTATCTATTTAATATATTTGAATTCCAATTTTTTAGCTTTGATTAATATATTTTGAAACTACCCGTCCTATTGGACGGGCCTGAGCACTAGTATATTAATATATATAAAGCATATACACAACTCTAACACTTAGATATTACTATGTTATCGTGAAATATGATTCTCTTCTTTACATTGGACAAATATATTACATAATACAAAATTAAAATACTTTTTGAGATGCAAAAAATATATACACAAGAACCAACAAACCAATTGAGCCACAAATCATGTTTACTGCAACTATGAACAAAAACTCACGCAAGTCACATACTAGCGAATCGATATGATTTAGTGTGAGAAATACTGATTAAAATCAGAAAAAGTACATTCTCCCTAATTAATCGTAATTTGCTAGAAAAATCAAATTCTGTATTTAAAAACCGAAATCATTTGATGTTTTTTAGTATAGATTTGTGTATCTAAATATAATTTATATTACCATATTATATTATCATTATTATATTGCTTAATATCATATGAAGATAGCAAAGGTTCCAAATGTCGATTTGTGTATCTAATTTAAATCAATTTTTACATTCTTCTTCAATCAAGGCTCCAAATGTCGTCGGTTGGTCAAAATAAGGGTTGGACAGTGACTTCAATCCACTGCTAAAGAAGTAAAGATTCTAAAAAAAACGCGTCTGATAGATATTTCGAATTGTATTATTTTTATTTCATTAATAGTTTAAACCTGCCTATACCCGCGACATGCCGACATATATATATACATGTAAAAGCAATAAATCCTAGGTTTCAATCCAATATAACACATTAAAATTTTTTTATTGGTGTCAAGCATATAGATAGATAGTTTTAAATTAAGGTTGTTAAGTAAAGGCTGAATGTCTTTTTTTTTATATTATGATAGAACCTGAAAGTAGTCTCTTTATCTTAGATAGGGGTAAGACTATCTATATCTTAACCTCCCCAGAGTTAGCCTAGTGGTAAGGCAATCACTTGATGACCTTAAGGTCTCAGGTTCGATCCCCGCTTGGCAAAAAAATAATTCCTTTAAGGTACCCGTTACCAATGAAGCCTAGACCCACATGTAAAGTTTAAATACGCGGGTTCGATCCTTCGGGGTGCCCAGATCATGTGGGGATTAGGATGGAGATATTGTACCGGCATCATATGACTCATACGGGGTGAGTCGATGGGTATCCAATTGTGATACCGGGGCTAGGGTTCCCTCCATTACCCTTTTTTTTTTACATCGTCGAAAACGATATTGACAGCATTGAATGTTACTTTACTTTAAATTAATGTTGTTAATATTCAACTCAACTCAAAACCTAACCTAAAATTGACCTAAAAACACTAAATTAGATTAGTTATTCTTAACTTGAATTTGACCTGAAACAAATTAAATAAATAGATGGGTAGTTTTAAATTAAGTATCAGACTGAAACCATCCCTACTACTATGCAGTACTTGTAATAAATTAGAAATTAATTGATTGATCCTTCTAAAAGTCATTTTAAGAATCCTCTTAAGACCATAAAAATATAATGTGGTTTTCACAAATTCTTTTTTCAATTTCATTTCTTGATTTTGTCAAATATTATAATAGTTAAAAAGATTTTTTAGAGGATGAAATAAGATGATATATCATAATTAATCCTCTTAAAGATCTTCTTAAAAAACTTAATAAAACCACAAATACATGATATATGGATTACATTAATTTTTTTGTTTTTTTAATTAAAAAGTACATTATTTTTTGTTAATTTTATTTTTTAAATTTGTTATATCTTAATATGTTATGATCTTATAACAAATAATGATTAGTTATGAGGAGGACTCTAATAAATTTAGTGGATGTAATATAACTAGTTTTTTTACCCGCGCTTTGCTGCGGGTGTTGACATATTAGCAAAAAAAATGAGATTATAGAAGTTGATTTCGCGTTTAGATACCAAATTATAAGTTTTGATTATTTATTATTATATTCCGACATGTCAAACTCATTAGAAATACACCAATATATTAATATATACTACTTTTTAGAAACCTTAATTTTGACCCCGGGCGTTTCCCCGGGAGGGCGTTGCCCGGGATCGACGCTGCGTCATGCAAACATATATACATACAACATTACCTAAAAGTCTGGAAACTAAAAGTTTACTATAAGGGGTGAAAACTAAAAAAATAGGTGGCCAAAACCAAGAGTTTGATGGTAAAAAAACTAAACTTAAGTTTGTATACAAAAAGTTAGACTAAAGTTAAAAAACCCAAAAGTTAAGTGGTAAAATTAAGTTAAAATAAAATATACTTGTATAAAAAAAGTTAGACTAAAGTTAAAAAACTCAAAAGATAAGTTGTAAAAATAAGAAACTCTAAAAGTATACAATCTAAAAAAAAATAAAAAATAAAAAATTAGAAAAAGACAAAATTGCTGACGTCGGGATGATATCAGCAAATGAATAGTAACCTTTGTGAGGGAGCCTAATTTACTAATTAGAATGTATATAATATTAGGTTTTGGTGAGACGACGCGTAATGGATGTAACATCGGAGGGGTATTTTCTAACAATTGACAGAATGATAAATTAAGACATGAAACTTGACAAGTGGGTGTTGTTCCGTAGTTAATGGTGACTGTATGAGTCCTAGTTATTGGTTCTCATGCATGTCGGTGCTTAATATATCTACCATTTTTTCCGTACATGTACGATTGACTCCATTTCCAATTACATTATATTAAAAAAATATATTAATCTTCTTAAATATTAGTTTAATGTGATATAAGTGAATTCCACTTAATAATAATAACCATATGAATGTAACAAGTGCATTTTACTTAATCTCTTTATCAATTTTACGTCTTGATTTTTCACATGTTACCATCTTACGATTTAAGAGGATTTTTAGCTTAATGAATTAAGAGAATTAAATTTTTAATTTGAACATTCAACAATTTATTAAATCCAAATTAAATCAATAACTTACATTAACCTGTGCCACCGCCGCCGCCTATACTGCTGCGCGCCACCACTACCCATTACCACCACCACAGCCGCCTCCATTACATCGCCACCGCCGCCACCTCCACTGCCGCTGCTACCGCCACAAGTTTACACATAAGACAAAAGCTGAGTTGTCAACGTATGAAAATAACATGTAAGCACTTAACTATCATCTCTTAGTTATATATAGAGATGATCGATTAAGATTTATACTGTTACTATATTGATACAATGTAATTTATATGTTTTAGTTATTCTAATTAATGTTTTAGAAAATTAAAAAGCTTATGCTCTAACTTCTTTTTCACATATAAAATAACTAGAAATACCTATAATTTTATACGAGGATTAAGACTAGTAATAATAAACATATAAATATGATTATTGTTGACGACACGTTACAACAACAAAACATATAAACATAAACATATAATATATAACAAATAATCATGATCATATTAATATTAACAAAATGAAAATAACCAAAAAGAAAAGGAATGCTAAAACAATATTCTCAACGATATCCATAATTTATTGCTATATTAAAACAAACATTATTAACAATTATATACCCTATATTAACTTAAATGGACTGATGAACAGTAACAACGGATGAACATGTAACACCCATAATTTATATAGATAATACATGTAGGAAATTAAAATCAAAAGCATCTTTGGAAGGAGTGGTGGAGGCATTGACTTTGTAGACAGAGCTCTTCTGTTCGAGTTGTAGCTCCTAATTTTTTTTGCCATTTTCTTTTAAGGTCTTTAATATTCAATATACAAGTCAACTAAATTGTTCCTCAAAAATTAGGCTTCACTTGGATTGGGCTTATTTGTTTTTGAAATTTTGGCATTGAAGTTGGTCATGATTTTCAATTTGCTACTTTACATATCTTAAGATGTTATTCAAATTATTTTGGGAGAAATATTTATAACATTTGTCCATTGCCTTAGTTGATTGCAACTTCTATCAATATTTCGTGAAGATTTTTTTTAAAAGCTACTGTAACGATTCGTCGATTATATATTGATTAGTTTGGAGCTCATCATTATCCTAATGATGAACAGTAACAGCCCATAATTTATATAGATAATACATGTAGGAAATTAAAATCAAAAGCATCTTTGGAAGGAGTGGTGGAGGCATTGACTTTGTAGACAGAGCTCTTCTGTTCGAGTTGTAGCTCCTAATTTTTTTTGCCATTTTCTTTTAAGGTCTTTAATATTCAATATACAAGTCAACTAAATTGTTCCTCAAAAATTAGGCTTCACTTGGATTGGGCTTATTTGTTTTTGAAATTTTGGCATTGAAGTTGGTCATGATTTTCAATTTGCTACTTTACATATCTTAAGATGTTATTCAAATTATTTTGGGAGAAATATTTATAACATTTGTCCATTGCCTTAGTTGATTGCAACTTCTATCAATATTTCGTGAAGATTTTTTTTAAAAGCTACTGTAACGATTCGTCGATTATATATTGATTAGTTTGGAGCTCATCATTATCCTAATGATGAACAGTAACAGCCCATACTTTATATAGATAATACATGTAGGAAATTAAAATCAAAAGCATCTTTGGAAGGAGTGGTGGAGGCATTGACTTTGTAGACAGAGCTCTTCTGTTCGAGTTGTAGCTCCTAATTTTTTTTGCCATTTTCTTTTAAGGTCTTTAATATTCAATATACAAGTCAACTAAGTTGTTTGTAACATCCGTGAATTTTGACCTGGTTGACTAATTATGTAATTTGGCTAACGACTTCAGTAAATGACGTAATTAAATGCATATTATGACTTAATGACGAGTATTGTGTTTAACGGGTCGATTGACCATTTAATTGACGATGCGATGCTAGACGATTTGAAAAGCTAGTAAATGAGACCGGGTCAACCCATGGGTGCAACCATGACCCATGACAATTTGACCCAACCTTATCTCAACCTCCCACCCAATCCCTTCCATCCCTTTACTCCCACTCATACACTCTTATCTCTTTCTCTCTCTAAAAGTCTTCCAAGAACTCACACAACTCTCTCCCTCACTTTCTCTCTAGATTATCATCATCATTAATGTTGTTTAAGTAAGAATTGTGCAAGAAAAATCATCTACATCATTTCATTTACTACATATCACGAATTTGGGTTTCATAGCTCGAGTAATCCCCATTTCTAGCTCATTTTCGGATTTCATCTCTTGTGAAAAGCTTGGTAAGTGAAAACTACTTGAATTCATCATTTTGTATCTTTACTTATGCTTCTTAATCAAGTGAAACGGATTCTTGGGTCAAAATTCGGGTCAAAAGCACCTTTAAGTCAAAATTAGGGTTCTTGGATGAACAACTAGGTCAAGTGTTATTTAAGTCAAAGTTATGGAGTGGGTTATGATCAAACATGTTTATTAAACACAAAAATGAGTCTTGAAACTTCCCAAATCAGTTCTAAGTTAAGGATTGAACTCTTGGTTTGAATTAGGAAATAGTTGACCAAAATTAGGTCAAAAACGAATTCAACATGAAATTTGGGTTATGGATTGAGATATTGTATTGGAATATGTTTGTTATAGTCATTTATGTTTAACAAAGCTCAAAAACGGGTCTTGAAGCTTGTCAACCCATAAATTAAGTCAATTAGGGTTCTTGATTTTTGAAATGGGTCAAAAACCGAATTTGGGCAAGAAAGGTTTTGAAAGGGAATTGGAATGTGGGTTATGTTAAATGAAGTCTAATTATGTGTAAACAAGCAAACCTTGTACAAAATGGAGTCTTGGATCACACTAGGTCGATTTTGAGTCCAAGAATTGAGTTTTAGAGTGTTTTGGGTTGGTGTTTGGCTTGCTACCTGTTGCTGCAGTTCCTGGGCTCGTTTCAGCATCTTGGACGTTGGGACCACCGTCCCAGACGGTGCCCCACATTCTCTACTTTCCAAATTTCGAACCTAGGCTGCTGACTTACGCTAGGCAGACGGTGGGAGACGCTAGAATTGCTTAAGGGAAGCCATCGTCCCAGACGGTGAAACCACCGTCCTTTACGCCACCCTCACCTTGTACCTGTAACATTTGTGAAATTTGACCTCGTTGACCCGTCAATTATATGTACGTTTTGATTAACTAATTTAGTTAATAATATATGATGGGGTTTATTTTGACCCAAATTTATGTTCAAGGTGCAATGTTGTAACACCCGCGAGTTTGACCTATTTGATTATGTTTGACTTTTGTTTACTATGTGATTAATTGTAACACTCGTGGTTTTAGACCCATTGACTTTCGTTAATTATTTATGTAACATTTGCCTTTTCTTTTCGGAGTCATCTTTCATGTGTATAACTCGTGTTTCTAATAGTAGTCTAAAGGTGGCGAAAATAGACAGAATAAGACTACATACCTGGGGTAATAGTCTAAAAGTGGCGAAAGTGGGAAATAAACAGAATAAGACTACTTACCTGGGGTAATAGTCTAAAAGTGGCGAAAGTGGGAAATAGACAGAAATAGACTACTTACATGGGGTAATAGTCTAAAAGAGACGGAAAAGAAAAAGTGGACAGAAAGAGACTACTTACCTGGGGTAATAGTCTAAAAGTGTTGGAAACAAAAATAGACTAGTTGGAGACAAAAAGAGATTATTTACATAAGGTAATAGTGTAGCATTTGCCATTTTGACCCGTTTACTTATCGTGATTTATGTTGTTAGACTTGGATGAATTTATGTTTCGGAAATGAATATTTGATAACCTTAGTGTAAATTATGCTTATAGGCATTTACATTATACTCGTGTCGAGGTAACTAGCTATTTGTGTGGCATTAGTGGGATAATACCAACCTATTTTATTTCTCCCAAACCGGCCCCACATTTCCCCCTTATAGTGGATCTAGTCCCCTCCCACCCACAAATTCCTTATCCTCTCCCTTTCTCACCCACACATTTCACCCACATTTACTCTCTTATCTTCCCCTCTCTCTCTCACTAAATGAACACCAACATCTCTCTCTCTAAATTCTTGACTCATTAATTGTTATCCAAGTTAGATTTGTCATAAATTCATCATCATCATCCTCATTTATACAACATATCAAAAGATCAAGGTTTCAAGTGCAAGAAATTACCATTTTCGGGTTAGATTCGGATTTAAGAGCTTTTGGAAGATTTGGTAATTATGTTGTTGAACATGTCTCTAGTCAAATCTAAACGTTTATGGGTCTCGGATCGAGTCAAAACCGGATTTGAGTCGAATTAGGGTTTCATTTAGGGTTTTGGTTGATTTTGAGGTGGAATCGGATTTGTGTGATGTTATGGATGAATTTATGTTATGGGTTATGTTTAACACATTTATTTTGCTTAAAAATGAGTATTTGCACTTCCTAAAGCGTCTCCTAAGTCAAAAATGAAGTTTTGGTTCGTTTTGGGTCGTCTTTGGCTTCATGAACTCGTGCAGAACCTGGGCTAGCTGCGGCGCAGCTTGGCTAGTGCGGCGCAGTGGTTCAGATTTCCTTGGACTGCGGCGCAGCATGGGGTGGTGCGGCGCAACCTAACTCTCGATCCTTTAGCTGCGGCGCAGTGAGTTTGATGCAGCGCAACCGCTGGCTGTCTTCCTTCCTTTATGTCTTTAACTCGTTTAATCCTTGTCAAAGTCAATTCCTAACATCCTTTTAATCTCATATCAATCCAACAAACATCATTTTGATTCTTATGATCAAACGAGTCTCGAATCATGAATGTATGAACGTATATTGATATGTATGCATGTATAACGATAGGTTGTGAACGTGTGTGACGAATATTGTACGCTTGTAGCTCAATCTTAACTTGTCGTAGCCGCTCAAGGTGAGTTTCGTAGCCCCTACGTTTCCTTTATTTTGGGGTGGAAAGTGTACTTGTCGTTAAACGGTTGTCGGTTGATACACTTTGTTATGATATGGGACGGGACGTTTAGATGCCTACTTGTTTGCTTGTGTTTACATGTTTGCATGCGTTTGTGTTTGACGAAAGACGATTATGGACTTGTGTTTATATGGACGAAAGACGTTATGAAATCATTGTATTCATGTTATGTTTATGCTTGACTAAAGACGTATGGATTGTTTAATCCACTTTACATATTATGACGGTATTATACTAAGACGTTTATTATATATTATGTAAGACGTGGACGTGGACGGTGGATTGACGAATCCACACCCGGTATGATCATTGCCAAATTATATTAAGACGTTTATTATATATTATGTAAGACGTGGACGGTGGATTGACGAATCCACACCCGGCATGATCATGACCGTGGATACGGGTTGTTTAACCCGCATAAAGACGATATTATATATATATGGAACGATTATTGGACGTTTTGACTTATATTGACTTGTGATAACGTGAAACCTATTAGGGTTTCCTTGGACGTGATTAGGTATTCTAATCCTCGTATATCGTTAACGGTTGTTATCCCGACACTTGCTTTTTACTATAAAAACCTACGAACTCACCAACTTTATGTTGACACGTTTTAGTACACTTTTCAGGTGAACATGTTAATCAAAGACGTGTTGGATGAATGATTGCTTGATTATGCTAGGATTGGACTTGGGCTTGGACTTCTTGGATCCGTGATCCATAGTTCCCGTTCATGGGTTATGCTTAGGATCATTTACCATATTTTGAACTATCTTTTGTAAACGTTTGATGGGCGTGCTCCTTATGCATTCTTGTTGATTTCAGGTACTTGTATTGTGATTGAATTGTATGGACTGTCCAAATCCTATTTATGCATTTAGTATTCCTTTACATAATTTCCATGTCGTGTTGTGCTATTTGTGTAACCCTCATGATTCCGCCATTGTTGGGGTGTTACAGAATGGTATCAGAGCCGTGGTTGTAGAGAATTAGGTGGATCGACCTAGCCTATAGCCATTGCACCCACATTTCATAATTAGCATGCATGATAGGAAACTATGTGTGCAACGTGAATTGTATGAGACGTAAGACTTGTTTAGACGGAGTTCGTAGGTTTTCCATGACTGTTGGCTTGATTGTTATGTGATGACCTGATTAACGTATGTGATAGTGTCGGGATACACCGTAACTTTCCGAATGAACGTTGACGTATATTCTTATAATTTTTATTGTTTAACCCTAGCAAAATGAAGTGATGGTATTAGCGGAGTATGGCATTCGGCGACCCTAGAAACGCCTGATCAACGATTCTACTGTGGCCCTATGTCATATGCAAGTTAATAACATCATGGATTGCACATTGTGGATAAAGTATAGTAGGTAACCCGGTATGGTTAATGAGTGTTGGTTGGGTGGAGGGTTAGCCGCTGGTACACCCTGTATACATACCCGACCAATACTTAGAGGACATAACAGAACCGAATCCCGATATCCATTCAATGTATTAACGGTGTGGAGGGAAAGCCGCTGGTATCACCTGTATACAAACACCTTTAATGTATTGAATGTCGAAGTTAGATTCGGACTATGCTTTACCCACCTTGTTATGACTTGACCCCCTTTTATGTTGTGTTAATTGGCTTGCGATTGCGATATTGATTGTGAACTGTATGAATAATGAAGCCTTAGATGATTTCCATGATAATATCCCCATAGAACTATGGATGATAGACGGTTTAGAGTAGGCTGGATGTGAAATACTTGTTATGTGGTAATTGATTTCGGCTACAACGTGTATGATTTGTGAATTAACTTGCTAACCTAACACGTGTGTTTAGGATAATGGTGAGACCAAGGAGAGTTGTTCGTAATCGTCGTGTTCAAGAGGAAGAAGAAGTTGTAGGCGGGCATGGAAGTAGAGGTGGTCGTGGAGGCCGAGGAGGCCGTAGTGGTCGTGGTGGCCGAGGTGGCCGGGGTGGCTCCAATCCCCCGGTATCAACCGAGGTTATCACCCAAGCTTTAAATGATCTCATGTCGGATCTTGTGGCCCCAATCTTGGCGTCCATGCAAGCTAGGGGTGAACAAGAGGAACCGGAAGTTGAAGCGGTTCATGATGAAGATGAGGAGAATGAAAATGTGAATGTTAATGAAGGTGTAAATGGAGAAGAAGCCTTTGTTCAACCAAGAGGCTATGATGCTTATCGCCAAGGGTGTTTGTTTAAAGACTTCAAAGCTTGCAGAGCTCCGGAATTCGGTGGAGAGGGTGGTGCCACGGGTTGTTTAGAGTGGCTAGAGAAAATTGAATCGGTCATTGCTCGGAGTGGTTGCACCTATGAGCAACGAATTTCTCATGCCACCGGAATGCTAAAAGGAAGTGCTCTTGAATGGTGGATCATAGAAGTGGACGAGTTGGTAATTGATGTTGCTAACTCCATACCTTGGGGAGACTTTAAACAAATAATGATTTCCAAGTATTGCCCGCCGCATGAGATGAGGAACCTACAAGAAGAGTTTACTAGCCTCACTATGAAGGGAGCCGATTATGAGGGGTACACTCGCCGTTTCAATCTGTTGAGTCCCAATGTTAATTGTAAATTTAATGATGACAAATCTGACCTATAAACACTTAGTAATCTTTTGGTTCTTGTAATCTGATCTGGGTCAGACTAAGCTGACACAACTTACGATCTGTCTCTGACCCAGATCACGCTTCATACTTTGTAATTGTAAGATCTTATGGAAGCTAGTGTTATTCAAGCTGCATCAACAATGTATTAGCATTCAGTCAAAGTCGAAGAGGAGGATTGAAGATAGAAGACCAAGCTGTTAGTGGAAGACAACTTAGGATTAGCAGTCAGCTTGGAAACACTTAGGCAGATTGGTGCTTTGACAAACGGCCCAATCTGTGTCTGACAATCAAGTGAAGATAACAACCTGGATTGAAGATAAAGACAAATGACGCGACTAGGAAGAATCCTAGGATCCAGGTTGGTGGTTGGTTTTACATATGCGTGTCCATACTCTTATTGGTCGATGAAGAATGTGCGTCAGTACGTGGGGGACCACAAGTACTATGAAAGGCACGATTGATTATTCCTTCATCATCCACTGAATGAAGAACACGTAGCTGCAACGGACACCAAGTGAAGGAACGCTTTCGCCTATAAAAGCCTCATTCATGGATTGCATATGTGTGGCATTTCCTGAGAATCATTCTTCACACAAGTTTCTCTGCTCTTATACACAGCTTAGTCTGTACGAGATCAACTTGGGCTGATTCTCTTGAGCTGAAACTTATTGATTGTTGTTTGTCATTTCATAGGGTTGTTTAGATATCTATAGGCTATCTTTATTCTGCAACAACCCTGTAATTCTTTGTATAGATTATTTCTTAATAAAGGATTACATTTGAAAACCACAATCTGTGTTCAAGAATGTTTTTATTTCTTTACTGCTTTACTGTTTTAATGATTCCTGCTCTTTACTTACTTGCTTAAAGTTCATAAACTGAATCTTAAAACGTTTTGTGTTAAAAGTTTGTAAAGATTGAGGAAAGTTGTATTCACCCCCCCTCTACAACTGTTCTGTGTACAATATACTTTGGTATATTGATACACCGTGGGACGTATCAATTGGTATCAGAGCAGGGGTTAAGAATTAACTTGACTTGATCCTTGCATTATTTCTTTTATAGTAAAGCATTATGTCATCATATATTGATAATGGTTCTTCAACCCGACCACCCATGTTTGATAAAGATGATTTCAGTGGGTGGAAAGGTAGAATGTCTTTGTTCCTTGAATCTATCGATAACAATATGCCTGACATCCTTGCGGATGGTCCTTATGTTCCTACACAAACCATTGTGGTAGAAGCTGTGGTCAGGAAAGGTCAACCAACCATTCCTGCCACAGTCAAATCTATTGTTAAGGACAAGGCAGATTGGGGGGATGAGGATAGGAGGTTGGCAAACTTAGATGTGAAGGCTTGAAATTTCATTGTCCAAGCTGTGCCCAAAGACCTTTACCATTCTATTAAAATGTGTTCTACAGCTAAGAAAATGTGGGGTACATTGAACTGTCATGTTTGAGGGTTGCTCTACCTCCATGGAATCCACATTTACTACATTGACCAGGAGGTATGAGAGATTTTTCTCGTTGAGAAATGAATCCTTGACTGACACTCATACCCGCTTTAATGCTTTGGTAAATGATTTAGCTGCTGTTGGAATTATTAAGAAAAATGAGGTTTTAAAGAGTAAATTTCTTGATTCATTACCACCTAAATGAAACAACTATATTTCTTCTGTTAAATTAAGTTCTGTTTATCATGATCTTGATCTCCCTGGACTTTTTGGTTTGCTTCATAACCAAGAATGTTAAGAGGCTGAAAAGTTAATTGCTATGGGTGATTCTTATAGTCAGCCTGCTGCTGCACTTGTTGCTTCTATGACTGAACACCCTAGTTCAATTAGTAATGAGATCATTCCTTGTGTTAATGATGATATTCCTGTTATGTGTAATCCTAACTCTGTTTGTGCTGAATCTGAATGTGATGAATCTGATGGTGATGAACTAGCTAATGAAGTAGCTATGTTGGCTGAAAGGATCAGAAGGAGATCATTTAATAAATTTAAAGGAAAAGGAAGAGGTGGCCAAGCTGATATGACCAAGAAGCCATTTGACATGTCCAAAGTCACTTGTTACAAGTGTGGCAAGACTGGACATATGGCTGGAGATTGCAGATCTAAAGAAACTACTCAAGCTGTGCCAGCTAAAGGTGGAAGAGGTGAAAAATACTCAAAGCTCAAGACTAAGTACAAAGCCTTGAAAGCACAAGTAGCTGAGCTGACTGAGAAGGTGAACAAAAGTAAAAAGAGTCTGGTAGCCAAAGACTGGGCTGAAAGTGCCACATCATCTGATGATGAGCTGTATAAAGATGCCAAGTGTTTCATGGCTAAAGAAGCTACTCAAAGATTTGCTGAAGATCTGGTGAAAATACAACAGCAATCTGAGTCAGCTCACCAGGCATCTACCAGTCAGACTGCTCCACCTGAGGTAACTTCTTTTTCCAATCTGTCTGATAATGAGAAACTGTCCAGATTGAATAAACTTGGTGATGAGGTTCTGCTACAAAAACACTTTAATCAAGAACTCAAAAAGGAAATACATGTTTTGAAACTTGATAACAGCTCTAAGAGTCACACCATTGAAAAACTAGAATCTGAAGTTAAAGCTCAAAAGCAATTAAACTCCATTTTAATTAAAGAAGCTAAAACTGCAGAAGAAAAGTTTTTAAAGGTCAAACAAATTACTGAAACATGGTGTATAAGTTCCAAAAGAGTTGCTAAGTGTGTAAATGAACAAATACCTCATCAGATCCAAGCTATTTTTGATGGTGATTATGATAGGGCCATAGCCATTGCTGAAGTATGTGCTATGGAGCCTTGTTATCAGCCTCCTTCACCACCCAAAGTCCAAACAAATGGAATGAATTCTAAACCAATTAAAATGGTTCAGAAATCGGGTATTGGGATTAAAGATCCTGAAACCATTGGTCAGACCATTGCTGAAGCTGTGTCTGAAGCTGATAAGGTTGTTGAGTTAAAACCTGAAGAAAGTCTTGACTTGTCCAAGCTGACCATTACCCAATCTGAATCAGATTCAAAGACTAAAACGAACAAGAGTAGTTTAAAGAAAAATAAAAGAAAGGTTAGAGATCATAGTGTTCCTAAAGAGAAAATAAAGCTTTTAAAGAGTAAGAAGTCTGGTTCTCTAGGAAATGAGTCACAAGCAAAATCTGAGTCTGTTTCAAGTAACACCAAGTCTGACTCTGACAAGTTGATTTTAAAATATGTTGAGTCCAAAACTGATAAGGTGTCAATGGAAACAAATTTTCTTAAGAATGTGTCTGATCCAAAGACTGTTGATCAAAGAAAATTGAGAGCTTAATGTAAGAAATCTGGAATAGGCAAAGGTTTTGTTCAAAAGGAAACTCTAAATGTTGCTAGAAAGAACTTTGAATCTGGTAAAGGACAGACCAAGCAACAATGGGTTTCAAAATGTGATAAAAGTCTAAGTTCAGTTACCCAATCTGAGTCAGAACAGAAGGTCAGCTCTGGTGAACCCATCTTTGGATGGGTTCCCAAAAAGAACTAATCCCTTATCAAAATTGCAGGGCAGTCATGACGATAATACCTGGCACTTGGACAGTGGATGTTCCAAGCATATTACCGGATGTAGGTCCCTGCTATGTAGCTTTAGGATTCGCGCTGGTCCTAATGTTACTTTTGGAGATGACTCTCAAGGAAAGACTGAAGGTTTTGGTATACTTTCAAATGGTCCTCTTACTTTCAGAAGAGTCTCATATGTAAATGGTTTGAAGCACAATCTGATCAGTGTGAGTCAGTTGTGTGATGCTGGTTATGAAGTGAGATTCAGGTCTGATAAGGGTATTGTTCTTGATTTAGAAGGCAATGTGGTTCTTATTGCAAAGAGGGATGAGTCTTTGTATTCTTTTGACCTGAGAAATCCAACTGTCACAAGAGAAGTCTGTTTCATGTCAAAGTCTCAAAATGAGCTGAATTGGTTGTGGCATAAAAGGCTGTCTCATATGAATTTCAAAGACATCAACAAGCTGTGTAAGAAAGAGTTGGTGTCTGGTCTTCCAGTGATAAATTATGAGAAGGACAAGCTGTGTGGAGGTTGTGAGAAAGACAAGCAACATAAAGCTACTTTTAAGTCTAAAACATGCTCAACCATTGATAATTGTTTGGATCTGCTTCATATGGACTTATTTGGACCAATTAGTACTCTATCATTCACTGGAATGAGGTACTCCTTGGTAATTGTTGATGAGTATTCAAAATAAACCTGGGTTTTCTTTCTAAAACATGCTCAACCATTGATAATTGTTTGGATCTGCTTCATATGGACTTATTTGGACCAATTAGTACTCTATCATTCACTGGAATGAGGTACTCCTTGGTAATTGTTGATGAGTATTCAAAATAAACCTGGGTTTTCTTTCTAAAACACAAGAGTAAAGCTGCTGACAGCATTATTCATTTCATCAAGCAAGATGAAATTCTCTACAAAAGGCCTGTTAGGCAATTAAGGAGTGATAATGGTACTGAATTTAAGAATATCACTCTTAATTCTTTTTGCAGTGAAAAATGGATTTCACAAGTCTACTCAGCTGCCAGAACTCCTCAACAAAATGGTGTTGCAGAAAGAAGAAACAGAACTCTTATTGAAGCTGCCAGATCCATGATGGCTCAAAACAATGTCAAGTCTCATTTTTAGGCTGAAGCAGTACACACAGCTTGCTTTACCCAGAACAGATCCCTCATTGTGAAAAGACACCAGAAGACTGCATATGAACTTCTTAGGGGGAGAAAACCTGAGATTGGTTTCCTAAGAATGTTTGGAAGTCCTTGCTACATTCTGAATCAGAAAGACCATCTTGGAAAGTTTGATGAGAAATCAGATGAAGGTATCCTCCTATATGAAACAATGATGAAGGTCTAAAGAGTTTACAACAAGAGAACTAAAACAATTGAGAACTCTGTTAATGTAAGCATTGATGAAGGTTGTTCTAAGCCAGATTGCTCTCCTCCTGAAGATGAAGACTTCAATTTTGAAGAACTGGCTGTACCTGAGAATGAGCCTCAAACTAATCCTCCAGTTGGAGCTGATAATGCTCAAACTCAGGGGGAGCAACTTTTAGAAGAAGAAGAAAGTGTTCCAATCTTTGAAACCGCCCAAGCT
Source organism: Erigeron breviscapus (assembly GCA_034093135.1). Taxonomy (NCBI): domain Eukaryota; kingdom Viridiplantae; phylum Streptophyta; class Magnoliopsida; order Asterales; family Asteraceae; genus Erigeron; species Erigeron breviscapus. Next base: position 42,147,770 of record CM067173.1, on the reverse strand, counting down.
GATCCTACTCCTACTGAAGAAAATATTCAAAATCCATTAAATGACTCTCCAACTGGTTCAGATCCCTCCATTCTAGTCCAAGCTGATCAGCCTATTCCTCAAGCTGATCATGCTGAACCATCTAATCTGAATCAGTCCATTGTCCCAGTTACCAGATGGACAAAGAGTCATCGAATTAACCAAATCATTGGTGATCCACTCTCTGGTGTTAAAACAAGAAGAAAGGCAACATGCAACTTCTGCATGTTTGTCAATTTTGTAAGCAAGGTGGAACCAACTGAGGTTGATGAAGCACTGGCAGATCCTTCTTGGGTAAATGCAATGCAAGATGAGTTAACACAGTTTGAAAGAAACAAGGTTTGGGAACTTGTTCCAAGACCTTATCACAAGACTGTGATTGGAACCAAGTGGGTCTACAGAAACAAAATGGATGAAAGGGGAGTTGTGACCAGAAACAAAGCAAGATTGGTAGCTCTTGGTTACAGACAAAAGGATGGAATTGATTATGATGAGACTTTTGCACCAGTGGCAAGATTAGAGGCAATCAGAATGTTCTTGGCCTTCTCTGCTCACAAGGGTTTCAAAGTCTATCAAATGGATGTGAAGAGTGCATTTCTAAATGGAAAATTGGAAGAAGAAGTCTATGTTGAACAGCCTTCAGGTTTTGAAAATACAAAGTTTCCTGATCATGTGTTCAAGCTTGACAAGGCTCTCTATGGGTTGAAGCAAGCTCCAAGGGCATGGTATGACACTTTGTCTAAATTCTTATTGGCTAATAACTTCAAAAGAGGTAATGTTGACAAGACTTTGTTTGTGAGAAAGTATAATGGTGATATCCTACTTGTACAAATTTATGTAGATGATATAATATTTGGGTCTAGAAGTGAAAGACTTTGCAAAAAGTTTTCTGAATTAATGTCTAAAAAGTATGAAATGAGCATGATGGGAGAACTAAACTATTTTCTGGGTTTACAAGTTAAACAGACTAAAAATGGAATTTTCATAAACCAAGGAAAATATGTTAATGATCTCTTAAACAAATTTGATTTTAGTGATTGCTCACCTATGAAAACACTTATGGGAACTGGTGATAAGCTGGGTGAAGATAAAAATGGCAAATCTGTTGACACCACAGCTTATAGGGGTATGATAGGATCATTACTTTACTTGACTGCTAGTAGACTAGATATTATGTTTGCTACATTCTCTTTGTGCAAGATATCAAGCTAGTCCTAAGGAATCTAATCTTAAGGCTGTGAAAAGAATCTTTAGATACCTTAAACGTAGTCCCAATCTGGGTCTTTGGTATCCCAAAGACTCAGGATTTAATCTAATTGGCTATTCAGATTCTGACTTTGCAGGCTGTAAGATTGACAGAAAAAGTACTTCAGGAGCTTGTCAATTGCTTGGCAATAGACTTGTAAGCTGGTCCAGCAAGAAGCAACATTCAGTTTCTATCTCCACTGCAGAAGCTGAATATGTTGCTGCAGGAAGTTGTTGCTCTCAAATTCTTTGGATGCAATATCAGCTTCAAGACTATGGTGTCACTGCTTCAAAAACTCCAATCTTTTGTGACAGTACCAGTGCCATAGCAATTTCAAACAATCCTGTGCTTCATTCAAGGACCAAGCACATTGATATAAGATATCATTTCATCAGGGATCATGTAATGAAAGAAGATGTTGAACTCCACTTCATTCCAACTGATAATCAACTTGCTGATTTGTTCACAAAGCCATTGGATGAATCAAGGTTCAACTATCTCATAAGTAAGCTAGGTATGCTTAATATGTAAAATGTAGTGAGCTAAGTAATAGCAAATCTGACCCCTTAGAGTTATACTAAATTTTGAGCGTAAGCTGTGTCTGACCCAAACTACCCTTTCACACTTGGTGCATTTCCAAGTGAAAGAGGGTAAACTGAGTCTGACCCAGCTTCGTGGTTATTTTTGTTATTAAATATCTCAGTGCATTTTATTACTTTCATTATTTTATTTAGTGTACTTGTTGATCCTATTGGAGTGTGACACGTGTAGTGGTTACAGCCGGTTACTGAAAAAGTACCACCACTACTTGTTGATCCTCCAATCAAAATCTTTCTCTCTCCAACTTTTTCAAACGGGATATTTTGGATTTTGTATATAACATCCATTCAACCTAAATCCCAAATCACTTGTTCATATTTTTTTCAAATCAATTTTTTTCTCTCAAATCTGATTACTGTTTTATTAAATTTAATTTCTTCTAAAAATTGTTTTCAAAATGGCATCATCATCTGTTTCTATTCATTCTAATGATTCTCAATCTAGTTCTTCTTTGAACCTGAAAGTCAATACCCAGCTCCAATAAGCGCCAAAAAGCTTTCACCTTATGTGGTGGGAAGTAATGTAGTAGTGGTCCCGGCTGATCTTGATACTGGTAAAATCAAGATTGGCAGTCTGGTTCATGCCAATATTCATCCTCCTTCATGGGCAAAAGGATATGATGAGATTGTGGCTTTCTTATGGTATCATCCATTCGACAAAGTGATGATTGAGAAGCGAGACTGGGTGTTTCAAGATCTCCTGTGTGAATTTTGGGCGAGCTGTTTTGTAGGACAGAACAAGAAAGGAGATGCTGCAATCTATGGCACAATCCTCAATGGTAAGAAAAAGATATATATTTCTTATGAGAGGATTAGGTGTGCATTTGAGCTGTCTTATATGCCTGATGATGAATATGAAAATGTTGTGTCTCATACTGAAGCCAAAAATATTTTACAAGAAGTTGGATATACTGGTCCATTGGCTTCAGTGGTTAAAATGAAATATTTAACTGGCATTTGGAACTATTTACTGAGCACAATTTCTAAAACTTTACAAGTAAAGGCAGACAGCTTTGATCAACCTAATGTGCTAGAATTGCAAATTTCTCATGCAATGGTCACTATGACCAGAATAGATTTTGCTGGCTTAATTTTTAAGGACTTAGTTGATCGTGTTCATAAGAAGAGCCTTACCATACCTTATGGTAGGATTCTTGCTCTTATCATTGAAGCAATACTTGACAATGATTACAGTCTGGCAACTGGTCAGACTGTGGAATGCAAGTCTATCAACAATAACATTTTCAATAGTCCCAAGGTATCTGTGCAGGGTCTGACTCGAGCAATGCAGATCTACCTTGATTTTTGCAGGCAAAGAGAAAGGGAACAAGAAGCACTTGGGGAAGTTGTCCCTTCTTCGACGCGATCTGAGTCTGACACTCAATCTGCTAATCAGGGGACCCAGGTACACATGCTTCTGAACCCTCAAACTCTTCTCAATCTATTCAATATTCTTCTCCTACAAAGGAGGGTGAAGGGTTGGCCAAAACATCAGCCACCCTAGCCACACCCTCATCCACTCCTTCAAAATTCGCTTCTAAAAGACCCATTGTTGAGGACTTAGTGCCTCACAGTGCTAAAAAGAAAAGATCGCAAAGGAAATCTGTGCCAGCTTCTGGGGTTGATATTGCAACATCAAATCTTGAGATCCCCCAAGGTGCAGTGGAAGCTAAGGAACGTTCCAAAGCTGTCCCTGCCACCCAAGCTGACAAGCCGAAATCGCCACGCCCATCTGCACTCTCCCAAAAGAGTGTAGACAAGTTAAAGGGAACACCTACTGCTACCCAACCCTCCAAACAGGGTGAAGGTATTGAAAGAAAGACCTCCTCCCAAGGTCATACTGAGTCTGCACCGAAATCGCCATCATCAGCCTCCCAAAAGGTTGATGATATCATTAAAGGGATAACAGAGGATCTATCCCAGATCCAAAATGAGTCAGAGTCTATGCACATCGATTCTGAGGATGGTCAGCCAAAGGAGAGAAGTATCGAACGCATTGGTGACACTGCTTCTTCTCCCCAAGCTGATCAGACTCCTTCTCTCTTACACTCTGAGTCTGTACAGGCTGTCAATGCCCCTTCTATGTCACAAGGAGGGGTACAGGCCTCAATTCTCCCTAAGGATACTTTGGTGCAACAACACACCTCTGTTGAAGGGCAATCAATTACACAAAACATTACACCTGCAGAGTCTGTGTCTGCATCTGCCCTTGGACAAAGGGATTCTGTAGATTACATGGCTGTCCTTAAGGCAGTTATGTCAGCCCCTTGTGCAGCAAAGGGAAACATTGATGGTCCTCACGATGTCAATGAGAATATGATCACTATCTCCGGAAGTGATTCTTCATTCGATGATGAGTTTGCCCATCCATCCTCAAGGGATGCTCTGACGGAAGATGCTAGTGGAGGAGTTGATCAAAATCAAGATCAACACATTCACACTGGCCCTCAGCCTGAACCAAACGTTAATCTTTCTCAGGCTGACCAACTCATCATCAATTCTGACAAATCTACTCATGAGACTCACTCTCATGAGCAAATTCACCAAAACTCCTTAAGCCTCCACCCCCTTCTATATGAGCCAAATGACCATGATATTAAGGATTGCAGGCTGCTCTTTCCAGAGTCAGTGGCTTTTAAGCCAACTGCAAGTTCTTCCCAAGCTGCCACTATCTCATTTTCAGATATGGTGGGTCAGCTCACTGAGTTCATTTCAACCTCTAAGGTTGAGAGCTCACAGCTGACCAAATGCTTGGAAAAGATCCAAAAGGATCAGGAATTGACGGACAAGAAGGTGGATAAGCTGAGTCAAGATCAGACTGCATTGAAAGAAAATATGTTGAAAGCAGTTGATTTGATGCAGCAGAACCAGAGCAAGCTGACAGAGTCTCTTGATAGTCTTACAAAGGCAGTCAATGAAGAAAATGAAAGAAACAAGAGTACTCTGAGTCAGATTGAGAATGCAGCAACCAAGTTTACAAGGGAAGTCACCATAGAACTTCGATCTGCAAACAAGTCACAAGCAGATTTCAAGAATGATCTGATTGAAGCTTCTAAGGTGTCAAATCTAAAATTGAACTCCTCCATGAGGATTATGTTGAGCTAAGAAGAGCCTGCTGTCTCACTAATGTCAAGATTGACTTGATCAACCAGGATCTCAAAGGCCTCTTTGCTACTCCAGTGAGCTCTTTCCCTGCTGATGATGACAAAAAGGGGGAGAAGAATGCTACTAAGAGAAAGAGGAGTGCTATAAGTGAAGCTGAATGGAGCTAGAAAGAGAAAGACAACAAGCTCAGGTTGACAAGGAAATTGAAGAATACTTTGAAAGACTGAAAGAAAGACGGAATAAGGCCAGAGCTGAGGAGGCAGTCAATGATAGAAGAATGGTTGTGCATGGTTCTAAGGTGGAAGGTGAGAAGGAAAATGAAGAAGAGATAAAAATACCAGAATCTGAGTCTGGTGGTGAAAATGTTGGAAAAATAAATGAAGAAGCTGAAAAGGAGAGTGATACAACCAAGGGGGAGACTGTTGATGTTGAAATGGGAGATATAAGGAAGGAAGTTGGAGTTGAAAAAGATAAGAAAGCTGAAAAGAAAAGAAAGTCCTCTCAAGCTGTTCCTGTACAAGCTGTGCCAACTCAAGCTGACCCAGCTTCCTTAGAACAAATTGATGAATCTTCCTCTAGTGAAGACACAGCCACTCTGTCCCAGTTCATGATCAAGAAAAGGACAACAGAAGGTGGGTCAAGTGGTGTGAAGATCTTAACTGACAAAGAAAAGGATTGGGAGCTTGCAATTGAAAAAGCTCCACAGCTTGGGGTAACAGTTGAGGTGGCATACAAGATGATTAAGGAGGACAGATTACAAAGAGAAAAAATGGCTGCAACTGAGTCTGATCCTGAAATTGCCAAGGCTGTTCAAGAACAATTAAATAAGGAAGATGAAGAAGATCTTGCAGCCATTGGTTCCAAAAGGAAAGTTGTGGCCAAAGGAAAAGAAAAGAAGAAGGTGGTGGTTCACTCTAAACCATCACAGAAGGTTAAAGATGTGAAGAATAGTGGTGAAGCCCATGATTGGTTAGACGCTCTGGAGAAAAGAAAAGTAACAGAAAGAATCAACTATAGAAAGCATCCAGAGCCAATCCTCCAGGTTCTACTCAAAAGGCGAAAAGGAAAGAACATTCACAGCATCAGGTTTACAAGGAAAGGTTATGAAACCAGCTGGGAAACCTATGATCTTGACAATCTGCTTGAACTAGGATACACTGAGTGGGTGGAGTTACATAATATCATAACTGGTATTTCTGGAATTCACAAAGAGACAGTCTTGGAAGCCATTGAGAAGAAGTTAGCTGCCATTGTAAAGTACAAGATTGATATCACTGGCCTTCCAAGACCAAAAGCATATGATATGGTTGATGAAGATGAGTCAGCTGAACCACTGAAGAAGAAAAGAAGAAGGTTTGAAAGGATTGATGCTCCTGGAGGTGATCATACAGATTTCCTCAAAAACTTGTCTCCTTTAGAATTGCTTGCACAATTATCTTCTGGTGCTGTTGACAAGATTCTGAACAATCTCAATCTGTCTCTACCTGCTGGTGTTGAAAATGCAAGATGTGGGATGTTCATCACTGAACCTGAACATGGGATGTATTTTGTGGATGCAAGAGGGAAATTGGTTTTCCAAAGGACTGCTGAACTAAAACAGGTACCAGCTATGCACCTTTTTACCTTGTACAGATTCTGTAGAAATTTTAGTGAAGAAGGTAATGGGTATGAGCAGTTCCTAATTGATGAGGGGCTTGATAGACAGTTAGATGTGAGAGTTGCCCCATCATTTGAAGTTAAGCAAGAAGCTATAGAAATACTTGGAGAATAGTGATGTATCATGTAATATCTTTGTTTTGTTCTATATATATGCAAAGGCAGTTGTGCAAATCTAGTTTCTTTGTTAAAACTTCATTTCACTTTAAAAGAACCCAAAAGATTCAAAGGGTCACAATCTGTTAGTTTCATTTTTCTTTGATTCTTTGTAAGCTGATAGTCAGAAGTGTTGTTGGGTTTTGTCATCATCAAATAGGGGGAGATTGTTGAGTCCCAATGTTAATTGTAAATTTAATGATGACAAATCTGACCTATAAACACTTAGTAATCTTTTGGTTCTTGTAATCTGATCTGGGTCAGACTAAGCTGACACAGCTTACGATCTGTCTCTGACCCAGATCACGCTTCATACTTTGTAATTGTAAGATCTTATGGAAGCTAGTGTTATTCAAGCTGCATCAACAATGTATTAGCATTCAGTCCAAGTCAAAGAGGAGGATTGAAGATAGAAGACCAAGCTGTTAGTGGAAGACAGCTTGGGATTAGCAGTCAGCTTGGAAACACTTAGGCATATTGGTGCTTTGACAAACGGCCCAATCTGTGTCTGACAATCAAGTGAAGATAACAACCTGGATTGAAGATAAAGACAAATGACGTGACTAGGAAGAATCCTAGGATCCAGGTTGGTGGTTGGTTTTACATATGCGTGTCCATACTCTTATTGGTGGATGAAGAATGTGCGTCAGTACATGGGGGACCACAAGTACTATGAAAGGCACGATTGATTATTCCTTCATCATCCACTGAATGAAGAACACGTAGCTGCAACGGACACCAAGTGAAGGAACGCTTTCGCCTATAAAAGCCTCATTCATGGATTGCATATGTGTGGCATTTCCTGAGAATCATTCTTCACACAAGTTTCTCTGCTCTTATACACAGCTTAGTCTGTACGAGATCAGCTTGGGCTGATTCTCTTGAGCTGAAACTTATTGATTGTTGTTTGTCATTTCATAGGGTTGTTTATATATCTATAGGCTATCTTTATTCCGCAACAACCCTGTAATTCTTTGTATAGATTATTTCTTAATAAATGATTACATTTGAAAACCACAATCTGTGTTCAAGAATGTTTTTATTTCTTTACTGCTTTACTGTTTTAATGATTCATGCTCTTTACTTACTTGCTTAAAATTCATAAACTGAATCTTAAAATGTTTTGTGTTAAAAGTTTGTAAAGATTGAGGAAAGTTGTATTCACCCCCCCTCTACAACTGTTCTGTGTACAATATACTTTGGTATATTGATACACCGTGGGACGTATCACAATCAACTTTCTAGACTCATACCCCATCTTGTAAGGCCCGAAGCTCGCAAAGTGGAGAAGTATGTGGTTGGTTTGCCCCACAAGGTGAGGGTGTTTGTTTCTCATCCTACCATGCCTTTAACCTATACCGAAGCCATAAACCGCACCGCTAGTGTTACCTTAGAGCTTGTGAAGGGTGGTGAATTGAACAAAAATGATGGCAAAACGAAAGATGTGGCCGAGTCAAGCGGCACCAAGAAAGATGAGAGGCGCGGCAATAAGCGCCATAATCGTGGGGGAAAGGTTTATGCGGCGGTTGTGTCGGCGGTGGGTCCTCCAAAAGGTGGTTATGCCGGGGCTAGTCCTTTATGCCCTAGGTGTAACCGTCATCATTGGCTTACTATGAGATGTGATGTTTGTTTCCATTGCAACCAACCGGGCCATACCTCCAAATTTTGTCCTAACAATCATCAAAATGCTCCCTTGAATGTTGCTCCATTGAATGTAAGACGTCCCCCGATGGCCCCGTGTACTTGCTATGAATGTGGTAGCCAAGAGCACTACCGCAACCGATGCCCCAATCTTATTGGCCAACAAGTCCAAGTGACCGTGCATCCCAATCAACTTCAAATTGCCAGTCCCAATCAAAACCGGGGAAATCAAGGACAACAACAACAACAAGCTCCACAACAACTTGTTCCCCGCGGACGAGCTTTTGCCGTGAATGCGGCCGAGGCTCGTGTTGATCCAAACGTCGTGGCAGGTACTTTTCTTCTCAACAATCAATATGCCACCGTATTATTTGACTCGGGTGCCGATTTTAGCCTTGTTTCCAATGATTCCGTGCCTTTGATTGATGCTAGTCTTAGTCCGTTGTCGTATTACTTTGAACTTGAAATGGTAAATGGCGGGTTAACAAAAATTTACCAAGTTGTTCGTGATTGTACTTTAGAGTTATGTGACCACCCGTTTCTTATAGACCTAATTCCTTTCGATATTGGTAGCTTTGATGTAATTGTGGGTATGGATTGGATGTCTGCAATGAATGTGGTTATAGATTGTGGTAGTCGGGTAGTGAGAATTCCGTTAGATAATGGTGAGGAGCTAGTGGTTCAAGGCGAAACGACCGAACCGTGGGAAGGAAAAGTGTATAATGTCAACGTCACAAAAGTCGAATTGAAAACCGTGCCCGTGGTTAATGGGTTCATGGATGTATTCCCGGATGACCTACCGGGTTTGCCTCCATCTCGTCAACTCGATTTTCGGATTGATCTTATTCCTAACGCTTCTCCCGTGGCCAAAGCACCATATCGCTTAGCCATGACCGAAATGCAAGAGTTGGCCGCCCAACTCAAAGAACTTCAAGAAAAGGGTTTTATCCGCCCTAGTCAATCACCGTGGGGTGCACCGGTTTATTTGTCAAAAAGAAAGACGGCTCTTTCCGTATGTGTATCGATTATAGAGATTTAACAAACTCACGGTGAAAAATCGTTATCCCTTCCATGAATCGATGACTTATTTGATCAACTTCAAGGTGCTCGTTACTTTTCCAAGATAGATTTGCGGTCGGGTTACCACCAATTGCGTGTCCATGAAGATGATATCCCCAAGACGGCCTTTAGAACACGTTATGGGCATTTTGAATTCACGGTTATGCCTTTTGGGTTGACCAATGCACCGGCGGTGTTCATGGACTTGATGAACCGGGTGTGTCGGCCCTACTTGGATGAGTTTGTCATCGTTTTCATTGATGACATCCTTATCTACTCCAAGACTAAAGAAGACCACGCCGAACATTTGAAGAAAGTCTTAGAGTTACTTCGGGAAGAGAAGTTGTATGCCAAGTTCTCCAAATGTGAATTTTGGCTCGAAGAGGTCCACTTTCTTGGTCACGTGGTGAGCAAGGAAGGAATTCATGTGGATCCAAGTAAAGTTGAAGCGGTAAAGAATTGGAGGTGACCCGAGACGCCAACTGAGATTCGCCAATTTCTTGGTTTGGCGGCTTATTATAGGCGTTTTATTGAGGGCTTTTCAAAGATTGCCCAACCCTTGACTTTGTTGACCCAACGTGAAAGACGATTCGATTGGGGCGAGAAACAAGAACAAGCATTTCAATTGTTGTAAGACAAGTTGTGTGATGCAGTGATGCACCCATTTTAAGCTTGCCCGATGGAGCCGATGATTTTGTTGTTTATTGTGATGCTTCCGGGCAAGGATTGGGTTGTGTCTTGATGCAACGGGGGAAGGTGATTGCTTATGCATCTAGGCAATTGAAGGTGCATGAGAAGAATTACCCGACTCATGACTTAGAATTGGGAGCGGTCGTGTTTGCCTTAAAGTGTTCGAGACATTATTTGTATGGCACTAAAAGTGTGATCTATACCGATCATAAAAGCCTTCAACACATTTTTGACCAAAGTGAATTGAATATGAGGCAACGAAGGTGGCTTGAACTTTTTAGTGACTATGATTGCGTTATCCGGTATCACTCGGGTAAAGCGAATGTTGTAGCCGATGCCTTAAGCCGAAAGGAACGTGTGAAACCGAGACGAATTAGAGCCATGAGCCTTACCGTGCAAAGGAGTGTTCGTGACTTCATTATTAAAGCACAAAGGTTGGCAACTAGGCCGGAAAACTTCATCAATGAAGCTTTACATGGCTTAGAAGAACAATTTGATAGAAAGGACGATGATGGGTTATATTTTGTTGAACGATTGTGGATCCCCGTTTTTGGTGGGCTTCGAATGAAATTGATGAATGAAGCTCATAAGTCTGCCTACTCGGTTCACCCGGGTTCCGACAAGATGTATTTTGGATTGAGAGACTTGTATTGGTGGCCGGGAATGAAGAAAGATATTGCGAGATATGTTAGTGAATGCATCACATGTTTGCAAGTAAAAGCCGACCACAAGAAACCACCCGGTTTACTAGTTCAACCGGTAACACCGGAGTGGAAATGGGAAAACATTTCCATGGACTTCATCACGAAGTTACCTAAAACGAGTAGTGGTCGGGACACCATTTGGGTGTTAGTTGACCGGTTGACTAAGTCGGCTCACTTCTTAGCCATCCGGGAAGATGATGAATTTGACACCATGGCACGCTTGTACATCAAAGAAGTGATATCCAAACATGGAGTGCCGATTTCCATAATAACCGATCGGGATGCCCGATTTACTTCAAAGTTTTGGAAGGCGTTCCAAAAAGCAATGGGTACTCAACTTGACATGAGTACGGCGTTCCATCCTCAAACCGACGGTCAAAGTGAAAGGACGATTCAAACGCTTGAAGATATGTTAAGGGCTTGTGCCATCGAGTTTGGTGGCAATTGGGACGTGCATTTACCGTTAGTCTAATTCTCCTATAATAATAGCTATCATGATAGCATTCAAATGGCTCCATTTAGAGCTTTGTATGGGAGAGTTTGTAGGTCACCTTTAGCTTGGGCGGAAATTGGTGAAAGCCAACTCATTGGACCCGAGATTGTTATTGAGACGACCAAGGTGATCTCCCAAATTAAAGAGAAATTGAGAGTGGCCCGGGAACAACAACTAAAGTATGCAAACGTTAGATGACGGCCTCTTGAATTTAAAGTCGGTGATTTTGTGTTGTTGAAAGTATCCCTATGGAAAGGTGTGGTTCGGTTTGTGAAGCGCGGTAAATTAGGGCCAATGTATATTGGTCCATTTAAGATTCTTGAACGTGTTGGCCCGGTAGCGTATCGTTTAGAGCTCCCTCAAGACTTGAGTAGGGTTCATAATGTCTTCCATATTTGTAATCTTAGGAAGTGTTTGGCGGATCCAACACTTCACGTGCCTCTTGAAGAAATTCGTGTCGATAAAACGTTAAAGTTTGTAGAAGAACCTATAGAGATCTTAGACCGGCAAACTAAAAAGCTAAAGAATACCCATTATACGATCGTTAAAGTGAGATGGCAAGCTAGACGTGGACCCGAATTTACTTGGGAACGTGAAGACTCTATGAAAGCCAAGTATCCCCATCTATTTGACGAGTCTAATTAGATTTGAATTTCGGGACGAAATTCCTTTAATGGGGGAATGATGTAACATTTGTGAAATTTGACCTCGTTGACCCGTCAATTATATGTACGTTTTGATTAACTAATTTAGTTAATAATATATGATGGGGTTTATTTTGACCCAAATTTATGTTCAAGGTGCAATGTTGTAACACCCGCGAGTTTGACCTATTTGATTATGTTTGACTTTTGTTTACTATGTGATTAATTGTAACACTCGTGGTTTTAGACCCATTGACTTTCGTTAATTATTTATGTAACATTTGCCTTTTCTTTTCGGAGTCATCTTTCATGTGTATAACTCGTGTTTCTAATAGTAGTCTAAAGGTGGCGAAAATAGACAGAATAAGACTACATACCTGGGGTAATAGTCTAAAAGTGGCGAAAGTGGGAAATAAACAGAATAAGACTACTTACCTGGGGTAATAGTCTAAAAGTGGCGAAAGTGGGAAATAGACAGAAATAGACTACTTACATGGGGTAATAGTCTAAAAGAGACGGAAAAGAAAAAGTGGACAGAAAGAGACTCATTACCTGGGGTAATAGTCTAAAAGTGTTGGAAACGAAAATAGACTAGTTGGAGACAAAAAGAGATTATTTACGTAAGGTAATAGTGTAGCATTTTCCATTTTGACCCGTTTACTTATCGTGAATTTCTCTCTCTCTCTCTCTCTCTCTCTCTCTCTCTCTCTCTCTCTCTCTCTCTCTCTATCTCTCTCTCTCTCTCTCTCTATCTCTCTCTCTCTCTCTCTCTCTCTCTCTCTCTCTCTTTCTCTCACTCTCTCTCTCTCTCTCTCTCTCTCTCTCTCTCTCTCTCTCTCTCTCTCTCTCTCTCTCTCTCTCTCTCTCTCTCTCTCTCTCTCTCTCTCTCTCTCTCTCTCTCTCTCTCTCTCTCTCTCTCTCTCTCTCTCTCTCTCTCTCTCTCTCTCTCTCTCTCTCTCTCTCTCTCTCTCTCTCTCTCTCTCTCTCTCTCTCTCTCTCTCTCTCTCTCTCTCTCTCTCTCTCTCTCTCTCTCTCTCTCTCTCTCTCTCTCTCTCTCTCTCTCTCTCTCTCTCTCTCTCTCTCTCTCTCTCTCTCTCTCTCTCTCTCTCTCTCTCTCTCTCTCTCTCTCTCTCTCTCTCTCTCTCTCTCTCTCTCTCTCTCTCTCTCTCTCTCTCTCTCTCTCTCTCTCTCTCTCTCTCTCTCTCTCTCTCTCTCTCTCTCTCTCTCTCTCTCTCTCTCTCTCTCTCTCTCTCTCTCTCTCTCTCTCTCTCTCTCTCTCTCTCTCTCTCTCTCTCTCTCTCTCTCTCTCTCTCTCTCTCTCTCTCTCTCTCTCTCTCTCTCTCTCTCTCTCTCTCTCTCTCTCTCTCTCTCTCTCTCTCTCTCTCTCTCTCTCTCTCTCTCTCTCTCTCTCTCTCTCTCTCTCTCTCTCTCTCTCTCTCTCTCTCTCTCTCTCTCTCTCTCTCTCTCTCTCTCTCTCTCTCTCTCTCTCTCTCTCTCTCTCTCTCTCTCTCTCTCTCTCTCTCTCTCTCTCTCTCTCTCTCTCTCTCTCTCTCTCTCTCTCTCTCTCTCTCTCTCTCTCTCTCTCTCTCTCTCTCTCTCTCTCTCTCTCTCTCTCTCTCTCTCTCTCTCTCTCTCTCTCTCTCTCTCTCTCTCTCTCTCTCTCTCTCTCTCTCTCTCTCTCTCTCTCTCTCTCTCTCTCTCTCTCTCTCTCTCTCTCTCTCTCTCTCTCTCTCTCTCTCTCTCTCTCTCTCTCTCTCTCTCTCTCTCTCTCTCTCTCTCTCTCTCTCTCTCTCTCTCTCTCTCTCTCTCTCTCTCTCTCTCTCTCTCTCTCTCTCTCTCTCTCTCTCTCTCTCTCTCTCTCTCTCTCTCTCTCTCTCTCTCTCTCTCTCTCTCTCTCTCTCTCTCTCTCTCTCTCTCTCTGTCTCTCTCTCTCTCTCTCTCTCTCTCTCTCTCTCTCTCTCTCTCTCTCTCTCTCTCTCTCTCTCTCTCTCTCTCTCTCTCTCTCTCTCTCTCTCTCTCTCTCTAAATTCTTGACTCATTAATTGTTATCCAAGTTAGATTTGTCATAAATTCATCATCATCATCCTCATTTATACAACATATCAAAAGATCAAGGTTTCAAGTGCAAGAAATTACCATTTTCGGGTTAGATTCGGATTTAAGAGCTTTTGGAAGATTTGGTAAGTTAAAACTATCTCATATTAACCATTTTATGTTGTTGAACGTGTCTCTAGTCAAATCTAAACGTTTTTGGGTCTTGGATCGAGTCAAAACCGGATTTGAGTCGAATTAGGGTTTCATTTAGGGTTTTGGTTGATTTTGAGGTGGAATCGGATTTGTGTGATGTTATGGACGAATTTGTGTTATAGGTTATGTTCAACACGTTTATTTTGCTTAAAAATGAGTATTTGCACTTCCTAAAGCGTCTCCTAAGTCAAAAATGAAGTTTTGGTTCGTTTTGGGTCGTCTTTGGCTTCATGAACTCGTGCAGAACCTGGGCTAGTGCGGCGCAGTAGTTCAGATTTCCTTGGATTGCGGCACAGCATGGGGTGGTGCGACGCAACCTAACTCTCGATCCTTTAGCTGCGGCGCAGTGAGTTTGATGCAGCGCAACCGCTGGCTGTCTTCCTTCCTTTATGTCTTTAACTCGTTTAATCCTTGTCAAAGTCAATTCCTAACATCCTTTTAATCTCATATCAATCCAACAAACATCATTTTGATTCTTATGATCAAACGAGTCTCGAATCATGAATGTATGAACGTATATTGATATGTATGCATGTATAACTATAGGTTGTGAACGTGTGACGAATATTGTACGCTTGTAGCTCAATCTTAAATTGTCGTAGCCGCTCAAGGTGAGTTTCGTAGCCCCTACGTTTCCTTTATTTTGGGGTGGAAAGTGTACTTGTCGTTAAACGGTTGTCGGTTGATACACTTTGTTATGATATGGGACGAGACGTTTAGATGCCTACTTGTTTGCTTGTGTTTACATGTTTGCATGCGTTTGTGTTTGACGAAAGACGATTATGGACTTGTGTTTATATGGACGAAAGACGTTATGAAATCATTGTATTCATGTTATGTTTATGCTTGACTAAAGACGTATGGATTGTTTAATCCACTTTACATATTATGACGGTATTATACTAAGACCTTTATTATATATTATGTAAGACGTGGACGTGGACGGTGGATTGACGAATCCACACCCGGTATGATCATTGCCAAATTATATTAAGACGTATATTATATATTATGTAAGACGTGGACGGTGGATTGACGAATCCACACCCGGCATGATCATGACCGTGGATACGGGTTGTTTAACCCGCATAAAGACGATATTATATATATATGGACGATTATTGGACGTTGACTTATATTGACTTGTGATAACGTGAAACCTATTAGGGTTTCCTTGGACGTGATTAGGTATTCTAATCCTCGTATATCGTTAACGGTTGTTATTCCGACACTTGCTTTTTACTATAAAAACCTACGAACTCACCAACTTTATGTAGATACGTTTTAGTACACTTTTCAGGTGAACATGTTAATCAAAGACGTGTTGGATGAATGATTGCTTGATTATGCTAGGATTGGACTTGGGCTTGGACTTCTTGGATCCGTGATAGTGCGGCGCAGTGGTTCAGATTTCCTTGGACTGCGGCGCAGCATGGGGTGGTGCGGCGCAACCTAACTCTCGATCCTTTAGCTGCGGCGCAGTGGTTCAGATTTCCTTGGATTGCGGCACAGCATGGGGTGGTGCGACGCAACCTAACTCTCGATCCTTTAGCTGCGGCGCAGTAGTTCAGATTTCCTTGGATTGCGGCACAGCATGGGGTGGTGCGACGCAACCTAACTCTCGATCCTTTAGCTGCGGCGCAGTAGTTCAGATTTCCTTGGATTGCGGCACAGCATGGGGTGGTGCGACGCAACCTAACTCTCGATCCTTTAGCTGCGGCGCAGTAGTTCAGATTTCCTTGGATTGCGGCACAGCATGGGGTGGTGCGACGCAACCTAACTCTCGATCCTTTAGCTGCGGCGCAGTAGTTCAGATTTCCTTGGATTGCGGCACAGCATGGGGTGGTGCGACGCAACCTAACTCTCGATCCTTTAGCTGCGGCGCAGTAGTTCAGATTTCCTTGGATTGCGGCACAGCATGGGGTGGTGCGACGCAACCTAACTCTCGATCCTTTAGCTGCGGCGCAGTAGTTCAGATTTCCTTGGATTGCGGCACAGCATGGGGTGGTGCGACGCAACCTAACTCTCGATCCTTTAGCTGCGGCGCAGTAGTTCAGATTTCCTTGGATTGCGGCACAGCATGGGGTGGTGCGACGCAACCTAACTCTCGATCCTTTAGCTGCGGCGCAGTAGTTCAGATTTCCTTGGATTGCGGCACAGCATGGGGTGGTGCGACGCAACCTAACTCTCGATCCTTTAGCTGCGGCGCAGTGGTTCAGATTTCCTTGGACTGCGGCGCAGCATGGGGTGGTGCGGCGCAACCTAACTCTCGATCCTTTAGCTGCGGCGCAGTGAGTTTGATGCAGCGCAACCGCTGGCTGTCTTCCTTCCTTTATGTCTTTAACTCGTTTAATCCTTGTCAAAGTCAATTCCTAACATCCTTTTAATCTCATATCAATCCAACAAACATCATTTTGATTCTTATGATCAAACGAGTCTCGAATCATGAATGTATGAACGTATATTGATATGTATGCATGTATAACTATAGGTTGTGAACGTGTGACGAATATTGTACGCTTGTAGCTCAATCTTAACTTGTCGTAGCCGCTCAAGGTGAGTTTCGTAGCCCCTACGTTTCCTTTATTTTGGGGTGGAAAGTGTACTTGTCGTTAAACGGTTGTCGGTTGATACACTTTGTTATGATATGGGACGAGACGTTTAGATGCCTACTTGTTTGCTTGTGTTTACATGTTTGCATGCGTTTGTGTTTGACGAAAGACGATTATGGACTTGTGTTTATATGGACGAAAGACGTTATGAAATCATTGTATTCATGTTATGTTTATGCTTGACTAAAGACGTATGGATTGTTTAATCCACTTTACATATTATGACGGTATTATACTAAGACCTTTATTATATATTATGTAAGACGTGGAACGAGACGTTAAATGCCTAATTGTTTGCTTGTGTTACGTATTAGCATGTGATTATATATGACAAAAGACGTTATGGATCCTTGTATCCGTATTATACTATACGTGTATATGACGAGACGTTATGGATTATTTAATCCATATTATATATCAACATATATATTAAAGACGAAAGACGTATGGATTGTTCAATCCATATTATATACTTATAAGACGTTATTTATTATATATTATATGACGTGACGGTGGATTGACGAATCCACACCCGGTATGATCATGGCCACATTATGACGATATTATATTTAAGACGAATGACGTATATTATATATATTATGTAAGACGTGACGGTGGATTGACGAATCCACACCCGGCATGATCATAACCGTGGATACGGGTTGTTTAACCTGCGTAAAGACGATATTATATATATTATGTTATATATTTCATTTATTGACGATTATTTGACGTTGACATTGACTTGTATTGACTTATGCTAACGTATACCCTTTTAGGGTTTCCTTTGACGTGATTAGGTATTCTAATCCTTGTATATCATTAACGGTTGATATCCCGACACTTGATTCCTATTACTTACCCCTACGAACTCACCAACTTTATGTTGACACGTTTTAGTACACTTTTCAGGTGAACAGGTGAATCAAAGACGTATTGGATGTTTCATTGCATGCTAGGATTGGACTTGGACCTTTCCATGGATCCGTGATTCATTATTTCCCGGTTAAGGGTGTATGATCCGGTACTTGTATTCTTGTATGGTTTGTATGGGTTGTTAAATCCTATTTATGCATTTAGTTTGACTCTACATAATTTCCATGTCGTGCTGTGCTATTTGTGTAACCCTCATGATTCCGCCTTGTTGGGGTGTTACATTGTTCCTCAAAAATTAAGCTTCACTTGGATTGGGCTTATTTGTTTTTGAAATTTTGGCATTGAAGTTGGTCATGATTTTCAATTTGCTACTTTACATATCTTAAGATGTTATTCAAATTATTTTGGGAGAAATATTTATAACATTTGTCCATTACCTTAGTTGATTGCAACTTCTATCAATATTTCGTGAAGATTTTTTTTAAAAGCTACTGTAACGATTCGTCGATTATATATTGATTAGTTTGGAGCTCATCATTATCCTAATGTTAATGATGTTCTTCATATTGGTCGATTTATACAGATAAGTTTTATCTCTGATCACGCTGTATATGCTGGCCGGGTTTGTTTTGGCTGGCACCTTTGTGCCACCGATGTGATTCATCACCTTGTTTAGATTATAACACTTGAACGAATAAAGTCTTATTTATTCAACAACAAAGCATACAATGTCAATCATGGATTTTCAGTTTATCACGATTTTTAACGCTCATTTACTATCCATTCTAGATATTCACCCTTAAAGAAAAAATGTAGATCAACTTTCATAAGTGCTCTTTTCCTCTTTGATCTTGATTTTCCTTTCTAGTATAATGCTCTTGTAATTGTATGTTGGTTTAATTACAACACGTTATTAACACGTTTGGTGGTGTACGGTTATAGATTGGTGGTGTACAGATCACCACCCCTTAGTTAATTACTAGTACTAATACCCGTACGATGTACGGTAGCTATATTAATTGTATCATAAAGAAATTCAAATATGCCTTATACATGGTTCGTGAGTATGAAATAAATTGTGGTTAAAATAAACCGATGATCGAAGTTAAATTATAATAAAAGGTAATGAGTAATGATAAATATAATATATGTTTAGTTAAAGTTTTGGATTTACCTTAAATTTTTACAATCATATCAAAATCGGAACTTGTAAGCATAGTGGATGACGACAATATGGTTTTGATTTCAGATCGTAAACTCAAATTTTTGGAGTCTTCATGTTAATAACTTATTATAAGTAATATAAGTAATAGGAGTTGAAGAATTGAGAAAGAAAAAAAGACAATTTTATTAATGAGAAAACGATTAATCAAATAAGGTTATAATGAGTTTTGTATATATAAGCCAAGATTTAGAGTTTAATTCTAAGTCTAATAAGAAAATTGAATCTATATAAAACTAAGAAAGCTAATTTAAAAAATAAATAAATTAAGAGGACATATGTCGATTAAGGATTACGCCACGTGTCGTTTTAAGAACATCTCAATTCTGTTTTAGTTTATTGGTAGATACTTCATGACATCATATTAAACACCATGAAAATAAAATACTTTTCAAAGACTAGCTTATTGTTATATCCTAGATAAAAACAAAAAAAAGTTAAGTGAACAATATTGGGTCTGGGCGTCTGGCTATATATTGTTATAAACTATCTTTAACTACCCAACTCTTTCATTAGGGCGGGCCATTTGTGGAAAGCTTTGGGCTCCACCGTGTAAACGTGCTATTCTTTATCATAGGTGATCCATATAATTTAGAAAATTTCAAGCCTATGTTCATAGTTTTCGATTCGCATTTTTCGACTCGACTCGAAATCATATTTTCTGACTCGTGACTCGAAACGTGACTCGAATCGTAAGAGTCAGGATATTAATAAATATTAATATTATATAGTTTTTATATATAACTTTTATATTTTCTTTAAAAATTTATAAATTATACTTCATATAAGTTTTTATATCTAAATGTATGTTTTTACACATAACATATATAATTTAAATTATGAAAAGAACCAATTTAAAATAGATAAACGATTAAAATAATTGCATTTGAAGTAGATTATTCAATAAATGTGAATTATTCATTTGCACATCAAAGTTTGGGTGCATATGAGGGATCCATTTGTGGCCATTGGATCAAGGGAATCTATGGTCCAGATTTAATGCTATCATGTTTAACAAATTATACACGGAGGGGCTTTTTGGTCATTTTGTTAAAAACTCAGTCACACGCTCCCTTCTTGATCTTTCTTTCCCACCGTTTCATTTCCAGTCTCACACACACACAGACACTTTATCTCTTTCTCTCTTATCTCCGGCGAAGGCCACCGCCTCCGATCACACCGCCATCTCTGACAACCACCAAGGGAACACACATACACGCTTTCCCTCTCTGTCTCTCTATCCGATTTTAACCTTAATTCTCTCATTTTTCTTAATAAGGTCTTGTGCTGTCATTTTTCTTAATAAGGTCTTGTGCTGTCATTTTTCTTAATAAGGTCTTGTGCTGTCATTTTTCTTAATAAGGTCTTGTGCTGTCATTTTTCTTAATAAGGCTTGTGCTGTCATTTTTCTTAATAAGGTCTTGTGCTGTCATTTTTCTTAATAAGGCTTGTGCTGTCATTTTTCTTAATAAGGTCTTGTGCTGTCATTTTTCTTAATAAGGTCTTGTGCTGTCATTTTTCTTAATAAGGTCTTGTGCTGTCATTTTTCTTAATAAGGTCTTGTGCTGTCATTTTTCTTAATAAGGTCTTGTGCTGTCATTTTTCTTAATAAGGTCTTGTGCTGTCATTTTTCTTAATAAGGTCTTGTGCTGTCATTTTTCTTAATAAGGCTTGTGCTGTCATTTTTCTTAATAAGGTCTTGTGCTGTCATTTTTCTTAATAAGGCTTGTGCTGTCATTTTTCTTAATAAGGTCTTGTGCTGTCATTTTTCTTAATAAGGTCTTGTGCTGTCATTTTTCTTAATAAGGTCTTGTGCTGTCATTTTTCTTAATAAGGTCTTGTGCTGTCATTTTTCTTAATAAGGTCTTGTGCTGTCATTTTTCTTAATAAGGTCTTGTGCTGTCATTTTTCTTAATAAGGTCTTGTGCTGTCATTTTTCTTAATAAGGTCTTGTGCTGTCATTTTTCTTAATAAGGTCTTGTGCTGTCATTTTTCTTAATAAGGCTTGTGCTGTCATTTTTCTTAATAAGGTCTTGTGCTGTCATTTTTCTTAATAAGGTCTTGTGCTGTCATTTTTCTTAATAAGGCTTGTGCTGTCATTTTTCTTAATAAGGTCTTGTGCTGTCATTTTTCTTAATAAGCTTGTGCTGTCATTTTTCTTAATAAGGTCTTGTGCTGTCATTTTTCTTAATAAGGTCTTGTGCTGTCATTTTTCTTAATAAGGTCTTGTGCTGTCATTTTTCTTAATAAGGTCTTGTGCTGTCATTTTTCTTAATAAGGCTTGTGCTGTCATTTTTCTTAATAAGGTCTTGTGCTGTCATTTTTCTTAATAAGGTCTTGTGCTGTCATTTTTCTTAATAAGGTCTTGTGCTGTCATTTTTCTTAATAAGGTCTTGTGCTGTCATTTTTCTTAATAAGGTCTTGTGCTGTCATTTTTCTTAATAAGGTCTTGTGCTGTCATTTTTCTTAATAAGGTCTTGTGCTGTCATTTTTCTTAATAAGGCTTGTGCTGTCATTTTTCTTAATAAGGTCTTGTGCTGTCATTTTTCTTAATAAGGTCTTGTGCTGTCATTTTTCTTAATAAGGTCTTGTGCTGTCATTTTTCTTAATAAGGTCTTGTGCTGTCATTTTTCTTAATAAGGTCTTGTGCTGTCATTTTTCTTAATAAGGTCTTGTGCTGTCATTTTTCTTAATAAGGCTTGTGCTGTCATTTTTCTTAATAAGGTCTTGTGCTGTCATTTTTCTTAATAAGGTCTTGTGCTGTCATTTTTCTTAATAAGGTCTTGTGCTGTCATTTTTCTTAATAAGGTCTTGTGCTGTCATTTTTCTTAATAAGGTCTTGTGCTGTCATTTTTCTTAATAAGGTCTTGTGCTGTCATTTTTCTTAATAAGGTCTTGTGCTGTCATTTTTCTTAATAAGGTCTTGTGCTGTCATTTTTCTTAATAAGGTCTTGTGCTGTCATTTTTCTTAATAAGGCTTGTGCTGTCATTTTTCTTAATAAGGTCTTGTGCTGTCATTTTTCTTAATAAGGTCTTGTGCTGTCATTTTTCTTAATAAGGTCTTGTGCTGTCATTTTTCTTAATAAGGTCTTGTGCTGTCATTTTTCTTAATAAGGTCTTGTGCTGTCATTTTTCTTAATAAGGTCTTGTGCTGTCATTTTTCTTAATAAGGTCTTGTGCTGTCATTTTTCTTAATAAGGCTTGTGCTGTCATTTTTCTTAATAAGGTCTTGTGCTGTCATTTTTCTTAATAAGGTCTTGTGCTGTCATTTTTCTTAATAAGGTCTTGTGCTGTCATTTTTCTTAATAAGGTCTTGTGCTGTCATTTTTCTTAATAAGGTCTTGTGCTGTCATTTTTCTTAATAAGGTCTTGTGCTGTCATTTTTCTTAATAAGGTCTTGTGCTGTCATTTTTCTTAATAAGGTCTTGTGCTGTCATTTTTCTTAATAAGGTCTTGTGCTGTCATTTTTCTTAATAAGGTCTTGTGCTGTCATTTTTCTTAATAAGGTCTTGTGCTGTCATTTTTCTTAATAAGGTCTTGTGCTGTCATTTTTCTTAATAAGGTCTTGTGCTGTCATTTTTCTTAATAAGGTCTTGTGCTGTCATTTTTCTTAATAAGGCTTGTGCTGTCATTTTTCTTAATAAGGTCTTGTGCTGTCATTTTTCTTAATAAGGCTTGTGCTGTCATTTTTCTTAATAAGGTCTTGTGCTGTCATTTTTCTTAATAAGGTCTTGTGCTGTCATTTTTCTTAATAAGGCTTGTGCTGTCATTTTTCTTAATAAGGTCTTGTGCTGTCATTTTTCTTAATAAGGCTTGTGCTGTCATTTTTCTTAATAAGGTCTTGTGCTGTCATTTTTCTTAATAAGGTCTTGTGCTGTCATTTTTCTTAATAAGGTCTTGTGCTGTCATTTTTCTTAATAAGGCCTTGTGCTGTCATTTTTCTTAATAAGGTCTTGTGCTGTCATTTTTCTTAATACTTGTGCTGTCATTTTTCTTAATAAGGTCTTGTGCTGTCATTTTTCTTAATAATTTTTCTTAATAAGGTCTTGTGCTGTCATTTTTCTTAATAAGGTCTTGTGCTGTCATTTTTCTTAATAAGGCCTTGTGCTGTCATTTTTCTTAATAAGGTCTTGTGCTGTCATTTTTCTTAATAATTTTTCTTAATAAGGTCTTGTGCTGTCATTTTTCTTAATAAGGTTGTGCTGTTTTTCTTAATAAGGTCTTGTGCTGTCATTTTTCTTAATAAGGCTTGTGCTGTCATTTTTCTTAATCAGCCGGCCTTGTGCTGTCATTTTTCTTAATAAGGTCTTGTGCTGTCATTTTTCTTAATAATTTTTCTTAATAAGGTCTTGTGCTGTCATTTTTCTTAATAATTTTTCTTAATAAGGTCTTGTGCTGTCATTTTTCTTAATAATTTTTCTTAATAAGGTCTTGTGCTGTCATTTTTCTTAATAATTTTTCTTAATAAGGTCTTGTGCTGTCATTTTTCTTAATAATTTTTCTTAATAAGGTCTTGTGCTGTCATTTTTCTTAATAAGGTCTTGTGCTGTCATTTTTCTTAATAATTTTTCTTAATAAGGTCTTGTGCTGTCATTTTTCTTAATAATTTTTCTTAATAAGGTCTTGTGCTATCATTTTTCTTAATAAGCCTTGTGCTGTCATTTTTCTTAATAAGGTCTTGTGCTGTCATTTTTCTTAATAATTTTTCTTAATAAGGTCTTGTGCTGTCATTTTTCTTAATAAGGTCTTGTGCTGTCATTTTTCTTAATAAGGTCTTGTGCTGTCATTTTTCTTAATAAGGTCTTGTGCTGTAATTTTTCTTATATTTTTATTACTTATAGCTCAAACATATTATAATGTAAAAGTAAATTAATAATGAGATTCTGAACATTGTTTATGAAAAAAATGTACAATTCTTTTGAGTTTTCACCCATTTACTTTTTAACAAGTTTTCTTGTACTACCATCTCTTTCAAATCAAAACGGCCATACTCACTACCATCGACAAACAGTTAATCTGAGGTTAGTTTGAGATGCAACGAGATGGCGGCGGACCTGTTAATACTTAACAGAGAGGCTAATCTCAACAACCAAGGGCTCATGTTTCTAAAACAATGGAGTGACCTTTGCCTCATCGGTTGCTTGTGTTGTCAGACCCTCTGTCCCATCAGTTGCTTGTGCAGGTGATTTTGAACACC
>CM067173.1:41975115-42122605 GCA_034093135.1 Erigeron breviscapus | reverse complement strand
CAGCCCCGAGGATCATGTTTTTGAGAAGGGTATCTAAATTTACCAATCTCCTCTCCTCTTCAGACCAATGTTCCTCCCTCTTTTCCCTCCTCTTCTAGATCCAGTTGGATCAAGAAGAGCATTGAGTGGTGATGTGGGGACGTAAGGTCCATCATTTAAAATTTTCATCATATTTCTCTCAATTCCAGTGATATGCAATATCATCCTAGCTTTCCACGTACCAAATTCATCACTATTCCACTGAATTTAGGAACAGGATTGTTTGAGTAGTGCACATGCACATGTGGAGAAGCAGGAGTAGGAGGAGGTGGAGGATTATTATTTTGAACGGGTGGCGGTTCATTAAAATTAGGTTCGAGATTACCTTGTGTATTTTCTGGGTCGGCCATCGTGAAACAGATCTAGGCAAGTATATTAGCCTTCTGCTCTGATACCAATTGTAGAGTCCCTCACTTGATGGTTTAACCCAATAGTGTAAAATACAACAAGTCTAATATGCACTAGATTGGACTAGTATTACTTGAATATAAATGCAAGTATATAAACAAAGTAATACAAGACTTAAAGCAATAAATAAAGGTGGAACACAATGTAATTTTTCAAGTGTATTTTATTTATGATGTTAAATAAAATACAAGGTTGTGCGGAATCAAGATAATACAAATATGTAAGTATCCTAACAACCTATGAATTACAAATGATCTATATTTGCCAAATAAACTCTTTGGATCGAGATACTTAAAGTTGTGAAGTATCCCTGTTACGATCGAGAGTATTTAGACAAATTCACCTAATTGCTAAAAGTAATTTTAACAAGGAAATGAATTTGTATTTATAGGCAAACAAATTCACTCAGAAGTGTAAAATACAACAAGTCTAATAATCACTAGAATGGACTAGTATTACTTGAATATAAATGCAAGTATATAAACAAAGTAATACAAGACTTAAAGCAATAAATAAAGGTGGAACACAATGTAATTTTTCAAGTGTATTTTATTTATGATGTTAAATAAAATACAAGGTTGTGCGGAATCAAAATAATACAAATATGTAAGTATCCTAACAACCTATGAATTACAAATGATCTATATTTGCCAAATAAACTCTTTGGATCGAGATACTTAAAGTTGTGAAGTATCCCTGTTTAAGATCGAGAGTATTTACACAAATTCACCTTTAATGCTAAAAGTAATTTTCTCAAAGAAATGACTTTGTATTTATAGGCAAACAATTTCGTGAAATTGTGCCGTACAAATATGGTTGCATGCATTTAATGAACCGACAAGCTCATTAAATGCATTGGTTAAGGTACAAGGATAAAGTCACATCAATATGACTTTATTCTTTTAACCAACCACCTTCACACACGTAGGTACTTTAGTAAAGAACAAGTGGAATGTTCTTTGAAAAGTGTGTAAAGGCAAAAGTCAATTCCTCGATATCAGTGTTCAGACTTGTAAGGTCTAGAACACTGAAAACCCTCCAGTGTTCAGATCTGGTAAGACTTCCAGTGGACTCCGCCATTTATCAGTCTTCTTTATTCTGACTTCAGTCTTTGACTTCAGTGAGAATGTCTTCAGTAAAATAGATCTGGACTGGGGTGAAGTCCAGTGAGCTAATCTGGAGAATACTCCAGATTTCCTATACAAGTATTTGCTCACTAGTCTTCCATTATTTCTGAACAAATCTTCAGAGGGACTCCAGATTCCAAGTCTGGAGTAGGTCCAGTAAATATCATTTCTGGACAGATTCTTCAGTAAGGCTCCAGTAGTCGAGTCTGGAGCGAGTCCAGTAAATCTGGACCTAACAAATTCCCCCTATTTGTTTAGAAATAATGCAAGTGTTTTCAAGCTTATATCTATACAATTTTGTATGCTTGAAAAACACTAGTTTTGACTTAGTCTAAAAAATTTAAGTTACTGGAAAACACTTTATAGATCATCAGTGTTTCCAGTTTCATCTTTTAATACTAACTTAGACTAAATCTGATCATTTACTTTGTGAAACAAAATATGCAACTATATTTACAGCCATCAACAGAAACAAAGTTACAATTTTGGAAATTAAATACAAATACAAGTAAATGATAAAAGAGTTAGGCCCTTCTCTTCGATGTCTGTCCTGGAGCATCTTCAGAAGCCTTTCTCTTAGGTGATGGAGAGGATGGTACTGAAACAGGTGGTCTCATACCCAGAACAACTTCCATCTGTTGTATTCTTTTCCACACCTTTTCAATCCTCTTCATAAATGCCTTAACATCAGGAGACAAATCAGTTTTGCCTTTGAAAGTTAATCCTATCTCCTTCAGTTCAGTCCATCCAAAAGCTTGGACTGATGCATTCTTCCTTTCGTCAGTAAAGTTACCCTCTCTGGTCAACTTTATATTAAACCTGGTCATGCCTTCATGTTGGTCAGCTAATTTGATTTCAGCACCTATGATCCTTCTGGCATCAGCCGTGAATTTCAACATATCTTCATACTTGGCTTTCTGGGGGTCATCCTTCATCTTTTTGTATACATCAATATGAATGCCCAACCTGCCAGCATTGTACGAATCCAGAGTCCCCATATTTTCCATCTCCCTTTGGTGGGCCAGCAGTTCATCTCTTTGATTTTTCTTGAATATTTCAATCATTATACATTCTTGCTCCAGTCTCTTCGAGGTGTCATCATCAGCAGTAGGAAACTCTGATGAACCTTCAGCAGTTTCAGTTTCTTCTCCAGATACCATATGTTTCTTTCCTTTTACAGACTTCGGAGTTGTTGGGATATCTGGTAAGGCTTCGAACTGGGACTCACTGGCATCAGTACCAGCAGCCTCTTCACCCTGCACAATGGCTTCAGTGCCAAGTGCCCTCTGTGCTAATTGTGCACTGGTATCAGTACCAGTCACTTGTTTTCGTTGCACGATGCTTTCAGTAGCAAAGGCCTTTTCAATAGCACTGGCAACCACTTCTTTCTTTTTCCTGACCAAACCTTCTGGACCAGACTCAGTGGCTACAGACGACTTTTCCCCCTTGGAATGATCACCAGTTCGTGACTTGAGATCATTCCACAACTGTTCAAGCATATGTCTGTCTAGAGCACCAAAAGTTACAGTCTTCCTTAGTTGAGTCACTTCCTTCTTGATAAATTCGACTTCCTGAGGCAAGTTCTTTGGCATTTTAGTTTCTATCATCTGAACCACTTGAGGCAACAAACTATCTTGAATGGTGCGAAGAACAGACCCAGAAATTTCTTCAGATATTTCTTTCAACATACTAAGTCTGAACTTCTTAGCAACCTCATCACTGATTGTACTAACAACGGCATTCTGATCCAGTGATGGCCTACTCTCCAAACTACTTATCCTGGTTGTCAACTTCTTAACCTCATCTGTCAGAGCTGCCAGTGGTTGAACAAGTTCACCTTTCACTGCAGTCTGAACAGAACTAACCAGCCTAGCCTCGAATCCCTGGACTGCCACTTTGAGATTTTCAGTGTTGTTATTTGTGGCCAGTACCAGTTCATCCAACTTTTCAAATACCAACTTCTCATTCCCAGCAAAGATATTCATTTCAGAAGCAAGATTGTTTGATAATAAAGATTTAAAATCGGAAACAACCTGGGAAGAAGACTGGAGTGATCTCTCCAGGTCCGCCACCTTACTCAAAAGGCCTTGGACCTCGGCTGAAGAAGAAGAGGAGGGACCACTGGGAGGATCAAGAGTTGAAGTCATTCTGGTCATAAAAGGTACTTGTGTCCAGACCTCTTCAGAAGTAGTTTCAGCAGTTACTACTGTCGAGTCCAGCACACGTTATTCAGTTAAGTCGATTGGAGTTTCAAGTGGTGGTGGTTGAGTTACACTCAAGTCTATCTGAGCATCTTGCTCACTAGTCTCCTGCTCAACATTGTGAGCAACATTCTCTATCTGTTCATCAGTCACCTGCTCAATATTTTGTACATTTTCAACCTGCTCAGCATCTTGTACAATATTTTCTTGTTCAAAAATCGGAGACCCATCTAAACTCATGACATCGCCTGGATGTCTTTCTGGATTTACCTGAACTCCAGCCCTCATAAGGCGCCTGGACGTTCTGGGTCGAGTAGTACGTTCAGTCTGTTGAACCTCAGGAGCCACCTGGGTTATCGGTTGTACATTTTCAACATCGACTACTCCACTGGGTCTTACAACAATTTGACCCCTACCTGGAGCCTCAGCTTGCTCATCAGGTGCATCATTTTGGAAAGTAAGCATCGTCGGAGGAATATCTACCTCACCAGCTCTTGATTTTAGGGAACTCAACTCCCTCAGATATTCACAAACAGAAAAATGATTTGTATCGAAATCATACTCAGCACCTAGGGCTCTTAAAAATACAAGTGAAAGAAAACGAATATATGGAATGTGTGGTTTTCTACCTTTCACCTTCAGGCGGTCAACAAGGTCATCGAAGAAGATCTGTGCAAAATCGACCCTGTACCCAAACCATAGAAAGTAGGCAATCTGGAGTTGCATTTGATTAATCTGGTCCAACCCTCCAGAACTGCCGCCTAAGCACTCAACCAAATGAGTGAAGAAATATCTCCATGACTCTGTTAATTTACTCATGTAAATTATACCTTTCCTTAACAACTGGCCATGTTCATCCAAAATTTCAGTGTGCCCCATCAATCTGCACATATCCCTGAAATTGATACCAGTAGAGAGAGGAATTGCCATCTCATTCACAGCCAAATAATTTAAATTAAGAACATTTCTGAGAGAATCGACAGTGAGAGTAAATTCCCTGGTGCCTTGTTGTAGTGTATATTTGATGGTTTTAATGTCTTCAATATACACAGCAGAATACCAAAATTCACACAGGTAATCATGATACATTTTACCAGGATTACGAGTGAGAGCACCATATAGTGGACAACTAAAGAAAAACGCATTCAGTCGTCCGATAAGAGAGGTGGGAGCATGGGTGGTGCTTGTGAGTCTTGCCAACCAATTGTTCATGTTTATTCTGATGGCTTTAGCCTCAAGAGTAATATGAGGTGCTTTAAAAATATTGGCAACCGGAGCATATTCGGCGGCAAGCAGATTTTTAGGAGAATTTGATTGTCTTGGTGCCATTTTGTAT
This sequence comes from Erigeron breviscapus, assembly GCA_034093135.1. Lineage (NCBI taxonomy): Eukaryota > Viridiplantae > Streptophyta > Magnoliopsida > Asterales > Asteraceae > Erigeron > Erigeron breviscapus. Next base: position 42,117,494 of record CM067173.1, on the reverse strand, counting down.
GATGGATAGATGAAGATGAAAATGAAGATTTAGGGTTTTGATGAAGATTTGATGAATTGAAGTAAATATGAGAGAGATATATGATTGGGAATTGAATGGGAGTAAATGAAGAATGAAGAAATAAATGAAGGAATTTGAAGGATTTGGGAGTAAATAAGTTCGAAGTAAATGCAATTGAAAGTGAAAGTAGGTATATATAGGAGAGAGGATATGGAACTCAAACGGTTAATTTGAAATTATCAAATATAATTTTGATCGGGTTCTGAGATCCGCATTAAATACATCACATCACACATTAATATGTGACGGTTTACAGCCCACAAATAGTATCAAGTTGCACTTTTTGTCTTCCCAAGGTAAAAATGCCATCATTTCTTTGAAAAATTTACATGCCACGTAGGATAATAAGATAAATATCAAGATAAATATCTTTTCAAAAGATTTTGCACACGTGGCACGCACACTGACCAAGTATTAAAAAATATTATGACTGACATACCAATGCATCTGAAGGTTGACTGGACACTCCAGTATCACTGGTGGATTAGTCCAGTGAAGCATGCACTGATGGTACACTGGAGGGACACTCCAGTAAAGTACCAGTGAAAATCATTTGAAAGAGACTGGTGACCTCAAACATGCACGTCAACTAATACAGACAAATGAGAGGGACACATTTACAAGGAGACAAAAAGTCACCTCAAACATGCACTTCAACCTGTCTAATTACCAGTGAGAGGGACACATTTACAAAGTACCAGTAATATTTTCTGGAAAATTTTGTCCAGTGAGAAAATAAATTAATAAATTCCCCCTGAACTTAAAACATTTTTAAGAACAAAAATATATCTTTCAAAGTCTTTCCCCCTGGAATGTTGATCCAGAAATCTATTAATGCAAAGATAGTACACAACGGCGTTCGATATCTAAGCAGTCATAAATTTATAAATCTTTAAATCAAGGATCCCTGATAGTACACAACGGCGTTCAATACCAAGGTTCCAGATTTAAGGGTTTAACATTCCCAACTCACCAACAAGATATTCAAAAGTTTTGACATCCAGAGGTTTAGTAAAAATGTCAGCGAGTTGTTTGTCAGTGGGAATAAAATGGAGTTCAATATTATTTTTCATAATATGATCACGAATGAAATGATACCTGAGATCAATGTGCTTCGTTTTGGAGTGCATGACTGGATTGTTCGAGATAGCAATGGCACTGGTATTATCACAAAAGATTGGGGTCTTTGAATACTTAATACCATAATCAAGCAACTGGTTCTTCATCCAGAGTATCTTAGCACAACAGTTGGCTGCAGACACGTATTCAGCTTCAGCAGTGGATAGTGAAACTGAAGTTTGCTTCTTACTGGTCCAGCTGACCAGTTTGCCACCAAAGAAATGACATCCACCAGTAGTGGATTTCCTGTCTATCTTACAGCCTGCATGATCTGAATCTGAATAACCCATTAGATCCATGCCTGGGCCTTTGGGATACCAAAGACCCAAACTGGGGACACCCTTAAGGTACTTCAGTATGCGCTTTACAGCAAGCATATGAGAGTCTTTTGGATTAGACTGATATCTGGCACATAAACATGTTGAAAACATAATATCTGGTCTACTGGCAGTTAAATACATCAGTGAACCAACCATGCCTTTATAGACAGTGGTGTTCACTAGTTTACCATCTGGATCTGAGTCCAGTGTTAATGGTGCAGAAATTGGAGTGGGTTTAGGTGGTGAAGAGTTCATATCATATTTCTTTAAAAGATCTCTAACATATTTTTCTTGATTAATAAAAATACCATCTCTGGTCTGTTTAATCTGGAGTCCTAGAAAAAATGTTAATTCACCCATCAAACTCATTTCATATTCTGTTGGCGCCATCCGTGGGACCCGTTTATTGAACGGATTCCATTACTGTAAAGATCAAAATCACCATTTCATTTCTCTTTTTCTTGGTCTTGCATGGCCAGGGAAGAAACTCCACTTTCAAAAGTAACTTCACCTGGGTCTATGGAGGTTGAGACAAGCGGTGGTGAAAAGTCTAAAAAAGATACCACCACTACTCCTCCACCTCTCATAACTATGCAAACTACTAGTAATGAGCATACCCAGGGTGAAAAGAGAATCTCTGATAAAAATTTATTGGATGTTAGATCGAGACTCCAATACTCGTCTGAAGACGTGGTTACTACAAGACCCATCCCAAACTCGGGTACCATAGAGTCACTTTTCTCCATAAGAGGAACATCATCCTCACCCACCTCATTTGTAGGCATGCGTGACTCTCTCACCAACACCCAGGGAAAAAGCAAGGGTCCCGAGGCTCAAAATGTCATTCCAACAATTTCTCCTCTTGCCACACCCTTGCCTATCGCATCCTCTTCACTTGAAAGTGACCAAGTAATCCCAGTTGAGCAACCTGTCCCTAGCTCATCCGGGACCATTACTGTCCAGGAAAGCCACTTGGTAGAATTGCTAAAGCTTATGGGGGAGTCCTCCCAACCACCTCCCCAAGCACATACCTCTCCATTTACAACATAACCCAACCAAGATTGGTTATCACAACTCACCAATATACTCAAACCAACTCTACCTCCTCCTCCTCCTCCAACAATTCCTCAGGGGGCTGTGGAATCTTTGATGTCTTTAATGGTGGAGCAACTTAAGAAGCAACAGCCTCGTCCAGAACCAACACCACCACCAAACCCGGCAAGGGAACTGTTGAAAATGTTAAAAGTATTATCTGGTGAAGAAGCAGGGGGGCAAGCACGAGCTGTAAGTATTCCAAGATCCGCTGTCAAGTCAAGGTTCTGTGATTGGATTGCAGAGTACCCATTCCCAGATGGCCAAAAAGTTCCTCCAGTTGTGGGAACTTATGATGGCACTAGGGATCCAGAAGACCACTTAGCATTATATGACCAAGCATTACTCACAGAAAAGTGGGTAGACCCTGTGGCTTGTCACTTGTTCCCTGGAACATTACAAGGACATGCTAGATATTGGTTTACTGGCTTACCTGAAAGAAGCATAAAAGACTTTCAAGATTTGAAAGAAAAGTTTGTTGCCCATTTCTTTCAACAAAAGAAGCATCAACGTAATCACTTGGAAGCCCATTTAATAAGGCAAGGGGAGAATGAGCCACTCAGAGACTTCATCTTAAGATTCACTCAAGAATGTCAAAGGATACCAGGTCTGCCAGAGAGTCAACAAATCTCAGGCTTTACTCTTGCCTTACACCCTGGAGGCCTCCAAGAAAAGTTGACTACAAAAGTTCCCAAGACTTTCAAAGAAGCCATTGATCGAGCCTATGACTATCTCCGCTCCAGAGAAACCTCTATGTTAGTAAGGGGAATGATAAGAAAGGATAAGTCATGGGCAGGACCCTCTGGGGGGGAAAGGCCTCGTTATGATATTAGACGAGATGGTCGCAGGGAGGATACAAGAAGAGATGAACGTCCAGATGATAGAAGAGATAAGAGGCCCATTCAATATGCCAAAAGTATCCATCTTGTGGACTTAACAAAGTCTCCAAAAGAGATTTTAAAAACTGAGAGGGTAGGCTCAACTTTCAAGCCCCCTCCCCCTCTCAGATCTGCAAAGAAAAACATGAATAAGTACTGTGACTTTCATGAAGATCATGGTCATGATACTAATGATTGCAGAGAACTCCAAGGAGAAATCAAGAGAGCCTTAGAAGAAGGAAAGTTAGAGCATCTTGTTCCTGGAGCCAAGCAGGGAAGGAAAACTCCTGCAAAGAAAACCTTTGCATGGCAGAAGGCACCGGTCAAAAGAGAAAACAATGATGATCCGGGTCCAGCAGAAGGACATGTTTGTATGGTACACCAAAGAAGAGATCCAGGAAAGCGTAAAGCAAATGTATTGAAAGATTGGGCAGTGGTGCCAATTTCCTTTCCACCTGTTGAAACGGTGTCCTCAGACCCTGTCATCATACAAGCTCGCTTGGCAAACTTCGAAGTTGGAAAAATATACCTAGATAATGGAAGCTCTACCGACATTATTTATGAGCATTGCTTCAATAAACTCCCTCAAAGAGTTAAAAACCTCAAGCGCCCGCCTTTGGCGCCTCTAGTTGGTTTCTCTGGAGAATCTAGTTGGCCCATTGGAGAAGTAAGTATGGAGGTAATGATGGGTGAATACCCCCTCCATAGAATTGAAGTTGTTGATTTCACAATTGTTAGAGCACCCTCAGCATACAATGTGTTGCTCGGTAGACCATCCATGCAGAAATTTGGAGCCGTGCCATCAACCATCCACGGGATGGTTAAGTTTCCCACCCCAGCAGGGGTAGCCTCCATAAAGGGGTGCATGGTATGGCCAAGGGAGTGCAAACAGGTTAATAAGGAAAGTCCAAAAGAAGCAAAGCATGACTTGTCAATTGAAGTAGCAAGCGAAGGCCCTGAGCAGAAGATAATTATAAATAGAAAATTCCCAGAGCAGCCAGTTGTCATTGGATCTCAGCTTCCCAAAGAGACGAAATGCAAGCTAATCAACCTCTTGAAAGAAAATCTGGATATCTTTGCATGGGAAACGTCAGATATGACGGGTGTCCCAAGAAAGTTTGCAGAGCATGCTTTAAACGCCAATCCAAACATAGTCCCTATAAGGCAGAAGAAAAGAGGCATGGCTCAGGACAGAAGCAAATCTGCTTGCGAGCAAGTAGACAAGATGGTTGAAGCAGACATATGCAGAGAGGTTAAATACCAGACGTGGGTGGCGAACCCAGTTATGGTCAAGAAGGGGGATGGCTCATGGAGGCTTTGTGTCGATTTTAAAGATATCAACAAAGCTTGTCCTAAAGACAATTACCCCCTCCCAGAAATAGGTTGGAAGGTGGAATCTCTGGATGGGTTCAGGTTAAAGTGCTTCCTTGATGCTTACAAGGGGTACCACCAGATCTCAATGAAGAAAAGTGATGAAGACAAGACTGCCTTCCATACGGACTAAGACATCTATTGTTTCCAAAAAATGCCATTTGGCTTGAAGAATGTCGGGGCAACTTACCAGAGGCTGATAGATAAAACTTTCCAACATCAGATCGGAAGAAACATTGAAGCCTATGTAGATGACATAGTCATCAAAAGCCATGAGGAGAATGCCATGATAGCTGATATCCAAGAAACTTTTAATACATTAAGGGGGATAAATATGAAGCTAAATCCTTCCAAATGCAGTTTTGGAATGGAGGAAGGGAAATTCTTGGGTCACATAGTGACTGCAAGAGGAATAAAGGCTAACCCGAAGAAGATTCAAGCAGTTATAGATATGCCTTCTCCAAGAACAAAAAAGCAAGTGCAAAGTTTAAATGGGAAGCTAGCCTCTTTGGCCAGATTCCTTTCTAAAGCAGCGGATAGATCCCTTCCATTTTTTAAAACCTTGAAAGGGTGCTTAAGAAAGCAGGATTTCTCTTGGACAGAAGAAGCTGAAAGGGCATTCCAAGATATGAAGAAGTTTTTAGCTGACCTACCAACACTCACGGCCCCAATACCCGGGGAGACACTTACTCTTTACTTGGGTGCCTCCAAATAATGTGTAAGTGCTGTGTTATTAGCAGACAGGGGAAGTTCTCAAATGCCCATATACTTTGTTAGTCGGGCATTGAAAGGGCCTGAGATAAACTATCCAGCCTTGGAGAAGTTAGCTCTGGCTTTAGTCCATTCGGCTAGACGTCTCAGAAGATACTTTCAAGGTCATCCTATCCAAGTCCTCACCGACAAGCCCATCAGACAAGTCCTCTCAAAACCCGAAGTATCCGGCAGGTTAGCTAAGTGGGCAATTGAGCTCGGAGAGCATGAAATAACATTTCAACCAAGGAATGCTAAGAAAGGCCAAATCTTGGCAGATTTCTTGGCAGAAGTTGATAGCGAGGAAGAAGATGTAAGCAAGGTGGAAGAAAGCCCAACATGGACTCTTTTTACTGATGGAGCCTCTAGTGCTAGAGGATCAGGGGCAGGCCTCATCCTCATTGATCCAGATAAAAAGGAGTACACCTATGCCCTCCGTTTTGAATTCCTAGCCTCCAACAATGAAGCTGAATATGAAGCTCTATTAGCAGGGCTGAGAATAGCTAGAAAAATGGGGGTAGAAGATATCCATGCCTATGTTGACTCTCAACTGGTGGCCAACCAAATAAAAGGGGCATTTGAGGCAAGTCAAAAGACTATGCAGCTTTACCTGGAGGAAGCGAGAAAGATTATCTCTGAATTCAAGAAATTCAGCATAGAACAAGTTCCCAGAAGCCAAAACAAGAAGGCTGACGCCTTAAGTAAGCTTGCCTCTTTAACCTTTGCCCATCTTACAAAAGAAGTGTTAGTAGAAGTGTTGGAAGAAAAATCCATAGCGCCAAGAAAGGAAGTTTCTCAAGTTGAAGAAACTGAATGTTGGATGACCCCATTGTATGACTTCATCAAAGATGGAACCCTCCCTGAAGATAAGGAAAGTGCAAAGAAAATAAGGATGAAAGCACCCATGTATCTGATCATGGAAGGATTTTTGTTCAGAAAATCTTTCCTTGGTCCCCATCTTCGTTGTGTAGGTCCCTTGCAAGCAAAAGAACTCATCCAAGAGGTGCATGGTGGAACATGTGGTATCCACGCTGGACCAAGATCAGTTACAACCAAGATCATGAGACTTGGGTACTTCTGGCCATCCTTATATCAAGATGCCAAGGAGGCAATTGAAAAGTGTCAATCATGTCAGATGCATGCACCTGTGTCCAACAGGCCCAGGCGAGACCTCATCCCCGTTACAACAGCATGGCCATTTTACAAGTAGGGGATTGATATAGTAGGTCCATTTCCCCGAGGCATCGGTAACACGAAATTTCTGATAGTTGTTGTGGACTACTTCACAAAGTGGGTCGAGGCGAAGCCGTTGGCAACCATCACAGGGCAACGGGTAATCAATTTTGTGTGGGAACACATAGTCTGTAGATTCGGAGTTCCCCATGTGATGGTTAGTAATGGGAAGCAATTTGCTGAAAATCCCTTCAAGACATGGTGCCAGGACATGGACATACAACAAAGATTTACCTCAGTAGCTCACCCCCAAGGCAATAGCCAGGTGGAGGTCATGAACAAGGCTTTATTGGGAGGAATCAAGGCCAGGTTAGGCAAATGCAGAAAAGGATGGGTAGATGAAGTTGCAGGTGTTTTATGGGCTCATAGAACTACCCCAAGAGGAAACACCCAGGAAACTCCATTTAGCCTGGTATATGGAACTGAAGCCGTAATCCCACCAGAACTGACTGTTTCAACACAAAGGGTCATTAACTTTGATCCTGCTCAAAATGAGGAAGCCCTCAGAAAAAACCTGAATTTGATCGAGGAAAGAAGAGAAATGGCCCACATTCGCCAAGCAGAAAACAAGAGACAAATGGCAAAGTACTACAACAAGAAAGTACGCCCTATGACCTTCAAGGTGGGAGACCATGTCTGGAGAAAAAATGAAGCAAGCAGAAGGGAAGATCTTGGCAAGCTGGGCCCAAAATGGGAAGGCCCATACAAAGTTAAGGAAGCAAATGGGGATGGATCATACATCCTAACAGAGCTTGATGGGTATCCGGTACCCAGAACCTGGAATGCTATTAACCTGAAAAGGTGCTACTTGTAAGAAATGGACGGGTCTCCAATACCCGGAAATGCTACTAACCTAAGAAGGTCCTATTTGCAATTGTGATGCAAGCTACCATGTAATCGGTTTTCTCATCATGTTTCATCATGTTTAAGACTATGAATAAAGTAGCATTTTTCTTAAAATTGTTGTCCTCAAAGCATTAGGATTATATTTTAATGTCATGACAAAACAACCTTCATCTTTCTCATCATGTTTCATCATGTTTAAGACTATGAATAAAGTAGCATTTTTCTTAAAATTGTTGTCCTCAAAGCATTAGGATTATATTTTAATGTCATGACAAAACAACCTTCATCTTTCTCATTCATAAGATAAAAAGATAAGACTTCTCATGGGGAAGTAATGGGGAAAAACAAAGGTCCTAGCACCTTCATTCCTATCAAATTCAAATTTACAAAAATTTTCCACTCATAGGGTGGCATACATGATGGAAGGGTTGATTAATACATGCCCTTATAAAAAACTTACAAAATATTCATCATTTCACTCATCAGGTGAAATAGATAAGCATTTCTAATTGGGAAATGAAACTCGCGAGTAAAATATCACATACATAAGGTTAACCAAACATACCGTTAACTAAGTTACATAAGCATGACAAAGTTCACATACCATAGGCTACAAGCCATGCATAAATAAAAAGCTAGCTCAAAGTCATAAATAGTACCAAAAATACAAGGATAAATGAAATGAAACTAAATCTCTGGTAGAATAGTAGTCTCTGGTGCAGTGACCTCTGATCGAGCAGCAATAAGAGACTATGTCCTGTAATGAGGCATCTGGATCCATAGCAATGGCATCTAATATTGGAAAAGACTTTTCCTCAAAAGCAGCATCAGCCTTTCGAGTCTTGTCAGGGGCAGACTCGTCATAGAAAGGAAGAGAAGTGGGGATAATGGATGGATGAACGTCAACAAGATCTAAGGCAGCCATATGTTTCCCAACAGCAAATGCAGCCCGGTTAAATTCATTAAGTACATTCATCACATCGGGATGATCCATAACAAGCCTAAACAAATGAGGAAAGGCTAAAAGGGTATCCCTCCTTAGCTGGACATTCTTCTCAATGTCAGTCTCCAACTCTTTTCCTCGAGCTCTCTCTCCCTCAAGCTCCTTCTCAAGCTCCTCAACCCTAGCCTCACTAACTCCCAACTTAGATTTAAGTTGTTGAACCTCCTTCTCCAAGCACCTTTTGTCATCTTTCTCTTTCTCCACTTCGAGCAAAGAATCAGAAAGGTTCCCATATATTACACTCATCTCATACTCCAATCCATCAATCTTTTTCCTCAGCATGATAAGCTCACTCAAAAAACTGTCCCTCATGACAGCCCAGCAGTAAAGGAAAGTGCCGCATGAGTATCATACAACTGCATAAACATAAGCCCTAAATAAGTGATATTAAAGTTATAATAATAAAACAAAAGTAAAGTGATGAAAATTAACGTACCCTAGCCAACTGAGTGAGAGAAAGGAAGCTAGTCTCTGCAGCAAAAAGCGGGGGAACCACGGAGTCTGCATAGCGCCTTGCTACATCCGGATCTCTCACATCGTCTTTAAGTTTGAGGGCTGGAGAATACACATAATAATCATTACCCAAACCCATACGAAACTCCTTGGTAGGGTGGGGAACAAGGGTGGAACCAGCCCGACTCGGAGGAAAGCTAAAGGTACGGGTGGAATCATCATAGCCCAGACTAAAAGCACTCGCACGCCTTAAATCGTTCCATTCATCAGCAGTAATACTCTGAAGAGCAGGATATTCAGTACAATGAAATCCTGCCCGTCTCATGGGCTCAAGGGTATTGATAGTTTCCTCCAAACTACCACCTGTAAATGACAATCGGAGAGGACCAGTGGAACTAGAAGTAAAAGAAGAAGTAAAGCTCTTAAAAGCTTCAAATGGTGGCATGGAACGTTTGGGTGGAGGACTAATAAGATCATCCCCAACCCTCTTTCCAGAAGGACCCCCTCCTAAAGAATGTCCACCTACAAAATAAGATAGATAAGGTTATTTACATACACTAAAGAAGAGCATCACCAACAAAATAACAAGTTTTGTACCAGTGGGAGAAGAAGTAGAAGAACGCCCCTTTTCAAAGAAAGTATCCATAGCCTTGTCACTCTCCTCTTCAGTAGGTAGGGAGGAGAAGGAACGAAGAGATGTACCATCAAAGCCAACATGTTGGCGCTCCGGGGAGAAAGAAATCCTCCTAGAGGGGGGAGAATCACGAGAAGTACCTTCAGCATGAAATAACCCTTCTATCTCATCATTAGTGCAAGGTTTAGGGGGATGGCGTTTCTCAAGCTTCCCAAGATCCACCCCCATGCTCTCCCAAAGACCCATAGCTGCAACAACAAAACAGATTAGAAAACAATAAATTCTCATCAAACAAATAAGTAAAAGAAAGTCAAAAATAAATCCATACTTTTTCCAGTGGACTCATCAACTAAGGTAGGAACATCTCCTTCCCAATCCTGGCTAATCTTGGCAACAACCAAAATAGCCTCACATTTTGCATAACTCTTATATGGGATAGAAACTTGCCTTACCCTCTCAAGATGCTTTTTGTTGATCATATGTTCAGCAGGCAATACATTAATTTTCCTAATAAATCGGGAACATTCTTTCTTATTACTGACATCTCGCTTCCAACCAAGCAACACAGTCTTGTCGGGAGGAATAAATGTGGCATCGACAAAAAAATAATGGAAGCGCCAAAACTTAATAGTACCGGGAGCATGAGTTATCAGTTTAGCATACTCTGGCCTAGCTTTAACAGTAAACCAATCTCCAGTAGTACACAATCTAAAACACCTCCTAAATATGTAAAGTGAACGAGGAAACTCAAGAGCAGCCAAAATCATCTCAAAGGTCAATATATTACCACCACCGACCGGTTGCATCTGAGCAACACCTATCTGATAATAAGATAGAACCTTGAGATAAAACTCTGTCAATGGAAGCCTAACATTAGAAGAGGTGAAATAAGCCCGATAAAGGGCAACCTTTGCAGGAGGAGGGCAATGGGCTCGTTGATCCTTAGTGGGTAAAACAGGATTGTACTTGGATAGGCATGGGTGAGAAGAAATCAGTTTTTCCAAATATAAAGCACTAAGGCGGGAAGGTGCCTCATCTACCCTAGGGTGAGAAACTCTCTCATCATCTAAGTCATCTCCATCGACTACCTCATGATCATTGTTTGACTCATTACCCGTCTCGTGACTACTGCTAGCTTCAGACATGACAACAATACTCAAAATAATATCTATCCAAAATATTTTCTAAGTGGCCATTCCAACTAAGGATATAACCTGACAAAAGGAAAAATCCTAAATAAGGTCGCATAGCACAGAGTATGTAACATATACACAAATATGCATATAAAATCAGGCGCATAAGGCAGGCTACATACAAATGTATATGTGTGTCTACTAAGGCGAAATTGAATATTTATAATTATTTATCATTAGGTAAAAAGATAAGGTACCAACGTGACCAATCTTTTTACTAGGCAGCTTCATAAATTTAAATCCATGCAAAAGGATAGCTCTTTGGTATGGATAATCATTATCCCCTAGATATCTTAGCAAATGTACATTATCCTAAAATGTTGAAGCATGGAAATCATCCCTTGAATAAAAGACATACACGTCTAATGGGTTATGGGTATACCCACTTCGCAGGTTATAAAGAAAATTTGATATATATTAATAATAATAGTAATACAGATCGAAGCAGATACCTTGCAAACTCAATAAAGCAGACAGCGACCAAGAAGAAGGCAACACAGCCGTGGAAAAGGAAACCCCACCTGGAAAATGAAGAAGAAAATTTCTAAAGTAAAAGACAATGATCCAGTAAAAGTTTACATACAAAAAGCTTATCAAAATCTATTTGTATGCAAACTTGGGGGGATTTGATCGTGTATAGATATCCACTATACTAAACATGTATACTGAAGCATTAAGACCATCGGATAATAGTAATTAACGAGGCAACCAAAAACGCTAAGCCCGAGATAAAGATGCTCGAGCTACAAAGGCTATGCTAGGTACTCGAGATATAACAAGCATGAATAACAAATCCTATGAACCGAGAAACAAATAAAAGGGTATAACCTGATGTTGCTCGAGCAAAAGTAGGGCTCGAGATATAACAGATGGCTGCCCGAAAAATATATATATATATATTTATATATATTTAGTCTCAAGATTAAAGAGCTCGAAGATACATGAGATCGAATACCCGAAATATAATATATATATATATTTAATTTCAGATTAAAAGTGTCGACTTACATAAATTAGAGAAAGGCTCGAGGTATGCTATGTAAGGGGCTCGAGATATGATAAAAGGAAGGAGGCTCGAGATATGACTAAAGGAAGGCAGGAGCAATAACCTAGAGTATATATATAAACCTAATTATATTTAATGGGTCGGAGTCTTTAAAATCCCGTGTTGGGCTCGAGCTATGACCTCCCTTACATGGGCCGGCCTAATTCTCTTCAGTGGGCTTATGTAGGCCAAAATTACCCTTGCTATGAACTTGTATGTTTTCTCCTGCTCGAGTACATATCCATATATATTACTTATATTTTATTTATGTAGTTCAGTATGTTTGTATATATTGTACCACCTAAATAAAACATCTTGGTAGGCATGAGCTAAACAAAGGTAACCTTGTACAGAAATTATACATATGACATATAAACATAAATATTCATATGGATAATCAATACATGTCAAGCTACAGTCTTTACACAAAAAAGAAATTGACAACATTAGAATCTCCGAAAGTGTTGGTCACCCTTCCAAATATATTTTCTATAAAAGCTCAATTCAATGCTTGTCAACGGGACATTCAATTCACATTTAATTGAGTCAATCAATCATACACAATCAATTCACGATCATTCCACAATCACTGCTACCTTAGGTTCGTCAAGAACTTGTTAGGTTCGCATTGAATTCTCAGGAGTCGCGGTGGTTGTAGCCCTTAATCTTAATCGTCACTGAGCCAATTAATTTAGGTTCAAACAGACATTATTTTCGAAAATTTCTTGCACATTTTATCATCAGTAGAGCCAAAAATAATATCAACATAAATTTGTACCATCAACAGATTACCTTTTTCATGAAGAATAAATAAGGTATTGTCAATTGCACCTCTTTTGAAACCATTTTTCAATAAATGTTTAGTCAGAGTATCATACCAGGCACGTGGGGCTTGTCTGAGGCCATAAAGCGCCTTGTCCAGACGATATACCCAATGTGGATGCTTTTCATCAACGAAACCTGGTGGTTGTCTGACATAAACTTCTTCTTCAAGTTTTCCATTCAAGAATGCACTCTTTACATCCATCTGGTAGACCTTGAACTGATGATGAGCAGCAAATGCTAAGAAAATTCTGATCGCTTCAAGTCTAGCCACTGGAGCAAAAGATTCATCAAAATCTACATCTGACTGGCAGTAGCCTTGTGCTACCAGTCTGGCCTTGTTTCTGATGACGTGACCATCTTCATCTACCTTGTTTCTGAAGACCCATCGGGTTCCAATTGGTTCTTTCTTTCCAACTGGGAAAGGGACCAGGTACCAAACCTTGTTCCTTGCAAACTGGTGAAGCTCTTCTTGCATAGCAGTCACCCAGCTTGGATCTTCCATAGCCTCGTCAATCTTCTTAGGTTCTATCAATGATAGAAAACTAACATATAGGCATTGATTACTGGAGGCTCTTCTGGTCTGAACTCCTCGACTGGAGTCACCTATGATCTGATCGATAGGATGAGCTTTTGTCCATCTGGAGTACTGACCAGGATTGTTACTGACAACAATATCAGTGCAAGAATTCAGTTGAGTCTCCTCTGGAGTTGTTTCAGGAGGAGGATCTTCCCAGACTACTTCAGCATCTTCATCTGATTCATTTTAATCATGATTTGCATCATGAAATTCTTCATTTGAAGGCATTTCTTGAAGTACTGGTTCAGTTTGGAATTCTTCATATGAAGACATTTCTGGTATATTCTCAACTGATACTGATACCGGGGGAGTAGTACGTACATCTGATCCAATATTAATTTCAGAGGGTAGTTTGAAAATAATAGAAGGATAGAATGGAGTACCACTGGAGAGTTTCTTTTTCTGAATAGGTTCCAGATCAGGATGACTGGAAACGTCTTCTGGAGAATCTTCTTTTTCTTTATTGTAGTTGATAGGATCAGATTCACAGAAGACAATTGGAGTTACTGGGGGAGTATCAAGGATTGGCTGTTTATTGATTGCGGCATTTGATTCATCAAATGTGACATGAATTGACTCATGGACCTTCTCCAGTCTCTTGTTAAAGACTCTGAAGGCCTTGCGAATGGCTGAATAGCCTAAGAAATACCCTTCATCAGCTTTGGCATCAAATTTGCCTAACTGACTGGAGTCGTTCAGGATGTAAACTGGACATCCAAAAACATGAAAATAACCAATATTTGGTTTTCTATTTCTTAAGACTTCATAGGCTGTCTTTTTATGTCTTTTGATGTACACTGATCGGTTCTGGGGGTGACAAGCAGTAGCAATTGCTTCAGCCCAGAAACTGGTAGACAGACCAGATTCAGCAAGCATACTCCTGGCAGCTTCTATCAGCGTTCGATTTTTCCTTTCCACTACTCCATTCTGTTCTGGAGAGCGGGCTAATGAGAAATTCTGGGAGATGCCAGTGTCAGTACAAAATGACTCTAGAGTTGCATTCTGGAATTCTGTTCCATTGTCACTTCTTAACTGACACACCTTTTGACTGTACTTGAGCTCAATTTGCTTGATAAGACTGATGATTTCAGCAGCAGCTTCATTTTTAGACCTGAGAAAGATAACCCAACAATATCTGGAAAATTCATCTACGATCACTAGGGTGTATCTTTTTCCAGCACGAGTCTGAACATTCACTGGACCAAAGAGGTCCATATGAAGCATATGAAGAGGTTCAGATATGCTAAAATTCTGTCTGGTCTTGAAACTGGTACGTTTCTGCTTACCCATCTCACATCCTGGACATGGCCTTTTCTTTTTGAAGGAAACTGAAGGTATCCCATCTGCCAGTTGTTTTCTAGACAACTTATTAATATTTTTGAAATTTAAATGGGATAACCTTTTGTGCCATAACCAGTTTGTGTCTTCATCAGCTTGAGTATAGAAACACTGCTCTGAAGGAGAGCTTTCCATATCCATCACGTACACATTTCCTCTTCTGGGAGCAATCAATACTACCTTCCAGTCCTTGTTGAATACGATGCCCTGAGCAATATTGAATAGAACTTGATAGCCATCATCACACTGTTGACTTACACTGATCAGGTTATATTTCAAACCATTCACAAATGCAACTCTTCTGAACTTGACTTGTCCATTATTCAGAACACCGTATCCCTCAGTCTTTCCACAACCATCATTTCCAAAAGTAATGGAGGGTCCATCAGAAATGGTGAACTCTTCCAGCAGGGTCTTACATCCGGTCATCGTCCTGCCAGCTGCACTGTCAAGATACCAGATATATTTCTTGTGATCGCCCTGCACATCCACCGGATATATCAATTAGATTTTGGAACCCATCGACTGATGGGTTCACTGGACCCTCCCTTATAGGTCCCTGGAGGTATCTGGTTGAGTTCACTTTCTTCAACAGTGGTCTTAGTTGAAAAGACCACTGGGGTTGATAGTTTTGAAACCTTTTTATTTTTCTCAACTGGAGAAATAAATTTATCTTTCTTGGAAAAAGGTTTGGTATTTTGTCTAGGACCAGATGAAGTACCCTCAATAAAGTTTAATCTTGCATTAAAACTTTGAAATTGACGAGTCAGTAGTTGAAACTGGCTCTCTAACCTTAACAAAACATTTTCATCAGATGAAACCTGAGCCTTTCCAGTTCTAGGCTTAGGTAGGGGATTGGTCTGAGGCAAAGATTTCTTCAGATTGACCTTTTTAACTGGAGCAGTCATCTGGAATGCTCCAGTCTTAACCTCTGGGGATTGAACTGGGAAAATATTGGCCTTGGGAGTTACAGGCTCATCATAAACAGTAACGGGCCTGAATCCCTCTGGTAAACGATCGATTACTGGTATTAATGATGCAACATGAGTATTTCCATCTAAATATGCACGTTTTTGTGTGGGAAATTGATTTACTCTAGCATCATATGGCTTTCTGGTTTCAAGCCATGATTTAATCACCAGTTTTTCTTTTCTAAAATGACTTCAAGATCTTGTTTTCCTTGAATCAATTGTTCAGTTACCAGAACCTGGGCTTAAAATGCCAGTTCAATATCTTGAAGTTCCTTTAATTTTGATTTTAAAACAGTTATCTCAGAAAAATCTGTTTCTAGACAATTTACACAATCAGATCTAACAGTTTCTACAAATATCAAATCAGAATTAAGAGCTTCAGCAATGTCCAGTTTTAATTCTTGGTCAGTTGCAGTATCATAATCACTAACCTTTTTTATAACAATGTCCACCCATCGTCCAGATGTGACATCTTCCTTCACCAGGTGCTCTTCGTCTGCCAGAGCCATGTAACAACAATCTCTTTCTTCTTCTTCATCAGCAGATGAATCATCAGAAGGAACCTACTTCTCTTCAGTTGTTGCAATCATGCACTTATTATTATTTTCCATTTGTTGTGCCATGAGAGCAATCTGAGCCTTAAGCTTTTTGTATTTAGATTTATAGCTATCATCAGGCTTTTTATTTGAAGAAAATGGACCAGGCTGTGAGACAAACTGACTGGACTTGCAATCTTTCATGAAATGACCTTTTCTGCCACACTTAAAGCATGTCAGATTGGTCTTATCAGTTGAAGAACTGGATGCAAATTGTCCAGATGACCTATTTGCTCTTGCTTTGAAATGGTTAAACGTTTTAGCAATCATAGCAACCAGGTCATCATTATCAGATTCATCACAATCTGGAGAGATTTGACTGGCTTCTCTAGAATCCATGAGTTCAGACACCATCTTCTTCATAGAAAATACATTCTCAGAAGATATCAATGATGTACCTTGTGGTTCAGTATGACTAACCACAGTAGGACTACTGGAGGCATGGTTATAAGCATCTTGTTCTGCCACCACTCTCTGAGCTTGATTTTCTTTAGTGTACCTGAAAGCTCCATATAAAGTTGAGAGAGTGTGTGTGTGCAGAGTTTTACCTTGTCGTAAGACCAGGATCATGTGAGACCATTTGGTGGGCAAAATATCACAAAATTTCTCCAGAAGTATATGTAAAGTCCCTCACACGATGGTTTAACCCACGAGTGTAAAATAACAAGACAAGTATAAACTAGAATCGGACTAGTATTACTTCAATATAAATATACAAGAATATAAACAAAGTAATAAATGACTTAAGCAATATTTAAACAAGTAAATAAATGGTGGAACACAAATGTAGTTTTCAAGTGTATTTTCTTTATTGATGTATAAACAAAATACAAGATCGTTGCGGAACCTAGATATTACCCGTATGTAAGTATCTAAACAATCTTTGAATTACAAGTGATCTATACTTGCTAAATAAACTCCTTTGATCGATATACTTAGAGTTGTGAAGTATAACTGTTTAGATCGAGAGTATTTACGCAAGTTCACCAATTTGCTAAAAAGTGATTTTCTCAAAGAAATGACTTTGTATTTATAAGCAACAAAATTCACCAGTGAATTTTGTCCCGTACAAATATGGTTGTATGCATTTAATGATCCGACAAGAACATTAAATGCATTGGATAAGGAATAAGGATAAAGTCACATCAAATGCAAGTGTATCCTTTTATCCAACCACCTTTACACACACAAACTTTGGTAAAGAACAAGTGGATTGTTCTTTGGAAAGTGTGTAAAGGCAAAAGTCAATCCTCGATATCAGTGTTCAGACTTGTAAGGTCTAGAACACTGACAATCCTCCAGTGTGCAGATCTGGTAAGACTTCCAGTGGACTCCGCCATTTGTCAGTCTTCTTTATTCTTTCTTCAGTCTTTGACTTCAGTGAGAACGTCTTCAGTAGTGTAGATCTGGACTGGGGTGAAGTCCAGTGAGCTCATCTGGAGAATACTCCAGATTTCCTATACAAGTATTTGCTCACTGGTCTTCCATTATTTCTGGACAAATCTTCGGAGGGACTCCAGATTCCAAGTCTGGAGTAGGTCAGTTTCTGGACAGATCTTCAGTAAGGCTCCAGTAGTCGAGTCTGGAGCGAGTCCAATAAATCTGGACCTAACAAATTCCCCCTATTTGTTTAGAAATAATGCAAGTGTTTTCAGGCTTATAGATATACAAATTTGTATGCCTGGAAAACACTTAGTCGATTTAAGTCTAAAAAATCTAAGTTACTGGAAAACACTTTAAAGATCATGAGTGTTTTCAGTTTCATCTTTTAAGTTCTAACTTAGACTAAATCTGATCATTTACTTATATGAAATTAAAAATTGCAACTAATATTACTTTCATCAACTGGAAAATAGTTACAACTTTCATCAAACGATTAATTACAATAAGTACATGATAAAAGATTCAGGCCCTTCTTTTTGATGACTGCCCTGGTGCATCTTCAGTAGCCTTCCTCTTTGGTGATGGAGATGATGAAACAGACACTGGTGGTCTCAAACCCAACACAGCTTCCATTTGTTGTATTCTTCTCCAGACCTTCTCAATTCTCTTCATAAACGCCTTAATATCTGGAGATAAATCAGTTTTACCTTTAAATGTCAATCCTATCTCCTTTAGTTCAGTCCATCCAAAAGCTTGGACTGTTGTATCTTTCCTTTCATCTGTAAAGTTACCCTCCCTGGTCAACTTTATATTAAATCTGGTCATTCCTTGATGATTTTCAGCCAACTTGATTTCAGCATCAACAATTTTTCTAACATTAGCCCTGAAATTCATCATTTGATCATAAGATGCCTTCTGCTTCGCCATCTGGACCATATATTCAGTTTCCTTGGATACACCACTCTGTTGTCCCTCAGTGGACTGGAGTTGTTGGCGATTAATTCTCAGAGAAGTATCCAGGGGAATGAAAGTGCTCACATCAGCATCCTTTATTGCCTTGATTTGTTTGGCAGTAAGCTTCGGCAGACCAGTCAATCTTTTTCTGTACTCTAACTCCAGAGCACCAGCGTTCTTTCTAATCTTTCTCTGGAGGTTCACCAGTTCCTCCCTTCTTTGCCTTATCAACTCTGGAATGGTAACACCATAAATTAATGAATCATATACCTGTTCTTCTTCAGCGTAGAACGAGCGTATATGAACATCATTCAATGCATCTAGACATTGATGAACTCTGGGATCATCCTTCATCTTCTTGAACACTTCAATGTTAATGCCTAACCTTCCAGCATTATAAGAATCCCCCACCCCCCCCCCCCCCCCCCCCCCCCCCCCCCCCCCCCCCCCCCCCCCCCCCCCCCCCCCCCCCCCCCCCCCCCCCCCCCCCCCCCCCCCCCCCCCCCCCCCCCCCCCCCCCCCCCCCCCCCCCCCCCCCCCCCCCCCCCCCCCCCCCCCCCCCCCCCCCCCCCCCCCCCCCCCCCCCCCCCCCCCCCCCCCCCCCCCCCCCCCCCCCCCCCCCCCCCCCCCCCCCCCCCCCCCCCCCCCCCCCCCCCCCCCCCCCCCCCCCCCCCCCCCCCCCCCCCCCCCCCCCCCCCCCCCCCCCCCCCCCCCCCCCCCCCCCCCCCCCCCCCCCCCCCCCCCCCCCCCCCCCCCCCCCCCCCCCCCCCCCCCCCCCCCCCCCCCCCCCCCCCCCCCCCCCCCCCCCCCCCCCCCCCCCCCCCCCCCCCCCCCCCCCCCCCCCCCCCCCCCCCCCCCCCCCCCCCCCCCCCCCCCCCCCCCCCCCCCCCCCCCCCCCCCCCCCCCCCCCCCCCCCCCCCCCCCCCCCCCCCCCCCCCCCCCCCCCCCCCCCCCCCCCCCCCCCCCCCCCCCCCCCCCCCCCCCCCCCCCCCCCCCCCCCCCCCCCCCCCCCCCCCCCCCCCCCCCCCCCCCCCCCCCCCCCCCCCCCCCCCCCCCCCCCCCCCCCCCCCCCCCCCCCCCCCCCCCCCCCCCCCCCCCCCCCCCCCCCCCCCCCCCCCCCCCCCCCCCCCCCCCCCCCCCCCCCCCCCCCCCCCCCCCCCCCCCCCCCCCCCCCCCCCCCCCCCCCCCCCCCCCCCCCCCCCCCCCCCCCCCCCCCCCCCCCCCCCCCCCCCCCCCCCCCCCCCCCCCCCCCCCCCCCCCCCCCCCCCCCCCCCCCCCCCCCCCCCCCCCCCCCCCCCCCCCCCCCCCCCCCCCCCCCCCCCCCCCCCCCCCCCCCCCCCCCCCCCCCCCCCCCCCCCCCCCCCCCCCCCCCCCCCCCCCCCCCCCCCCCCCCCCCCCCCCCCCCCCCCCCCCCCCCCCCCCCCCCCCCCCCCCCCCCCCCCCCCCCCCCCCCCCCCCCCCCCCCCCCCCCCCCCCCCCCCCCCCCCCCCCCCCCCCCCCCCCCCCCCCCCCCCCCCCCCCCCCCCCCCCCCCCCCCCCCCCCCCCCCCCCCCCCCCCCCCCCCCCCCCCCCCCCCCCCCCCCCCCCCCCCCCCCCCCCCCCCCCCCCCCCCCCCCCCCCCCCCCCCCCCCCCCCCCCCCCCCCCCCCCCCCCCCCCCCCCCCCCCCCCCCCCCCCCCCCCCCCCCCCCCCCCCCCCCCCCCCCCCCCCCCCCCCCCCCCCCCCCCCCCCCCCCCCCCCCCCCCCCCCCCCCCCCCCCCCCCCCCCCCCCCCCCCCCCCCCCCCCCCCCCCCCCCCCCCCCCCCCCCCCCCCCCCCCCCCCCCCCCCCCCCCCCCCCCCCCCCCCCCCCCCCCCCCCCCCCCCCCCCCCCCCCCCCCCCCCCCCCCCCCCCCCCCCCCCCCCCCCCCCCCCCCCCCCCCCCCCCCCCCCCCCCCCCCCCCCCCCCCCCCCCCCCCCCCCCCCCCCCCCCCCCCCCCCCCCCCCCCCCCCCCCCCCCCCCCCCCCCCCCCCCCCCCCCCCCCCCCCCCCCCCCCCCCCCCCCCCCCCCCCCCCCCCCCCCCCCCCCCCCCCCCCCCCCCCCCCCCCCCCCCCCCCCCCCCCCCCCCCCCCCCCCCCCCCCCCCCCCCCCCCCCCCCCCCCCCCCCCCCCCCCCCCCCCCCCCCCCCCCCCCCCCCCCCCCCCCCCCCCCCCCCCCCCCCCCCCCCCCCCCCCCCCCCCCCCCCCCCCCCCCCCCCCCCCCCCCCCCCCCCCCCCCCCCCCCCCCCCCCCCCCCCCCCCCCCCCCCCCCCCCCCCCCCCCCCCCCCCCCCCCCCCCCCCCCCCCCCCCCCCCCCCCCCCCCCCCCCCCCCCCCCCCCCCCATATCCCCTATGATGGGCCAGCAGTTCATCTCTTTGATTCTTCTTGAAGATTTCAATCATGATGCATTGTTGTTCTAACTTCTTGGCAGATTCATCATCAGCATCTTCAGTTCTTTCTTCCTCTTCACCAGATACCACTTTTTATTTTCCTTTAACTGCCTTCAGAGTTGATGGAATATCTGGGAAGGACTCAAATTGGGGCTCACTGGCTTCAGTGCCAGTATCTTCTTCAGTTAGCCCGGCTTCAGTGCCATATGCTCTTTGTGCTGCTCTTTGTGCTAATTCTTTTAATGTCATTTGGTCACCAGACGACCTTTCCCCCTTGGAAGGATCTCTAGTCCTGGACTTGAAATCATTCCATAATTCTTCTACCATATGTCTGTCCAGAGAACCAAAAGTTCTTCCAGTCACTGGAATTGCATCAGCCACAATCTTCTTGAGTGCCAGCACTTCCTTTTTAACATCTTCAACTTCTTTTGGCAAGTGTTTTGGCAGCTCAACTTCTATCATTTTCACAACTTCTGGCAACAAACCTTCTTGAATAGATCGAAGAACAGATCCAGAAATCTCTTCAGTGATTTCTTTAAGCATACTGGATCTGAACTTCCTTGTACATTCATCAGAAATTGTACTTGCAACAGCAGTCTGATCAAGAGTGGGTCTGCCTTCCAGTGAACTGACCCTTGTAACCAGCTTCTCAACCTCTTCTTTCAGACCTGCCAGTGGTTGAACAATCTTACTATCCACTGCAGTCTGAACAGAACTAACAACCCTTGTTTCCAAACCCTGGACTGCCACTTTGATGTTTTCAGAATTTCGATTGGTGGCCAGTACCAGCTCATCTAACTTCTCAAAGACCAATTTCTCATTCCCAGCAAACAAGTTCATTTCTGATGCTAAATTATTTGACAATAAGGATTTGAAATCAGAAATAACCTGGGAAGAGCTCTGGAGTGATCTCTCCAGGTCCGCCACCTTACTAAGAAGGCCTTGGACCTCGGCAGAAGATGAAGTGGAGAGACCACTGGGCGGTTCCAGATGAGAGGTCATTCTTTCCATTACTGGTACTTGTGCCCAGATCTCTTCAGTTTCAACAGTTTCAGCATTTATAACTGTAGAGTCTGGCACACCTTGTTCAGAGAGGTTGACTGGAGATTCAATGGGTGGTGGTTGAGTTTGTGAAATTTGGATTAGTGGAGTGAAGTAAGGAGTTGATTGTGGAATTGAAGGTAGTGGAGGTGGTGGTGGTGGCATGCTTGATTCTGGTGGGGGTGGAGGCATTTCTGGTAGACTTTCAACTTGCACATTATCTTCACCCAGAAAGTTCATGTTTACATCAAAATTTTGACCTTCAGAAATGGGAGAATCAGCCTCATCCCAAAACATATCACCAGCAGTTGCATTACCAGCCGATGTACCAGCCTGAACATTAAAATCAATCTGAGCCTCTTGCTCATCAGACTGGACAACCTGCTCAACAACCTGTTCATCAAACTGAGCCATATTTTCCATCTGTTCATCAATCTGCCCAACAACTTGATCATTCTCATCCTGTTCAACATTTTCAACATTCTCTTCTTCAAAAATGGGAGATCCATCTAAATCCATTACATCACCAGCCTGTCTTGCTGGGTTTACCTGGACTCCACCTCTCATCAGACGCCTACTAGATCTAGGTCGTCTGGAACGATCAACATTTTCTGGTTGCACACCTTCTTTTGGAGCAACTTGCCTTATTGGTTGTACCATCTCTACAACCTGAACATCTTGGTCATCACCAGGTCTTTCAACAACTTGTACTTCACCTGGTGCCTCTATTTGTTCCCTTTGAAAAGTTAACATGGCTGGAGGAATATCTACCTCTCCAGTTCTTGATTGAAGGTTGGTCAGGTCCCTCATAAACTCACTCACAGAAAAGTGAGTAGTATCATAATCATACTGATCTCCTAAAGCACTTCTAAACATAAGGGAAAGAAAACGAATAAATGGAACATGGGGTTTTCTCCCTTTTGCTTTCAGTCGATCTACCAAGTCATTGAACAAGATCTGAGCAAAATCTACTCTTATTCCAAACCACAAACAATAGGCAATCTGGAGCTGGGTTTGATTTATCTGATCAAGACCCCCAGAACTACCTCCCAGACATTCAACTAAATGTGTGAAGAAAAATCTCCACGAGTCTGTCAGCCTACTCATATATATTGTGCCTTTTCTCAACAACTGGCCATGGTCATCAAGAATTTCTGTGTGCCCCATCATCCTGCATACTTCCCTGTAATTTATGCCTGATGGAAGTTCGATGGGTAACTCATTCTGGTCAAGATAATTCAACTGTAAAACTGACCTGAGTAAACTTACTGAGAAACTTAAAGATCTGGTACCTCCCCTAAGAGTATAAGAAATTGATGAGGTTTCTTCATTATAAAATGCCGAGTACCAGAATTCACACAAATAGTCATGGTACATTCTCCCTGGATTTAGGGTTAATGCACCATACAGAGGGCATGAGAGAAAGAAAGTATTCAATCTCCCAATGATAGATTGAGCAGGATGAGCACTGGAAAGCTTGGCCATCCAGTTATTCATGTTGATTCGAATAGCTTTTGCTTCAAGAGTGATGTGTCTAGGTTTAGTAACATTATCAACCGGAGCATATTCGGCAGATAAAAGATTTTTGGGCGAGTTTGACTGTCTAGGTGCCATTTATGATTGATAGATGAAAATGAAATTGAATAAATTAAGGGTTTAACATTCCCAACTCACCAACAAGATATTCAAAAGTTTTGACATCCAGTGGTTTTGTAAAAATGTCAGCGAGTTGTTTGTCAGTGGGGATAAAATGGAGTTCAATGTTTCCTTTCACAATATTATCACGAATGAAGTGATACCTGAGATCAATGTGCTTGGTTTTGGAGTGCATGACTGGATTGTTTGAGATAGCAATGGCACTGGTATTATCACAGAAGATTGGAGTCTTTGAATACTTAATACCATAATCAAGCAACTGGTTCTTCATCCAGAGTATCTGAGCACAACAACTGGCCATGGTCATCAAGAATTTCTGTGTGCCCCATCATCCTGCATACTTCCCTGTAATTTATGCCTGATGGAAGTTCGATGGGTAACTCATTCTGGTCAAGATAATTCAACTGTAAAACTGACCTGAGTAAACTTACTGAGAAACTTAAAGATCTGGTACCTCCCCTAAGAGTATAAGAAATTGATGAGGTTTCTTCATTATAAAATGCCGAGTACCAGAATTCACACAAATAGTCATGGTACATTCTCCCTGGATTTAGGGTTAATGCACCATACAGAGGGCATGAGAGAAAGAAAGTATTCAATCTCCCAATGATAGATTGAGCAGGATGAGCACTGGAAAGCTTGGCCATCCAGTTATTCATGTTGATTCGAATAGCTTTTGCTTCAAGAGTGATGTGTCTAGGTTTAGTAACATTATCAACCGGAGCATATTCGGCAGATAAAAGATTTTTGGGCGAGTTTGACTGTCTAGGTGCCATTTATGATTGATAGATGAAAATGAAAATGGGTATATAAAGGAGAGATAATGTGGAACTCAAACGGGTTAATTTGAAATTATCAAATATAATTTTGATCGGGTTTTGAGATCCGCATTAAGTACATCACATCACACATTAATGTGTGATGGTTCACCGCCCACAAAAACTAACAACTTGTTCTTTTTGTCTTCCCAAGGTAAAAATTACCATCATTACGTTTGAAAAATTACATGCCACGTAGGATTATGAGATAAATATCTTTGAAAAAGTTTGCTTACGTGGCACGCACAATGACCAAGTATAAAAAAAATTATTGTGACTCAATTCAGTCCATCTGGAGGTTGACTAGACACTCCAGTATCACTGGTGGATTAGTCCAGTGAAGCATGTACTGATGGTACACTGGAGGGACACTCCAGTAAAGTAACAGTGAAAACCATTTTGAAAGACTGGTAACTTCAAACATGCACGTCAACTAATACAGACAAATGAGAGGGACACATTTACAAGGAGACAAAGTCACCTCAAACACGCACTTCAACCTGTCCAATTACCAGTGAGAGGGACACATTTACAAAGCACCAGTAATATTTTCTGGACAATTCGTCCAGTAAGAAAATTATGTCCAGTGAGAAAATAACTTAATAAATTCCCCTTGAACTTTAAACATTTTTAAGAAAAATATATCTTTCAAAGTCTTCCCCCTGGAATGTTGATCCAGAAATCTATTAATGCAAAGATAGTACACAAAGGCGTTCGATATCTGGGCATTCATAAACTTATAAATCTTTAAATCAAAGATCCTTGATAGTACACAAAGGCGTTTAATACCAAGGTTCCAGATTTAAGGGTTTAACATTCCCAACTCACCAACAAGATATTCAAAAGTTTTGACATCTGGAGTGGGTTTAGATGGTGAAGAGTTCATATCATATTTCTTTAAAAGATCTCTAACATATTTTTCCTGATTAATAAAGATGCCATCTTTGTTTTGTTTAATCTGGAGTCCAAGAAAATATGTTAATTCACCCATCAAACTCATTTCATATTCAGTGGACATTATTTTTGAAAATTTCTTGCACATGTTTTCATCAGTAGACCCAAAAATAATATCATCAACATAAATTTGTACCATTAACAGATTACCTCGTTCATGAAGAATAAATAAGGTATTGTCAATTGCACCTCGTTTAAAACCATTTTTCAATAAATGTTTAGTCAGAGTGTCATACCAGGCACGTGGGGCTTGTCTGAGGCCATACAGCGCTTTGTCCAGACGATATACCCAATGTGGATGCTTTTCATCAACGAAACCTGGTGGTTGTCTGACATAAACTTCTTCTTCAAGCTTTCCATTCAAGAAGGCACTCTTTACATCCATCTGGTAGACCTTGAACTGATGATGAGCAGCGAATGCTAAGAATTTTCTGATCGCTTCAAGTCTAGCCACTGGAGCAAATGATTCATCAAAATCGACATCTGACTGGCAGTAGCCTTGTGCTACCAGTCTGGCCTTGTTTCTGATTACGTGGCCATCTTCATCTACCTTGTTCCTGAAGACCCATCTTGTTCCAATTGGTTCTTTCTTGCCAACTGGAAAAGGAACCAGATACCAGACCTTGTTCCTTTCAAACTGGTGAAGCTCTTCTTGCATAGCAGTCACCCAGCTTGGATCTTCCATAGCCTCGTCAATCTTCTTTGGTTCATTCAGTGATAAGAAACTGACATATAAGCATTGATCACTGGAGGCTCTTCTGGTCTGAACTCCTCGACTGGAGTCACCTATGATCTGATCAATAGGATGAGCTTTTGTCCATCTGGAGTACTGACCAGGATTGTTACTGACAACAATATCAGTGCAAGAATTCAGTTGAGTCTCCTCTGAAGTTGCTTCAGGAGGAGGTTCTTCATAAACTACTTCAACATCTTCATCTGATTCATTTAAATCACGATTTGCATCATGAAATTCTTCATATGAAGGCATTTCTTGTAGTATAGGTTCAGTTTGAATTTCTTCATTTGAACACAATTCTGGTATGCTCTCAACTAACACTGATACTGGGGGAGCAGTACGAACATCTGATCCAATATTAATTTCAGAGGGTAGTTTGAAAATAATAGAAGGATAGAATGGAGTACTACATGATTGTTTCTTCTTCTGAATAGGTTCCAGATCAGGATGACTGGAAACTTTCTCTTCTGAATCTTCTTTATTGTAGGAGTTCACTTTCTTCAACAGTAGTTTTTGTTGAAAACACTACTGGAGTTGATAGTTTAGAAACCTTTTTCTTTTTCTCAACTGGAGAAATAAATTTGTCTTTCTTTGCAAAAGGTTTAGTATTTTGTCTAGGGCCAGATGAAGTACCCTCAATAAAGTTTAATCTTGCATTAAAACTTTGTGATTGACGAGTCAGAATTTGAATCTGGCTCTCTAACCTGGACAAAATATTTTCTTCAGATGATACCTGAGCCTTTCCAGTTGTAGGCTTAGGTAAGGGATTGTTCTGAGGCAAAGGTCTATTCTGCTTAACCTCTGGGCAAAGAACTGGGAAAGTATTGGCCTTGGGAGTTACAGGCTCATCATAAACAGTGGTGGGCCTGAATCCCTCTGGTAATCGATCGATTACTGGTATTAATGATGCTACATGAGTATTTCCATCTAAATATGCACGTTTTTGAGTAGGAAATTGATTTACTCCAGCATCATATGGCTTTTTGGTTTCAAGCCATGATTTAATCACCAGTTTTTCTTTTTCTAAAATGATCTCAAGATCTTGTTTTTCTTGGATCAATTGTTCAGTTACCAGAACCTGGGCTTGAAATGCCAGTTCAATATCTTGAAGTTCTTTTAATTTTGATTTTAAAGCAGCCATTTCAGAGGAATCTGTTTCTAGACCATTTAGACTGTCAAATCTAACAGTTTCCACAAAAATTAAATCAGAATTTAGAGCTTCAGCGATGTCCAATTTAAGTTCAGGATTAGTTTCAAGATCATACTCACTAACCTTTTTAATAACAATGTCGACCCAACGACCAGATGTGACATCATCCTTCACCAGATGCTCTTGATCTGCCAGAGCCATAAAACAACAATCTCTTTCCTCTTCTTCATCGACTGATGAATCATCAGAGGGAACCCATGCTTCTTCAGTAGTTGCTATCATGCATTTGTTATTGTCTTCCATCTGTTTAGACAAGAGAGCAATCTGAGCCTTAAGCTTTTTGTATTTCAATTTATAGCTATCATCAGGCTTGTTATAAGAAGCAGTTGGACCAGACTGAGAGACAAACTGACTGGACCTGCACTCTTTCATGAAATGACCTTTTCTGCCATACTTAAAGCATGTCAGATTGGTCTTGTCAGTGGAAGAACTGGGTGCATGTTGTCCAGTGGGCCTATTTGCTCTGGCCTTAAAACGGTTAAACGTTTTGGCCATCATTGCAACCAGGTCATCACTGTCAGTTTCATCACAGTCTGGAGAGATATATTACAGACTCCAGAATCCATTAGTTCAGACATCATCTTCTTCATAGAAAATACATTCTCAGAAGATATTAATGCCGCACAAGGTGGTGCAGTATTAGTGACCACTGTGGAACTACTGGAAGCATGATTAAAAGAATCTTTTTCTGCCTCAATCCTCTGGACTTGATTTTCTTCAGTGAATCTGAAGGCTCCATACAATGTTGTCAAAGTATGGGAATGCAAGGTTTTACCTTGCCTCAAGACCAGAATCATGTGAGACCATTTTGTTGGAAGAATATCACAAAATTTCTCCAAAAGTATATCCTTGTCTTTTTCTACCCCTAGTCCTCTTAACTGGTTTATGATGCTCATAAATCTGGTGTAAGTACCAGTAAGGGACTCATTGGGGAGAGCAAAAAATGACTCATACTTTTTGTTTAAGGAGACTTTTATGGTAACAACAGTATCATCACCTCCCTCATGCTGGTTCACCAGTTCATCCCACATGCTTTTGGCACTGGGATAGAGAACTAGTGTGGGAATAAGAGTTTCTGGAACAGCCCCGAGGATCATATTTTTAAGAAGTGTATCAAGATTTACTAATCTTTTCTCCTCTTCGGACCAGTGTTCCTCTCTCTTTTCCTCCCACTTCTTGATCCTGTAGGGTCAAGAAGTGCATTGATAGGAAGTCTTGGCACATAGGGTCCTTCGTTTAAAATTTTCATCATATTCCTTTCAATACCAGTAACATGCAATATTATCCTAGCTTTCCACGTACCAAAGTCATCACTGCTCCCATTGAATTTAGGAACAGGATTATTCGAGTAATGCACATGCACATGTGGAGAAGCAGGAGGAGGAGGTGGTGGATTGTTATTTCCAGTGGGTGGTTCATTAAAATTTGTTTCATGAGTTTCTTGTTGATTTTCTGGGATTGCCATCGCGAAACAGATCTAGGTAAGTATATTAACCTTCTGCTCTGATACCAATTGTAAAGTCCCTCACACGATGGTTTAACCCACAAGTGTAAAATAACAAGACAAGTATGAACTAGAATCGGACTAGTATTACTTCAATATAAATATACAAGAATATAAACAAAGTAATAAATGACTTAAGCAATATTTAAACAAGTAAATAAATGGTGGAACACAAATGTAGTTTTCAAGTGTATTTTCTTTATTGATGTATAAACAAAATACAAGATCGTTGCGGAACCTAGATATTACACGTATGTAAGTATCTAAACAATCTTTGAATTACAAGTGATCTATACTTGCTAAATAAACTCCTTTTATCGATATACTTAGAGTTGTGAAGTATAACTGTTTAGATCGAGAGTATTTAAGCAAGTTCACCAATTTGCTAAAAAGTGATTTTCTCAAAGAAATGACTTTGTATTTATAGGCAACAAAATTCACCAGTGAATTTTGTGCCGTACAAATATGGTTGTATGCATTTAATGATCCGACAAGAACATTAAATGCATTGGATAAGGAATAAGGATAAAGTCACATCAAATGCAAGTGTATCCTTTTATCCAACCACCTTTACACACACACAAACTTTGGTAAAGAACAAGTGGATTGTTCTTTGGAAAGTGTGTAAAGGCAAAAGTCAATCCTCGATATCAGTGTTCAGACTAGTAAGGTCTAGAACACTGACAATCCTCCAGTGTGCAGATCTGGTAAGACTTCCAGTGGACTCCGCCATTTGTCAGTCTTCTTTATTCTTTCTTCAGTCTTTGACTTCAGTGAGAACGTCTTCAGTAGTGTAGATCTGGACTGGGGTGAAGTCCAGTGAGCTCATCTGGAGAATACTCCAGATTTCCTATACAAGTATTTGCTCACTGGTCTTCCATTATTTCTGGACAAATCTTCGGAGAGACTCCAGATTCCAAGTCTGGAGTAGGTCAGTTTCTGGACAGATCTTCAGTAAGGCTCCCGTAGTCGAGTCTGGAGCGAGTCCAATAAATCTGGACCTAACAGTATATCCTTGTCCTTCTCAACCCCAATACCTCTCAACTAGTTTATGATACTCATAAATCTGGTGTAAGTACCAGTGAGAGACTCATTAGGCTGAGCGAAAAATGACTCATACCTCTTGTTTAAGGAGACCTTTCTGGTGACAATGGTGTCATCTCCTCCTTCATGCTGGTTTAAAAGTTCATCCCACATGGTTTTAGCACTTGGAAAAAGAACTAGTGTGGGAATTAGGGTTTCAGGAACAGCCCCGAGGATCATGTTTTTGAGAAGGGTATCTAGATTTACCAATCTTCTCTCCTCTTCAGACCAGTGTTCCTCCTTCTTTTCCTGACCTCTTCTAGAACCAGTAGGATCAAGAAGATTATTAAGAGGTGATGTGGCGACATAAGGTCCTTCATTTAAAATTTTCATCATGTTTCTCTCAATACCAGTGATATGTAATATCATCCTAGCCTTCCACGTACCAAATTCATCGCTATTCCCACTGAATTTAGGAACAGGATTATTCGAGTAGTGCACATGCACATGTGGAGAAGCAGGAGTAGGAGGAGGAGGAGGTGGATTAGTGTTATTAACAATAGGTGGTTCATTATTTTGATCATTAACATTAACATTAGGATCGGGACTAAAATTAAAACTTGCTTGTGTATTTTCTGGAGTGGCCATCGAAGAAGCAGATCTAGGCAATGTTTAGCCTACCACTCTGATACCAATTGTAAAGTCCCTAGCACGAGATGGTTAACCCAAAAGGGTAAAATACAACAAGTCTAATAATCACTAGAATGGACTAGTATTACTTGAATATAAATGCAAGTATATAAACAAAGTAATACAAGACTAAAAGCAATAAAATAAAGGTGGAACACAATGTAATATTTTCAAGTGTATTTTATTTATGATGTTAAATAAAATACAAGGTTGTGCGGAATCAAGATAATACAAATATGTAAGTATCCTAACAACCTATGAATTACAAATGATCTATATTTACCAAATAAACTCTTTGGATTGAGATACTTAAAGTTGTGAAGTATCCCTG
This sequence comes from Erigeron breviscapus, assembly GCA_034093135.1. Classification (NCBI taxonomy): domain Eukaryota; kingdom Viridiplantae; phylum Streptophyta; class Magnoliopsida; order Asterales; family Asteraceae; genus Erigeron; species Erigeron breviscapus. The sequence goes on along the minus strand of CM067173.1, from coordinate 42,086,484 downwards.
TTTAAGATCGAGGGTATTTAGACAAATTCACCTTTAATGCTAAAAGTAATTTTCTCAAAGAAATGACTTTGTATTTATAGGTAAACAATTTCACCAGTGAAATTGTGCCGTACAAATATGGTTGCATGCATTTAATGAACCGACAAGATCATTAAATGCATTGGTTAAGGTACAAGGATAAAGTCACATCAATATGACTTTATTCTTTTAACCAACCACCTTCACACACGTAGGTACTTTAGTAAAGAACAAATGGAATGTTCTTTGAAAAGTGTGTAAAGGCAAAAAGTCAATTCCTCGATATCAGTGTTCAGACTTGTAAGGTCTAGAACACTGACAATCCTCCAGTGTTCAGATCTGGTAAGACTTCCAGTGGACTCCGCCATTTGTCAGTCTTCTTTATTCTGACTTCAGTCTTTGACTTCAGTGAGAATGTCTTCAGTAAAATAGATCTGGACTGGGGTGAAGTCCAGTGAGCTAATCTGGAGAATACTCCAGATTTCCTATACAAGTATTTGCTCACTGGTCTTCCATTATTTCTGAACAAATCTTCAGAGGGACTCCAGATTCCAAGTCTGGAGTAGGTCCAGTAAATATCATTTCTGGACAGATTCTTCAGTAAGGCTCCAGTAGTCGAGTCTGGAGCGAGTCCAGTAAATCTGGACCTAACATAAAGACAAGTGGAATGTTCTTCGAAAAGTGTGTAAAGGCAAAAAGTCAATTCCTCGTAATCAGTGTTCAGACTTGTAAGGTCTAGAACACTGACAAAGCTCCAGTCGTAGATCTGGTAAGACTTCCAGTGGACTCCGCCATTTGTCAGTCTTCTTTATTCTAACTTCAGTCTTTGACTTCAGTGAGAATGTCTTCAGTAGAATAGATCTGGACTGGGGTGAAGTCCAGTGAGCTGAAATCTGGAAGACTCCAGATTTCCTATACAAGTATTTTGCTCACTGGTCTTCCATTATTTCTGAACAAATCTTCAGTAGGACTCCAGACTTTTCGTCTGGAGTGGGTCCAGTAAAACTGACCCTAACAGCTATGCAGATGAAAGGCCTCACACCATCCTGGAGGTTCTTTTTTGTTCATCTGGTGGAATGCATGGGTGGGAGTTCTGGTGGATTGGACCAGATTAACTCCACACAGGCTGAAATGGCTTATTGCCTGTGGTATGGACTTAGAGTAGATTTCGCGGAGATCCTTTTCAGGGGACTGGTGCAGAAACTAAAGGGCACCAGAGGATTATGCATTCCCTTCTCCAGGTATCTATCTCTTTGCTTCAGAATAATTATGGGGAGTGAACAATATAATGACACAACTTCACTCTACACTGCCCCAGAATTAATGAGTCTCGAATCCCTTGTTTCTCATGAAGGGGAGGTTGAGATTCCTTCGAGAATGTTGCTGGCATTCTCTAAAATCGATGCACCAATACCAGGTGGCTCGGAAATGCAACTAGGCGGGCCTCAAAATAATGAGGGACCCACCGGTTCGTCTACTGGCAATGAGACAGTTGTTGGGCCTGAACAACAGTCTAACCCTGCCAGTTCTAGTGTGTCAGTCCCTTCCACTATCACTGGAGACCTCCCAACAGGTCTTCAGGGTACTCCAAAGGCTAAACAAACCCGTCGCCCTAGACAAAGGTCAGTACTAGCCACTGACAGTAGTAACCCATCCAGCCCTCCAGTTTCCTCCCAACAGGTCTTCAGGGTACTCCAAAGGCTAAACAAACCCGTCGCCCTAGACAAAGGTCAGTACTAGCCACTGACAGTAGTAACCCATCCAGCCCTCCACTTTCCTCCCAACAGGATGTTGGAGAATGTCCAAGGGATACACCGCAAGCAACCACTTCCGAAACCGCTGTAGAAGGAAGTGGTGAAAAGAATACTGGGTCAACCCAACCCAGAGTAGAGTTAGAGTCTGCACAAAGTGTCGATGGCCAAACTTCTAACACTACTATTGCGCGAACTGATGAAGTCGCTGACCAGTCACAACTGGCGACTGAAGTTCCAAACTCTTCGGCCGATGAAGTTATGACTGGAGATAGAGCAGTTGTAACTGAGGCAACCCCGGTGACCTCTATTCCTAGCGATGATGTCACCACGACTGAGCCCCAAACTGATGCAACTATCCAGGAAACTGGAGAAGTTCATCAGGAGACTGAACAATCTGTTCAGCCACCTGAGACATTCATGGATCTGGACATGGGTGTTAATGAAGGTGAAATACTGAAATCCAAATAGAGTCTTCGGACTCTGAATGAACTGCTTCAGACACTGAGATATTTGATTCTTCTGTAGAAGATCAATACCCTTCATCTCATGTCTCGCCACCAGATGCTTCCATTTTACTTTCACCCCCTACTACAAATGTGCTCACTGAAATTCCATCACCTCAATCTGGATATGTGTCTAGAAATAGACATATGGCACCACCACCATCATCTGGCATGATATCTCTTTTTAGAGATAGAAGTATGCCACCACCGCCGCCGTTGAATATACCTGAGAATACTCAGTATATTCAACCCATTGATCTCTCTATTCGTCCTTCTTCCTTCCCACAATCTGCTTCAATTCCTTCTGCTGCTGGTCAGTCAACTAATGAGGCTTCTCTTAATGTGCCTCCTCCAGTTGCTCCAGTGGAACCTGTTGCTGGTCTAGTTACTCTTCCTCATTTGTCACTGGATGCTCAAGTGGTCTCTGCCAAAGCCGATATCCAAAACCTTCTTAAAAGGGTGGAGGATATTCAAAAGACCTTTGACAAGAATGCCAAATCTATCTCTAAGTATGTGAAAAACAGTGAAACTGATATGCCTAATTTTATACCCATTTCCCACGTCGTATTTAATTGTTTTTAAGTGCTTTTCGAGTCGTTTTTGTATACATTTGGTGCGTTTATGGTATTTGTTAGTGTTTCAGGATATTAACAGGTACTTGAGCATAATTCTGGAGAAAACGACATTTTAAGGTGAAATGAGTGCTCACGGAAGGTTTACTAGACACGAATATGAAGATTGAAGTTGTTCAGTACCATGATGCGGCGCAGTCATATGACTGTGCCGCACTGGCATGTTACCTGAAGGACTACGACGCAGTCACAAGACTGCGTCGCATCCAATTGTTCGAAAGTTAGACTGCGCCGCAGTCATCTATGTTGCGTCGTAGTACCACAAGTCTTCAGCAGGTCTTTGGTCAACGAAAGTCAACAAGTCAAAGCAGTCAACACCCAACTGCGCCGCAGTAGGTGGACTACGCCGCAGTTCGAGTCGGGAATTTTATGATTTTTAGGGAAAAATATAAATAGCTTGCAAAAAATTCCATAAACCCTATTCTACTATTCCCAACCATTTTTGAGCACTTTGAAGCAGATTTTCATCAGTTTTATAATCTTTGAAGATCAAGAACGAGATTGGACGATTTCCGTTATTTGCTTTTCATTTATTATCATTCGGTAACAATGAATTCTTCAATTTTGATTTGTCATTTCATTTCAATAATGAGTAGCTAATCACTTTATCATCCATCTTGATGAAGTGAGACAATATATAAGGATTGCACAATTTTATTAATTCAATGTTGATTTCATTTAACGTTATATCGAGATCTTAGTGTATTTCTTCCTTTTAATTTATCTTGAATTGGTTGGTGATGTATGTGTGTCTTTAATGGTAATTATTGATTTCAAATATTTCATTTTGATTGTTTGGGTACAAACAATTGGGTCTATGACGGGTACGGTAGATAATCGTTCATGATAATAGGAAGAAATGTGTTAACGGTTGGGTACAATCGATAGAAATAATTGTTATTTTAATAACCAAAACAATTGTTTGATTAGGGAAGTTATAAAAGATGTCTTGGGGTACCGGTCTTTGTAACGAAACTAGTTTAAGCAAGAGAGTCAAATAATGTCATTAACTTGACGGGTACGGGGTTGGTGCTTTGTTTGAGTCTCGGTTATTTAATCAACTTAAATTGAAATTGAACTTCATTTATGTGCAATCTGAACATGTTGTTGAAGAACCAATTCAAATATGCTGATTAAAAACCGAGAACTAAACAAAGACTCACCCCGTACCCGTCAAGTTAATGACATTATTTGACTCTCTTTCTTAAACTAGTTTCATTACAAAGACCGGTACCCCAAGACATCTTTTATAACTTCCCTAATCAAACAATTGTTTTGGTTATTGAAATAAAAATTATTTCTATCGATTGTACCCAACCGTTAACATATTTCTTCCTATTATCATGAACGATTATCTACCGTACCCGTCATAGACCCAATTGTTTGTACCCAAACAATCAAAATGAAATATATGAAATCAATAATTACCATTAAAGACACACATACATCACCAACCAATTCAAGATAAATTAAAAGGAAGAAATACGCTAAGATCTCGATATAACGTTAAATGAAATCAACATTGAATTAATAAAATTGTGCAATCCTTACATATTGTCTCACTTCATCAAGATGGATGATAAAGTGATTAGCTACTCATTATTGAAATGAAATGACAAATCAAAATTGAAGAATTCATTGTTACCGAATGATAATAAATGAAAAGCAAATAATGGAAATCGTCCAATCTCGTTCTTGATCTTCAAAGATGATAAAACTGATGAAAATCTGCTTCAAAGTGCTCAAAAATGGATGGGAATAGTAGAATAGGGTTTATGGAATTTTTTGCAAGCTATTTATATTTTTCCCTAAAAATCATAAAATTCCCGACTCGAACTGCGGCGTAGTCCACCTACTGCGGCGCAGTTGGGTGTTGACTGCTTTGACTTGTTGACTTTCGTTGACCAAAGACCTGCTGAAGACTTGTGGTACTGCGACGCAGCATAGATGACTGCGGCGCAGTCTAACTTTCAAACAATTGGATGCGGCACAGTCTTGTGACTGCGTCGCAGTCCTTCAGGTAACATGCCAGTACAGCGCAGTCTTATGACTGTGGCGCATCATGGTACTGAACAGCTTCAATCTTCATATTCGTGTCTAGTAAACCTTCCGTGAGCACTCATTTCACCTTAAAATGTCGTTTTCTCCAGAATTATGCTCAAGTACCTGTTAATATCCTGAAACACTAACAAATACCATAAACGCACCAAATGTATACAAAAACGACTCGAAAAGCACTTAAAAACAATGAAATACGACGTGGGAAATGGGTATAAAATTAGGCATATCAGAAACAAATCAAAAGATGGTCGACTTGGGGATAAATAAGTATGCTGGAAATGAAGATTTGGTATTCAACAAGCTGAATGAGTTAGTCACTAGCTGCAACACCATGGCTCAAATACTTAAAGAAGCTTTTGAGCTAACTCAAACCAAGGTCCACTCCTCCATCTATAGTCTTCTCAATAATACTGTCAGAACTTCCTCAGAAGACATTAAAGAACTGGAGAAAAAGGTTGAAGAATTAGTACAAAAACCTGGAGTGGATACTGAATAGCTTGGGCAACAGTTTGCAACTTCTGTTGGTCAGCAGATACAAAGTGCCTTGGCTGCCAGAGAAGAAAGATTTCTCCAAAGGGTGATGTCTGAGATCACCAAGATTGCTCCTTCACAGGTTGACCTGGACCCACTTACTTCTCAGGTTGATTTGTTGAAGGGTAGTCTCGATAATCTGGCTGCCAAGGTCAATGAACACTCCACTACCATTGAAAACTTGGCAACTGAAGTTGGCAAGGAAAAGGAGAAAGAAGTGGTTAAGGAAAAAGAGTTTGTGACTGCTGGTCTCTCTCAAGAAGATTCTAAAGTGTTAAAAGATTTGAAGACTGGCCAGGACCAAGTATCTGGCAATGTTCTGGCCCAGTCGAGAGAGACCAATCATCTCTGGAGAACTATCCGGATGATTTGCACAGTCTTCAGATAGTGCAAGGACATGCAGTCATGGCAGAGTCTAGACAGGCTACCACATAGCAATTCTGATTGGGAAGCCATTCGTGCAGGTGTAGACCCTGCCAAGGGGGAAAGAAGTGCAGTCCTTGCACCCAGATCAAGTGATAGGCAAGTAGTTGAGGCTGCCAGTACTGATGCTGGTCAGCATGTTATTGAACAATTTGAAGATGTTGGTGATAGGGGGTGTAACACCCGTCATTTTAAAAACCTGGATTTCAAAAAACTTTTGCCAAACGACGTTTAAAACGTAGCGGAAATAGGATCACTTAAAAAAACTGCTTCATCCATAACGGATGGTACCTTTCATTAAAGTTTGGTGTTACTAATAGCATCATCGTAATAGTCAAAGTAAAATCCAAGTTATGGCACTAACATAATTGCCATCAACACTACAAGAGACGTAAATCATAAATAAAGTAGCCGAACATATGGCTATGGGTAAAGTCTAATCATAGGAGACTAATGCTAATCTTCCTTTATTCTTCTACCCATCTCACGATCCCCGCACTTCACTAGCTTATACCTGCTTATCCTGAAGGACACAACATTTTCATAAAAGCAAGTGTTAGCTAATAAAATTAGCTAAGTAAGATACACACATTTTTGATAAAACGTTCTTCATTTTACTTTCATAAAACTTCGTCATATTTTACTTATCAAACGTAACCACATTACATATCATCCACAACAATCATAGATCAACCCATACATCCCTTTTCCCACATTGTATCACATTTCATTTCATATCATCATATCATCATATACCCTCTTCTTAATCAATATCTTATATCATATCAACATAGACTTACCACTAAAACATAACTTCATATCATATCTTGGCATTTCACACATAAACTTGTCACACGTATTCATATTAGCACATATTCTCACGTCACATCGTGATCTCACAACGTAAAGCACATATATTTCTTTCACACATATCTTATTATCAACTTAATCAGCTTAATCAACTTCATCTCACGTCTTACATATCACACATAAACATATCGCACATATATGTATAGCACATGTAGGATATATACTCCTAATTGTGCCTATGTATCATTCTTATCACACGTCTCAACACATCTCATTAAATCCCACATCACATTGTAATCCCACGTCTTAAATTACATGTACATCTTTCTCACATATTCATATATTTATCTTAATCAACTTATTCCCACATCTTACATCTTTAATCAGTTTACATACTACGCACGATTTCCCACGTCTTAACTTTTAGGAAAGGCAAAGCCATTTCCATAGTATCTCATCATGCTTTTAACATTGGTGGTTAGTCACTCCACCCGGAAATACTAGTCCCACGTAACTATGCCGCAAGGAGCCACTCAAGCGACCACGTAAGCTCTAGCTTGGCATAAACTAGCACGGGTTAAGCTTAACACTTCCCACATCAATCTCACGTATTTAGCTATAGCATTTCCCACGTATTTATATCTTTCTTACTTTTACGCACTACACTAAGGCTAGAACGATTTCCCACATTTCACACTTTACTTTAACATTAGGTATATTCATTACCTAACTAATCCCACATCTACTTTAATGTTTAATCCCACTAACGTACACAACTCATAACATTTCTTACGTATATCTAGTGAACTAGACATTATCACACTTAAGTCTCACATATAATTCATCACGTATCATCGTCAAATCATACATCAACATCATTAATCCCACATCTACTTTAGTGTTTAATCCTACTAACGTGTACAGATCATAGCATTCCTACGTGTAACACACTTAAATCCCACATATATTTCATCATATATCATAATCAATCATAGCATCAATATAATCAACATCACAATAAATATCGTTAAGATATCATGGCAGCAACATTATGTTCATAGTACTACATATGCACATAACTACTTCATATTTAAGCGTCATCATAACATAATAAACCACTTCAGCATGCATACATTCCCACATAACCTCCCGCATAACCCGGAAAACCAACACACATAAGATAATCCAATTAAGAGGTTAATTATAGAAAACCACTTTTTGTTGTGCCTCCAGCGTGAGAAAAGTCATGTATCTTACCTGACGACGAGCACAACGATCAACAAGCAACTTTAACGTATCTTTCTTGAGTTCCCAACTACCTAGCACACACATATAATCGACATGTAACATAAACGGGACCTTAAAGAACATCTCCAAGTTCCCTAAACATCAACATAACTTATACCTAAGGTCTACGGGTCAAATGAGCACTAAAACAAGCCTAAACGACCACCAGACCCCCAAGTGCGCCGCACCCCCCATCTGTGCGTCGCACCAACACCCAGCAACTTCAGCCCAGCACCAGGTGCGCCGCACCAAGGCCCAGGTGCGCCGCACCTCAGGTGTCGACCAGCAAAATCAACTTTGTTTCTCTTCGTTCACCTTCCAAACGGATCCCAAACCTCCACCACGACTTACACCCATTAAATTGACATCAAATAGGTCACAATTAAGCATTTGAAAACATCAATCAATCCTTGAATCAATTGCATAAATGAATCCCTCTTTTTGATCATCAAAACGACTCGAAACCGCAACGTTTGGTTCCAAAAACACAATTGAACACACATGGATCTAATTAAACACCTAGGATTCACTTATTTACATATAAACAACATTATTCAACATTAAAGTTTGCATCTTGACATAGTTAATCAACTCTATTAACGATTATAATCACGAAAACAACGTTTTTGACCTAAAACATCATGATCAAGGAACCCCAACCCTTTAGGCCGAATCTACAGGGGTAAATCCTAATTGAAAACCTGATTAACAATCAGTAGGTGATGCTATACCTGTAGGCTTGATCAACGGATCGAAAAGCACTCGAATTCCCTTCCAAAATCTCCCGAAATCAACTATAACTTGAAGATTAGATCTAAGCTTTTGTTTGCAGGTGTTTCTAGGGTTTTGTAACTGATCAAAAGGGTTCTTGGTCGACCATAGGCGCCTTATATACTGGAGACAACTTTCAATTTTACATCTAGGCCCTCGCACTTCGTTATAACTCGTTTTGGCACTTAACGGCTCGTTTAACGCCCACAGAAACACTTATCGACCCTTAAATCTTATCGGGAACATTAAATGACTTCATTTATCATTATCTACTTTAATTTCATTATTTTAAATCATTTTAACACATAACTCACGTAATTCGTTTAATTCACATAAGCACATATACAACACATAGTTACTAACGGTCACTAACGACAAGTTGACGGTCAACGTCAAAAGTCAAACTTGATAAGTTTGGGATGTTACAGGGGGAATGTAGACAAGGGCAAAGGAAAAGCCACTGAAACTGCCCTTGTGCCGGCTACTGAAACACAAGCAAAGGCAACTGGTACTGAAGCCAGTGTGCTCAAAACTGGCAACATTGATCAACTTCCTCCAGTGACTGAAAGTGAAAGCAGGAGCCTAGATGCAATTGGTCGTGCCTTGAAAGAAAGAAAAAGAAAAAGAAAATAAGACCAAAGGCTGGCCAGGGATCAAATTAAAGATCTAGGTGTCCTGGATGCAACTGATGCTGGATTGTTAGGCATCACAGGAGCAATATGCACAAGTAAAGAATGATCAAAGGATAGGGGTGCTTTAATGGAGAAACTTGATATTGAACTTGAAAAAGACTATCCAGATGATGAAGTTGCTTTCGATGCCAAGACAATAAATGTTTCAGTAAAGAAGGCTAAAGAAATGAGAGCCCTTGGGATTGAAAGAAGAATCTACAATGTGGATAAAGTTATTAAAAGGGTGTTGAATCCACACAAGTCCAAAGGTCAACAAAGAAGAAAACCCTTGCCAAGGGATGCAGACCTGAGGACATTCATTGAACCAACTGGAGAAGTGTCCAATGATGACATTAAGGTTGTTGTGCATGCTGCTGGCGCTGGTGTACCAAATATTTCAAATGAATCTGAAGCAAGAGCCTAATATCCATCAGTAATGGAAAAGAGAAGACACAATGGCACCATAAATGGGGTTAATGTGTTCATCAAACCAGGGACGAAGGTTTTCACTGTCCAGGTCAGTTACACCAGAGGGCCATTGGTTAAAACTGACAATCCTTCAGTGCTCCAGTATGGGTTTAGTGAATGGGTGGAAATGGTGAATGTGTTGGAAGCTAAGCAAGTTAAAAATAGGATTGAGAAAGCATGGACTAATTTGTTGAAGGGTAAAATCCAACATAAAGAAAATCTGGAGCTCAGATTACATATTGACCCTGAAGACACTCAACCTATTGGTTCACTGCATAAGAGAAGGAGAACTGGTGAAGGGCAATCTGTTTAAGTTCTACTTCTTCTTATCTACTTGTATTTTTATTTGCATTCTTGTAACTTGATGTAAATTTTTCCTTCCATGTATATATACAAGTTGCCAGTTTGTAACCAACATGATAGATAAGTGATTAAATCTAACAAACTCAAAAGAAAAACCCAAGGCATTTAATGATCTATAAAAATGCCTTGGAAAATTAGATAGATTTAGTCAAAACAAGTCTTTCAAGGTTGTACATTGCATAGATAGAAAACTTGAAAAGACTTGGCAATATTTCAAGACAAATAGGGAAAATTTGTTAGGTCCAGTTTTACTGAAGAAACTGGAGCGTCTCCAGTTGCACCTGGAGACAAGAAGATTTGTCCAGAAATATATGAAGTCCAGTGGCCAGTGTACAGTTGATGTCACTGGAGACTTCACTCCAGTTAAGATCTGATCAAAACCTGAAGACATTCCAATTGAAGTCAAAGACAACAAGTGGAAGAAAGAGAATGACCATGGCAGCGAAGCCCAGTGGACATGCTGCCCAGATCGAGACTGGAGATCATCAGTGTAAAGTACTTACAAAGCTTTACACTGATTACGAGGAAGATCTTTTTACTTTATGTACTATTATCCGGACAATACACATTGTCTATGATTAAAGTACAAAAGTGCATAAAGTAGGTTGGATAAAGTGACTTTATGTCTTACTTTATCAAGCATGTTCAAGGAATTAAATGCAATTTCTTAAATGCTCTCAACCATATTTGTACGGCAAGGTTGTCATCCCAATGTCAACCCTTGCCTATAAATAGAGGTCTTTGTACAACCAATAAACAACTTTGCATATTCAGACATTTGCATTCTTGGTGAACTTGTGCAATATTCTCTCAATCGCAAAAAGGGACATTTCACAACTTTAAGTGTTTTGATTGATAAGAGAATTTCCACGTATAGATCGATTGTATTTCATAGGTTGTTAGGATATTTACATCTTTGTATTATCTTGGTTCCGCAACAACCTTGTAATTTATTTAAATTAATAAATAAATTACACTTGAAAATTACATATTGTCTCACCAATTTACTTTACAAGTATTTACTTATTGCATTGTCTTTTACTTATTCAATTGTCACCTTAATAAGTAATCCTCCAGATTAACCTGGTATACTGTTCACTGCAACTGGTCACCTCCAGATCAGTGAACGTATTGCAAAGTAATCTCACCATTGACATAGATGTGTCTTTAGTAGTACCATCTCTTGAGTTGGGACTTACACATGGACTTTGACTTTGACTGAATATACGTATATATGTGTTTTTATACATGAAAAACATATTGTGTTCTATAATCATGAGTGTTTGATGAAATAATCGCACTATGGCACAACCGAGGGGGTGTGAGAGTTTAGATGGGGTTTTATAGGCGATTCCCTACCGGTAATAGGGATGCGGCCGCTTTACGCCTAGTTTATGTCGTGTGTTACTGCCGGACCTTAGGGGTCGGCATGGTGTTGTGAATAAGATGGGTATTGAATGTTATGTGTGTCGTATGATATCTCCTCTTTATATAGAGGGTAGAAAACTTGGAGGGGAAAGAAAAAAAAAAAAAAAAAAAAAAAAAAAAAAAAAAAAAAAAAAAAAAAAAAAAAAAAAAAAAAACCCCCCCCCCCCCCCCCCCCCCCCCCCCCCCCCCCCCCCCCCCCCCCCCCGCCCTCCCTCCCCCCCCCCCAGAAACTCCCCTTGGAGAGGAGGGTAAGAGAATTAGGGTAAATCTCTTCCTCTTTTAAAGATATCTTTTATCTTTTAGGGAGATTCGTGATGATCTCTTAAGGAGCCGTGTCCGAAGCCTTCGGGCTTATGTATATTGTCTTATTCGGATAATCATGGAAAGAATCTATATCCAATCTCTTTGATATATTTCCTCGGAGCTGGGTATTTGTTACCTCGGGAGCTCCGGAATGATTGTATTAATCGGAGGTTGGGCTCCGTTCTGAGTATGTAGATAAGTAATTTTTACCTGTACGAAGGTGCCTTCGTATCTTTTTCGGGTACGGAGGTAAAGCTCCGTGTAGGGTATATCATCAAGCCCCCCAGTCTAACTGGAGAGGCTGCCTGCAGAGTGTCCGGTTAGACTTTTGAAAATGTGCTTCGTTGCTCCGTTTCTCAACTTGCCCATCTTATCAGTTAATCAATCATTGATTCGGCATTTACTTATTTCAGACGTCTTAATTACGGCTTATCCCTTTATAACAACTTGTTGGCACGGAACTCGGTTTAACTTTTCACTGGTTGGTACCCATGATTATTACCCGATATAAATACCAACTCTGTGACAACTCGTAATTAATTAACATCGGGTTAGTCCTAATCTCAATTAAACAGTCATTTGACGTGGAACTTATTAGACTTTTGGACTTTTGACTTAGTCAAAATAGACGTATCTTGATGACGTAGACTATTAGCTATCTAGACGAATGCCGAGTCTTTAAATAACTTTAAATTAATATTTAAAGGTTATGTCTTGAACAAAATAATTAGACTGTCTAGACTTAATATTATAAAGTTCCCTTTGACGAAACTTTATTGGCTTGTCTTGACTAAAATGACACGAGGGAAAAATACCTTTATTTTACATTTTAAACTTTTGGTCAAACGGTATTAAATCGTAAGCATTTTTCCAAATTTGGGGTATTTAAATGACCGAAAAGGAGCCACATAGGCCGGCCCCTTTGTTTGTGGCTGCAGAATGAGGCCACTGCGGCGCAGTGGCATGGGCTTAGCCCCACTGCGGCGCAGTGGCTAGGGCTGGTTGTGCATTTTTAGCTCACTGCGGCGCAGTGAGCTTGGCGATAGCTCACTGCGGCGCAGTGTCATTTCTCGGCCCTTTTGTTCACTTAGCCCACTGCGGCGCAGTGAGCATAGTTCTGGCTCACTGCGGCGCAGTGGTAACTGGCTGGAACTTTTGACTTTTCATTCAAATTTAGTAATAAAAGACGAACTTGAGTCAAATAATATTAAACGTCGAATCACATTCTCGGTAACGGCATTCTAGGATTGATAGCTAAGTAGTGGTACGTAGGATACTTGTCGTCGTGAGATTTGATCCTCACCATTGGTACTCTTATCCTAGGTTTTGGATAGACGTGGAGACTAGACTGCTCATATTCTCGAACTACTCATTCTTTAGCTCGTAGACTGCTAAGGTGAGTTTATGGCGCCCTTTTTCCTTTACTTTGGGCCTGAAAGCATGTACTGTATACACGACTACTTTGTAAATGATTTGTCTTTGTCTACGCCATGAGATTTGGTAAATGAAATCATTTGTCTTATATCTGCCATGAGACGGCTGTCTAAAAATGTGTATACATGTCTTATGAAAATTGATCTATATGTCTTGACTTGCCATGTTGTCGGCTGACTAAACTGTTTCTTGTGTTTTGACAAATTAAAATGATCCCCCCTCTTGTAGTATTATTTAGGTTAGACTTCGGTCTGAACCGTCTTGTCATATTATTTAGGTTAGACTTCGGTCTGAACCGTCTTGTCATATTATTTAGGTTAGACTTCGGTCTGAACCGTCTTGTCATATATATTTAGGTTAGACTTCGGTCTGAACCGTCTTGTCATATTATTTAGGTTAGACTTCGGTCTGAACCGTCTTGTCATATATATTTAGGTTAGACTTCGGTCTGAACCGTCTTGTCATATTATTTAGGTTAGACTTCGGTCTGAACCGTCTTGTCATATTATTTAGGTTAGACTTCGGTCTGAACCGTCTTGTCATATATATTTAGGTTAGACTTCGGTCTGAACCGTCTTGTCATATATATTTAGGTTAGACTTCGGTCTGAACCGTCTTGTCATATATATTTAGGTTAGACTTCGGTCTGAACCGTCTTGTCATATATATTTAGGTTAGACTTCGGTCTGAACCGTCTTGTCATATATATTTAGGTTAGACTTCGGTCTGAACCGTCTTGTCATATTATTTAGGTTAGACTTCGGTCTGAACCGTCTTGTCATATTATTTAGGTTAGACTTCGGTCTGAACCGTCTTGTCATATTATTTAGGTTAGACTTCGGTCTGAACCGTCTTGTCATATTATTTAGGTTAGACTTCGGTCTGAACCGTCTTGTCATATTATTTAGGTTAGACTTCGGTCTGAACCGTCTTGTCATATTATTTAGGTTAGACTTCGGTCTGAACCGTCTTGTCATATATATTTAGGTTAGACTTCGGTCTGAACCGTCTTGTCATATATATTTAGGTTAGACTTCGGTCTGAACCGTCTTGTCATATTATTTAGGTTAGACTTCGGTCTGAACCGTCTTGTCATATTATTTAGGTTAGACTTCGGTCTGAACCGTCTTGTCATATTATTTAGGTTAGACTTCGGTCTGAACCGTCTTGTCATATATATTTAGGTTAGACTTCGGTCTGAACCGTCTTGTCATATTATTTAGGTTAGACTTCGGTCTGAACCGTCTTGTCATATTATTTAGGTTAGACTTCGGTCTGAACCGTCTTGTCATATATATTTAGGTTAGACTTCGGTCTGAACCGTCTTGTCATATTATTTAGGTTAGACTTCGGTCTGAACCGTCTTGTCATATTATTTAGGTTAGACTTCGGTCTGAACCGTCTTGTCATATATATTTAGGTTAGACTTCGGTCTGAACCGTCTTGTCATATTATTTAGGTTAGACTTCGGTCTGAACCGTCTTGTCATATATATTTAGGTTAGACTTCGGTCTGAACCGTCTTGTCATATTATTTAGGTTAGACTTCGGTCTGAACCGTCTTGTCATATATATTTAGGTTAGACTTCGGTCTGAACCGTCTTGTCATATTATTTAGGTTAGACTTCGGTCTGAACCGTCTTGTCATATATATTTAGGTTAGACTTCGGTCTGAACCGTCTTGTCATATATATTTAGGTTAGACTTCGGTCTGAACCGTCTTGTCATATTATTTAGGTTAGACTTCGGTCTGAACCGTCTTGTCATATTATTTAGGTTAGACTTCGGTCTGAACCGTCTTGTCATATTATTTAGGTTAGACTTCGGTCTGAACCGTCTTGTCATATTATTTAGGTTAGACTTCGGTCTGAACCGTCTTGTCATATTATTTAGGTTAGACTTCGGTCTGAACCGTCTTGTCATATATATTTAGGTTAGACTTCGGTCTGAACCGTCTTGTCATATATATTTAGGTTAGACTTCGGTCTGAACCGTCTTGTCATATTATTTAGGTTAGACTTCGGTCTGAACCGTCTTGTCATATATATTTAGGTTAGACTTCGGTCTGAACCGTCTTGTCATATTATTTAGGTTAGACTTCGGTCTGAACCGTCTTGTCATATTATTTAGGTTAGACTTCGGTCTGAACCGTCTTGTCATATTATTTAGGTTAGACTTCGGTCTGAACCGTCTTGTCATATTATTTAGGTTAGACTTCGGTCTGAACCGTCTTGTCATATTATTTAGGTTAGACTTCGGTCTGAACCGTCTTGTCATATTATTTAGGTTAGACTTCGGTCTGAACCGTCTTGTCATATTATTTAGGTTAGACTTCGGTCTGAACCGTCTTGTCATATATATTTAGGTTAGACTTCGGTCTGAACCGTCTTGTCATATTATTTAGGTTAGACTTCGGTCTGAACCGTCTGGTCATATTATGTAGGTTAGACTTCGGTCTGAACCCTTGTCATATAAATAACTCTTTGTCAAAAAACTAATTATATACCAACTAATTAATAAAACAATTAACTAATTAATTCCCTAAAACGATCTATCATGCATGCAATATAACCAACTAATTAATAAATAAATAAACAAAGAAAGAAACCTAACCTCTTTGTAGAAACCCGGAGACGAGAACTCCGTCACGTACTAGAGCCCAAGTGTAGGAACTTCTCTACAGACTCGTATACACGAACGGATCTTCGGCACTTAGCTAAGTGCTAGCTATAACTCCACGTTATAACAAAAGCCCACCATAAAAACAGCTAGAAAGCTTTAGTCGAAATCCCTAACCAAATTGGTTAGGGAATTTCGACCCTAGCTCATAAGGGAGAGACGAATTGTATATGAAAACCTTGGAAAAGCCCTCTATTTATAAGAGTGTAAAACCCTTGGGGTTTTTCTAAGTTTCTATGTGGGATAGGAAAAGGAGTTACCAAAAATCATTTTCCTTCCCCTTCTCCAATTCGTGACCGCCCTTGGGCTTTCTCCATGGGCCAATCTTGTTTGGCCCATGGTCAAATGGATTGGCCCATAGTGCCTAGGTGCCCGATCCGATTTTGATCCGCGACCCAAATTTCATTTCCAAATCTATTTTTGGAAACTTTCCAAAAACTTATTTTTTAGAAACTTCTAGTTATTATCTTTTACAACGGCTCTTTTGTTATTTATATGAAGTTCAACTAAGGCTTCCTTATTCTTCGCATGCGACCCTAAAGGTTCATAGATATGAAGCCGTAAAATATATTGGAATATTCTCATAATTTCAACAAGATGATCCTCATCCCTCTTCATAATCCTTATAGAGAATGGTCTCTTTAATAGAAACTTGTTGCTTATCCACTATTATATCACGGTTAGAATTACCACCTGTTATGAATTTCATTTTTTGTAGGTTACGTCGAGGTTGATAGACGATATTCTTGATTTAATTCTTTTGGAGCAGTTTCTGTTGCTCATGAGTCACGGGTTCTTGTTTTTTTTTTTTTATAACTAAAATTCCTATTTGGAACATGAAGCGCATAAAATTCCGGATGTTGGTTAGGAGACCCTATAAATAAACTATATTAGTGAAATTGGATAATTTTGATTAAAAAAACAATTTCATTACAAATTTGAAAGAAAGAAATTACATTTAGAAATATTTAATCTTAAACATTAAGTGTAATTAGATATTTAACAAACCAATCTTAAAAAATATACTATATAAAATGAACTAGAATTTCTTTAACTGGACTTATCATATTTTCACCTTAATGTTACAGTATATAAATGCAAGACATCAAACACAAATTGAATAATATATCATGTAAATTTAAGTATTAGATTTCAAAGCAATAATTACATATAAGATTTAATTGCCTATTATATTGTTATTACAGAATAAAGTTACCGTATTAATCATATAAATTTGGGATAAGTATATGTGAATGTAGCTAACTATGGACGAATGTCTATATTGTGAAAAAACTAAAGTTGTGTTCATTGTATGTATTGAACTTTTAAATCATGTGCATTGTATGTATTCGGGTATATGTGGCAACCATAAAACTGTCACTTGTAAGATTTTGATTAGTCGGATACATACGATGGACATGATTTGAAAGTTCATTACATACACTAAACACAACTTTAATTTTTTTCACACCATAGACATTCGTCCATAGTTAGTTACATTCACAGATACTTATCCCTATAAATTTAGAAAAACTGATAGAATGGAAGTAAATATAAGAGTAAGAATGCCTAAAACTCCATATGACCTAAATGAAAAATACATAAACAAAAAATTTCATTTACAAAAAATAAAATAAAAAAACAACTAAATAAAAGGGTTAAAAAAGAAAGTTACTTCGATAAAAAAAAAGATATTGTGGTCGATAACTTGATGGGTAGATCGGGTCTAACAAAATCAAATGCAATCACAAAGGCGGCTGGAGATGAAATGGAGTAGGTCAAGTGGAGATTTAAGAAAAAAATTTGACTACAAATGCAATAATTAAAATTTTTATAAATATGTAACTTGAAGCTAAAAGAACAAGTCTTTAAAATGTAACTTGTGGTAAAAGAACAAGTTTGTAAGGATATTGATACGTACCTTAGACTAGCAGCAGCAACAACAACATCTTGTTGCTTCATATGTGTATCCACTACTACGTATATTTATACAATGAAGTGTAAAACTCTAGCCAACTTGGGCTTGTTTTCTTTTCATGGGCTTGAAATAATAATGGGCCTTGATTTGCTCACTGAAAACGTTTTTTAGCACAAGGAAACTAGTTAAAACTATTGGCTTGATAGTTTTAAGTCAACTGAGTATGAGTATGTAATACAATTTCGTTAATTGAATTAGGTTCATCAACTTTTAGTTGGGGATTCTAAAAGCCAATTATTTTGGACATGATATTTTGGGTCGTGGAAGGCCAACTTGATAAGGTGTTGGCGGCGATGAAGCAATAAAGGAAGGAACGTCTGGTAATTTGATATTTTTGTCAATAGGCATTTGATGAAACGACACAACTCGATTAATGGAAAAATAAGGATTTTTTTTTTTTTACAGATATGCGCCGCATACCTTAAATATGCGCCGCATATCGCGATGCCAAAAAGATCAGAAACTTTTCATGCGTTTGAAAATGCGCTGCTTAAACCCATGTTTATCAGATATGTGCCACGTACATAGTATATGCACTGCATATTTCCACCTGACAGATCCAAAACCAACTTTTAACATTTGACTCAACTTACAATCTTTCCAAACTCAATTTCCAGCTTTAAACCACAACATTTCTGAATTCAAACAAGTAATCGACACTATTTTAAACATCATTGAAGTATCCATTTGATCAAACATTTATATTATATCAAAAAGGGTCACTTGCCCAAGTTGTCGTCTTTTAAATCAAACAAACATGTTTATAAACCAAAAGACCATTACATAACTTGACTTTGCAGAAATATACCAAGGCACAAAAATTAGAAATTTCGGCATGACCTTTTCGTAAAATCTGCATCAAAAACCTGTTACGGATAATAAGTTTTCAAAATAAATTTAATCATGATCCGTACATTACAACTACAACATGACCCATTATAAATAACCAAAAACTCTTTGAATCTAACACTTGACATAACAATAATTTTACCAAAACAATCAAATGTACCATGAGCCAATAGTTCAAAGGGGTCTCTACGGGTCCTATCAACATTATCATTTTTCGCATTTAGCTAAAACATTCAAATCCATAAATTAGCTTCGAACTTCAAGTACTTGTCTTTGTTTCCACATCCGGGACAACCTATAAAAATGGTAAACAACTAAAAGGTAAGCAAAGCTTAGTGAATAATCTTGCATACGTTTATACACACGAAGGAGGGCAACGCACAAAGGACTATTACATGTAGCCTATGACACCGTCGTACCATATCTACATGCTCACCTTTGTACTTTAACGCATTACATGGATCCATATAAGCTATATCAACACAATCAATATCAATAATCTTGGGATTCTTAGGTCCCATTCACAGAGGTTCTTAGGCCTCATAAATCACATATCAAGAGGTTCTTAGGCCTCGTATATCTCATATCTCAAGAGGTTCTTAGGCCTCATTCATCACAATGCCCCGCTTGGGCTTTAACGCCAAATCGATTACCATACATGAAATCCATCATCATATGGTAATCGACCCGACGCATATATAAAGGTATGCAAGAATACTCACCTCCTCCGCGGCAACCAAAATCATAAATTAAGATGACCGCATGAACACAATATATGGCTTTCAACCTAGCAATAAATCACAAACGCATATAGGAGCATCAATCACATACTAGGCCGTCTAGCCATAATCACTAGTATTTCAACACCCAACCCATCTTTTACAATCTCATATTATTCTTGGGTTAATTCACAAAACATGTATCTCTTATATCATTATCATAATGCCAAACTCACTTTCATAACAAAATTACCATTTTCATATTTGACCAAGCTGACTTCAAACAAGCATAACTTTGGTTCTACTCAGTCTTTTTACGTGATTCCAGTGGCCACTTAAAGATGACACAATAACCTATATTTTCTTATTAGTGATCAACAAGTGAAAATTCTGATACAGCAGTCTTTTTCACGTTGCAAAATCAGAGACAGAATCCGTCAAATTTTGTTCTCACTAACATTCATCAAAACTTTCATGCAACCCAACTAGAAGCCCTCAATTTGATTAAATTTCAAGAACCCTAACTTCTAATAAAGAAATTTACTCATTTTAATGAAAACCCGCAATTTCCCCAATTCAATTTAATAGTAAGAACCCTAATTTCTAAAATAATTAAACAAACAAGGAATAATCATACCTTCAAGAATAATAACTAGGTTAGGAAATGAAAGTCACAAATTATCTTTTTCTTCCTTGAATATTTCGACACACATATACATATTTTTTTTTTTTTTTTTTTTTTTTTTTTTTTTTTTTTTTTTTTTTTTTTTTTTTTTTTTTTTTTTTTTTTTTTTTTTTTTTTTTTTTTTTTTTTTTTTTTTTTTTTTTTTTTTTTTTTTTTTTTTTTTTTTTTTTTTTTTTTTTTTTTTTTTTTTTTTTTTTTTTTTTTTTTTTTTTTTTTTTTTTTTTTTTTTTTTTTTTTTTTTTTTTTTTTTTTTTTTTTTTTTTTTTTTTTTTTTTTTTTTTTTTTTTTTTTTTTTTTTTTTTTTTTTTTTTTTTTTTTTTTTTTTTTTTTTTTTTTTTTTTTTTTTTTTTTTTTTTTTTTTTTTTTTTTTTTTTTTTTTTTTTTTTTTTTTTTTTTTTTTTTTTTTTTTTTTTTTTTTTTTTTTTTTTTTTTTTTTTTTTTTTTTTTTTTTTTTTTTTTTTTTTTTTTTTTTTTTTTTTTTTTTTTTTTTTTTTTTTTTTTTTTTTTTTTTTTTTTTTTTTTTTTTTTTTTTTTTTTTTTTTTTTTTTTTTTTTTTTTTTTTTTTTTTTTTTTTTTTTTTTTTTTTTTTTTTTTTTTTTTTTTTTTTTTTTTTTTTTTTTTTTTTTTTTTTTTTTTTTTTTTTTTTTTTTTTTTTTTTTTTTTTTTTTTTTTTTTTTTTTTTTTTTTTTTTTTTTTTTTTTTTTTTTTTTTTTTTTTTTTTTTTTTTTTTTTTTTTTTTTTTTTTTTTTTTTTTTTTTTTTTTTTTTTTTTTTTTTTTTTTTTTTTTTTTTTTTTTTTTTTTTTTTTTTTTTTTTTTTTTTTTTTTTTTTTTTTTTTTTTTTTTTTTTTTTTTTTTTTTTTTTTTTTTTTTTTTTTTTTTTTTTTTTTTTTTTTTTTTTTTTTTTTTTTTTTTTTTTTTTTTTTTTTTTTTTTTTTTTTTTTTTTTTTTTTTTTTTTTTTTTTTTTTTTTTTTTTTTTTTTTTTTTTTTTTTTTTTTTTTTTTTTTTTTTTTTTTTTTTTTTTTTTTTTTTTTTTTTTTTTTTTTTTTTTTTTTTTTTTTTTTTTTTTTTTTTTTTTTTTTTTTTTTTTTTTTTTTTTTTTTTTTTTTTTTTTTTTTTTTTTTTTTTTTTTTTTTTTTTTTTTTTTTTTTTTTTTTTTTTTTTTTTTTTTTTTTTTTTTTTTTTTTTTTTTTTTTTTTTTTTTTTTTTTTTTTTTTTTTTTTTTTTTTTTTTTTTTTTTTTTTTTTTTTTTTTTTTTTTTTTTTTTTTTTTTTTTTTTTTTTTTTTTTTTTTTTTTTTTTTTTTTTTTTTTTTTTTTTTTTTTTTTTTTTTTTTTTTTTTTTTTTTTTTTTTTTTTTTTTTTTTTTTTTTTTTTTTTTTTTTTTTTTTTATTATCTTTTTCTTCCTTGAATATTTCGACACACATACATATTCTTCAACCCACCATTTTCTTGCTAGAATACTTGGAGATTATTATTGTTATTATAGTTTATGGGGATTTTTCTAAGATTTTAGATGATAGTAAAAACACACAATTGAAAGAGGATTGAAAGGAAAAAGAAAAAGAAGAAGTATGAGAGTAGTAGGAAAAGAAAGAGTAGGATGGTGAATCATCTAGTAAAAGAGATGGCTAGCCACATTTTCTTATGCCACGCCCCATTTCAAAAATTAAGGGTATTATACCCATTAGCCAACAAGGTTCTGACTAATTTAGCCCCGTATCTCAAAAAAAAAAATACTAGGAATTTATTTTAATGTCCAAACTATAATAAAGGTTAATTTTCACTGGCCTAAAAATATAGGATGTTACAACTCTCCCCCACTTGAAACGGATCACGACCTCGTGATCCAAGTCGCAACTAGTGACGACATTACATTAAAGCTTTTCTCTTAAATTCCCATTAACACATACTACATTCTTCCATACTTTCATAGCACTTTTCACCATTATATAGTCTTGATTTACATTCTTCTTAAATATTTCATCACAAGACCAAAGACTCCTCGACATTGTCTTATTTAAACTCATTTGAAGTTTGATTTCTTTTAATAGTACACGTGAAACCTTGACGGTATATTTATTCATAAAACGAGAAACGTGAAAGGTAGAATAAATTTCTAGAAGTTTTTCGGACAATTCCAAACAATTAGTAATCTTGTCGTCTCGAGCATGTATTCCGAAAGAACCGTTAAACCGAGATCTAGCTTTCCTCGCATGCAAAATAATGAAATGCCTTCCCATGGAGTAACTCTTCATATTATACAATCACTAAAATTGAACTCGGTACGCCTCTCACTTTTATCCGCATAAGATTTTTGTCGGTCATGACCCGCTTTAAGTCGTTATCTTATCATTTCCATCTTCTTACACATCTTCATTACGGTACTAGTCATACACGACTCTTGTTGTCCCACTTTTCCCAAACGAAAAGAAAAACGACCTTTCCTATCAAACAACATTCATGCGGGGACAATCTGAATACTAACGCGATAGTTATTGCTATACTGGAACCTCTAATGAGATCAAGTGCAAATTCTATGATTTGCCAAAGATCAGCTAATCACACTTACAAGATTCCGCTTCATTTAGGGTTACTAATATTCTCTCTTCAAATCTTGATACATCTTTGTCGTACCGAGCGAAAGAGATATTCAAATTTTATAGGTTTCATGGAGCAAATTCGTTTTGATTCGTTAGGGAGAGGATTCCAAGTTCTATCACGAAGTCTAGTAAGATTGCATAATTCTTTAGAAAATATTACATGTGATCTGACTCCTCGTTTGCTTAGGTTCTTGTTGCTACATCTTCTCTTGAGCCTCCTTGGTGCGACACCAAACTTCATAAACGTAATTTTTTGAAAGAGTAAGTCAACTTCTTAAACAGTTGTTGAGTTTTCGTTGTTCGATAGGAAAAGAAAATACTTAAGACTCATATGATAGAAAACAAATGATATACTTGACACAATAGAGGTGAATACATACAAATTTTAAAGTAAAGACCACTCTAATGGATTCTAAATCGTGAATGGAATGCCTCTACTTGATTTCTTTTAATGCTTCATTCAACTTTTTATTCTTTTTCTCCGAGCTCACCTCACATTCTTTCTAATTAATTCGGTCAAACGGGAGACTATATTCAAAAAGGCCAAAAATAAAACGACATTCGTCACCTGTCAAACACGAAACTTCTAATCTATGTTGATCTTGTAAGTTGACCCCATTTCATCACCACACTAATCCAAGCCGAATCAACCTCATTCCCACTTTTGGGTAATCACACGATAGAGATAATTGCATTTCTCCTAATCAGACTGCTCATCCAACGAATTGACATGAAACTTTTCCTATTATAATATCTCCCAGACCTCTCGTAAAAGAACTTAGTGGCCGGATTGAGCTTCAGAGTAAACAAAACGTTTTCAATGCAAACAATTACAGATTTATCTCAATACGAATGACAATTGCGGTTCATAAAATTTGTGAAGGTTGCAAAGTCTTTAATATAATTCGAAGGAACAAATATGAATTCAAAGTGCCCAAAACAAGTATAGATAGCATTTTCAGAAACATCTTCATCGCGCGCCTTAAGTTGATGATAAAAGAAATGAAAATTTATCTTAGAATAATAAGAAATGGCTTCCAATTGGATCGAGTAAAACATAAATCTTGACACGGGTACTCGTTTTCGATTGTTACTTCGTTTAGCTCACGAATAGATAAACACACGCGCATAATTCTATCTTTGATTTTATCGAAAAGGATAATTATACCTCTCGGGAACGACTAGAACGACTAAAAATCCACGAAAAAGACATTGAGGAAATCCTGAACAACAAGAATATTCTCCATAGACCGTGGTTTCCATTCGGCGTCGATGATCCAAACATAAGAAACTTGACTGCCATACAATGATTATCAAAACGCACGGGCAAAAGTACCAACAGAAATCGACCGTTTTTCTTCTACCGCCCAAAGACAAATGTATTCTCTCAAATAGGGATATTCAACTAGTCGCCTTCTCTTCCCATGAAACTTGGCGTAGTTCACACTTAACCAATCCATTTCCTAAACATTGTATCACACGCTCCCGGAGGAAAAGAAAACAAACTGGCTCGAAGGATTTCAGATTAGGTTTTAACTTTTATAATTACCATACTTATCATTTACTAGTCCATTGTAACTATATTATCCTCATGTTTTCACTATATCATATTCATTCATAATATTTATCATCATATAACAAGTAGTCACATATTCATTTAAGGAAAGCATGACTATCATATTCAAACACATTCGTCATATCCCGTATGGTCTTCCAACATATCACCAGCACAATCATAATTAAACTAGGAGTCTCCAACTCTACAACTTTATATTAACATGTAGCATGCATCCATCACACAAACTACCAATTTAAACATGTTAGTACACAATTACTTTTCATTGCCATACCTCGTATGGTCTTTTGCCACAATAATGATGCCACATGTCTCACTACCCAATGGTCTAACACTAAATAATAATGATGCCATGGGTCTCACTACCCAATGGTCTTACACTAAATAATAACGATGCCGTGGGTCTCGTTACCCAATGGTCTTACACTAAATAATAATCACAACACATTAGCATACATTCAACATTCACCGTATTTTCAATATATCCTTTCTTTATAAGCGACACACCACATCTTTAACTTGTAATTCAGTTCAGAGTTTTACTTTTACCACCTTATAACCAATTATTCAAGCAAGGCTTATACTCTATCATATTCACATCTCAACAAAAAAAGACATAAATAAAATCACATTGCCAAGCAAGGTCTCCAACCTATAGCTTCATACTAACATACTTTCATATTTAACGGGTTTAACTTGAGCTATTATAATATAGGGCTAAGTGCGCCAGAATGCAGATAACTAATCCTGAAAAGTTATTGTGTGCACGAACTCTAGGTCGGCTTTATTGTATTCAGGAAACTTGAAATTATGTTTATTGTGAACATAAAACAGGATTATGGCTATGTGGGACCGGTTACTTCACATAAAACTTGTTTATTTTTAATTTGATACATATATTGTGTGCATAAACTAATCCTAAAAAGTTATTGTGTGCATGCCACGTCAACGGGTCAACGTGAAAGTGGTGACCGGCTAACTTCTTACCCGGTAACTTTTGTTTACTATGGGACTCTTGAACAAGTTTCCTGAATACAATAAAGCCGACCTAGAGTTCGTGCACACAATAACTTTTTGGGATTAGTTAACTGCATTCCGGCGTACTCAGCCCTATAATATATGATGATAATAATGTTGCAGTCATTATTATGATTACATATTATAATACGCCTCAAGTGAAATTCGCTAAATACTTTCATATGTCACTAGAAACCAACTATACACATAAGGTTAAGTCACGTCTATGGTTTAAGTCTAGGTATCCTTGTAATCATAAAATACCTAAATCCCTAAAACCACGGCTCTGATACCACTTGTATTGACACAACTCGATTAATGGAAAAATAAGGAAAAAAAATTTTTTTACAGATATGCGCCGCATACCTTAAATATGCGCCGCATATCGTGATGCCAAAAAGATCAGAAACTTTTCATGCATTTGAAAATGCGCTGCTTAAACCCATGTTTATCAGATATGTGCCACGTACATAGTATATGCACTGCATATTTCCACCTGACAGATCCAAAACCAACTTTTAACATTTGACTCAACTTACAATCTTTCCAAACTCAATTTCCAGCTTTAAACCACAACATTTCTGAATTCAAACAAGTAATCGACACTATTTTAAACATCATTGAAGTATCCATTTGATCAAACATTTATATTATATCAAAAAGGGTCACTTGCCCAAGTTGTCGTCTTTTAAATCAAACAAACATGTTTATAAACCAAAAGACCATTACATAACTTGACTTTGCAGAAATATACCAAGGCACAAAAATTAGAAATTTTGGCATGACCTTTTCGTTAAATCTACATCAAAAACCTGTTACGGATAATAAGTTTTCAAAATAAATTTAATCATGATCCGTACATTACAACTACAACATGACCCATTATAAATAACCAAACACTCTTTGAATCTAACACTTGACATAACAATAACTTTACCAAAACAATCAAATGTACCATGAGCCAATAGTTCAAAGGGGTCTCTACGGGTCCTATCAACATTACCATTTTCCGCATTTAGCTAAAACATTCAAATCCATAAATTAGCTTCGAACTTCAAGTACTTGTCTTTGTTTCCACATCCGGGACAACCTATAAAAATGGTAAACAACTAAAAGGTAAGCAAAACTTAGTGAATAATCTTGCATACGTTTATACACACGAAGGAGGGCAACGCACAAAGGACTATTACATGTAGCCTATGGCACCTGTTGTACCATATATACATGCTCACCTTTGTACTTTAACGCATTACGTGGATCCATATAAGCTATATCAACACAATCAATATCAATAATCTTGGGATTCTTAGGTCCCATTCACAGAGGTTCTTAGGCCTCATAAATCACATATCAAGAGGTTCTTAGGCCTCGTATATCTCATATCTCAAGAGGTTCTTAGGCCTCATTCATCACAATGCCCCGCTTGGGCTTTAACGCCAAATCGATTACCATACATGAAATCCATCATCATATGGTAATCGACCCGACGCATATATAAAGGTATGCAAGAATACTCACCTTCTCCGCGACAACCAAAATCATAAATTAAGATGACCGCAAGAACACAATATATGGCTTTCAACCTAGTAATAAATCACAAACGCATATAGGATCATCAATCACATACTAGGCCGTCTAGCCATAATCACTAGTATTTCAACACCCAACCCATCTTTTACAATCTCATATTATTCTTGGGTTGGTTCACAAAACATGTATCTCTTATATCATTATCATAATGCCAAACTCACTTTCATAACAAAATTACCATTTTCATATTTGACCAAGCTGACTTCAAATAATCATAACTTGAGTTCTACACTATATTTTTACCTCATTCCAGTGGCCACTTCAAGGAAACACATATAGCTACATTTTTTCTTCAGTGACCAACACAAGATTTGACCCGTATAAGTGTGTTTTACTCGTTTCAAAAACAGACACAGAATCATTTCTTACTGAAAGATCAGAATGACCATACTGACTTCAAAAATTCATAACTAGGGTTCTACTCCACCTTTTTATCCAATTCCAGTGGCCACTTAAAGATGACACAATAACCTATATTTTCTTATTAGTGATCAACAAGTGAAAATTCTGATACAGCAGTCTTTTTCACGTTGCAAAATCAGAGACAGAATCCGTCAAATTTTGTTCTCACTAACATTCATCAAAACTTTCATGCAACCCAACTAGAAGCCCTCAATTTGATTAAATTTCAAGAACCCTAACTTCTAATAAAGCAATTTACTCATTTTAATGAAAACCCGCAATTTCCCCAATTCAATTTAATAGTAAGAACCCTATTTTCTAAAATAATTAAACAAACAGGGAATAATCATACCTTCAAGAATAATAACTAGGTTAGGAAATGAAAGTCACAAATTATCTTTTTCTTCCTTGAATATTTCGACACACATATACATATTTTTCAACCCACCATTTTCTTGCTAGAATACTTGGAGATTATTATTGTTATTATAGTTTATGGGGATTTTTCTTAGATTTTAGATGATAGTAAGAACACACAATTGAAAGAGGATTGAAAGGAAGAAGAAAAAGAAGAAGTATGAGAGTAGTAGGAAAAGAAAGAGTAGGATATCTAGTAAAAGAGATGGTTGGCCACATTTCCTTATGTCACGCCCAATTTCAAAAATTAAGGGTATTATACCCGCTAGCCAACAAGGTTCTGACTAATTTAACCCCGTATCTCAAAATAAAATACTAAGAATTTATTTTAATGTCAAAAATATAATAAAGGTTAATTTTCATTGGCCTAAAAATATATGATGTTACAATTGAGTTTTGTTAAGGACATTATAAAAGTCATTTAATAATAGTCTTCTGTGTGCAAAGCAAGTTAATCGAATCACCCACTCAATGATAACTAGAAGAATACGATACGTTTAGTTGCGATTTTGTGAGAGATTATTTCACTGGTTAAGTTTTCATGCATGTGATAACAAAATTGTAGTTTAATCCAACTTTTATTTTTTTTGTAGCTTTAGTTGAAGCGTGTGTAAATATAAATGTTGATTAAATTGTACATGTAACATAAATAAAATCCTCAAAGTTTATAAATATATGTATTATATATGTGGCCATGTGGGAACCATGTGAATTTGAAGAATCATTATATCATAACTTGATATTCATATTTGAATAGTATATGTGAACAATTTCATTCACATGTGAGCAGATCAAATTATACTTAATATTAGCTATGTTTATATGTGAATAGTTCTCACATAAATCTTACCCTATATATAAACGAGGCAAAGTACCTGCCCCGATGGTGACGGGTGGCGGTGGCGAGGCAGTGGCGGTGGTGACGGGTGGCGGTGTAATGACAATGACGGTGGTGGCGGTGGTGACGGGTGGCGGCGAGTGGTGACGGTGGCGGTGGCGATTGGTGGTGGTGGTGGTGGTGGCGGCGAGTATAGTGTTGGTTATATTGATAGTGTACATTGTTGAATGTTGAATGTTGAGAAGTTGAAAGTTGAAAAGTAAATTTGCATTATAATATAGTATAGATATAGGGAAAAGTTAGATTGAGAATGCCCATTTCAAAGAGGCCAAAAGAACAATTCCGAGTCACATATTTTTTTTTCCTCTCTCTCCTTTAGGTTACACATGTGTAAGTGACGCAGTGACATTTTTGTAAATAGTGATTCCTTTACTTACTTACACATGTATAAACCAATGTATCTGATTTTGAATAATATTGTTTTACACATGTGTAAGAACCTCATACATGTGTAAATTATATTTTTGTGTAAATTATATTTTTCAACAATATATAGGCGTCACTTACACATGTGTAAGACATGTGAGCAAAATGCTCTCAGAAATGAAGACAGAGGTTTTTCCAACATGAATTTCCTCTGGAATTGGAGTTGGGTATATGAAAAGGCATGCCGCTGAACCCAAATTTGCGTTAAAAAAATAAGAAAAAAAAAGACTTGAAAGTAATATAATCGGTTGTATATTTAGATATATGTATATATATAAGATAGAGATCAAATAAGAAGGTATCTTAAGGAGAGAAGGGTGAGAAGGTTCGTTTTTGATTTTTTTTACCTTGTCTTTTTTATTTTATTTTTCAGTTTTTCATTCTCTTTTTAATTAAGTCATTTCAATAAAAAAAATCTTACCCTATATATAAACGAGGCAAAGTACCTGCCCCGATGGTGACGGGTGGCGGTGGTGAGGCAGTGGCGGTGGTGACGGGTGGCGGTGTAATGACAATGACGGTGGTGGCGGTGGTGACGGGTGGCGGCGAGTGGTGACGGTGGCGGTGGCGATTGGTGGTGGTGGTGGTGGTGGTGGCGGCGAGTATAGTGTGGTGTGAATGTTGAGAAGTTGAAAGTGAAAAGTGGTGGTGGTGGTGGTGGTGGTGGTGGTGGTGGTGGTGGTGGTGGTGGTGGTGGTGGTGGTGGTGGTGGTGGTGGTGGTGGTGGTGGTGGTGGTGGTGGTGGTGGTGGTGGTGGTGGTGGTGGTGGTGGTGGTGGTGGTGGTGGTGGTGGTGGTGGTGGTGGTGGTGGTGGTGGTGGTGGTGGTGGTGGTGGTGGTGGTGGTGGTGGTGGTGGTGGTGGTGGTGGTGGTGGTGGTGGTGGTGGTGGTGGTGGTGGTGGTGGTGGTGGTGGTGGTGGTGGTGGTGGTGGTGGTGGTGGTGGTGGTGGTGGTGGTGGTGGTGGTGGTGGTGGTGGTGGTGGTGGTGGTGGTGGTGGTGGTGGTGGTGGTGGTGGTGGTGGTGGTGGTGGTGGTGGTGGTGGTGGTGGTGGTGGTGGTGGTGGTGGTGGTGGTGGTGGTGGTGGTGGTGGTGGTGGTGGTGGTGGTGGTGGTGGTGGTGGTGGTGGTGGTGGTGGTGGTGGTGGTGGTGGTGGTGGTGGTGGTGGTGGTGGTGGTGGTGGTGGTGGTGGTGGTGGTGGTGGTGGTGGTGGTGGTGGTGGTGGTGGTGGTGGTGGTGGTGGTGGTGGTGGTGGTGGTGGTGGTGGTGGTGGTGGTGGTGGTGGTGGTGGTGGTGGTGGTGGTGGTGGTGGTGGTGGTGGTGGTGGTGGTGGTGGTGGTGGTGGTGGTGGTGGTGGTGGTGGTGGTGGTGGTGGTGGTGGTGGTGGTGGTGGTGGTGGTGGTGGTGGTGGTGGTGGTGGTGGTGGTGGTGGTGGTGGTGGTGGTGGTGGTGGTGGTGGTGGTGGTGGTGGTGGTGGTGGTGGTGGTGGTGGTGGTGGTGGTGGTGGTGGTGGTGGTGGTGGTGGTGGTGGTGGTGGTGGTGGTGGTGGTGGTGGTGGTGGTGGTGGTGGTGGTGGTGGTGGTGGTGGTGGTGGTGGTGGTGGTGGTGGTGGTGGTGGTGGTGGTGGTGGTGGTGGTGGTGGTGGTGGTGGTGGTGGTGGTGGTGGTGGTGGTGGTGGTGGTGGTGGTGGTGGTGGTGGTGGTGGTGGTGGTGGTGGTGGTGGTGGTGGTGGTGGTGGTGGTGGTGGTGGTGGTGGTGGTGGTGGTGGTGGTGGTGGTGGTGGTGGTGGTGGTGGTGGTGGTGGTGGTGGTGGTGGTGGTGGTGGTGGTGGTGGTGGTGGTGGTGGTGGTGGTGGTGGTGGTGGTGGTGGTGGTGGTGGTGGTGGTGGTGGTGGTGGTGGTGGTGGTGGTGGTGGTGGTGGTGGTGGTGGTGGTGGTGGTGGTGGTGGTGGTGGTGGTGGTGGTGGTGGTGGTGGTGGTGGTGGTGGTGGTGGTGGTGGTGGTGGTGGTGGTGGTGGTGGTGGTGGTGGTGGTGGTGGTGGTGGTGGTGGTGGTGGTGGTGGTGGTGGTGGTGGTGGTGGTGGTGGTGGTGGTGGTGGTGGTGGTGGTGGTGGTGGTGGTGGTGGTGGTGGTGGTGGTGGTGGTGGTGGTGGTGGTGGTGGTGGTGGTGGTGGTGGTGGTGGTGGTGGTGGTGGTGGTGGTGGTGGTGGTGGTGGTGGTGGTGGTGGTGGTGGTGGTGGTGGTGGTGGTGGTGGTGGTGGTGGTGGTGGTGGTGGTGGTGGTGGTGGTGGTGGTGGTGGTGGTGGTGGTGGTGGTGGTGGTGGTGGTGGTGGTGGTGGTGGTGGTGGTGGTGGTGGTGGTGGTGGTGGTGGTGGTGGTGGTGGTGGTGGTGGTGGTGGTGGTGGTGGTGGTGGTGGTGGTGGTGGTGGTGGTGGTGGTGGTGGTGGTGGTGGTGGTGGTGGTGGTGGTGGTGGTGGTGGTGGTGGTGGTGGTGGCGGTGGTGGTGGCGGTGGTGGTGGCGGTGACGGGTGGTGGTGGTGGAGGGGTGGTGGTGGTGGTGATTGGTGGTGGTGGTGGTGGGGGCGTAGCCCGTGCTATAGGCGAAGCCTGTCAGTTTATGGCGGAGCCATGATGGCTAAGGCGGAACTCGTTAGGTAGATCACCTCATCACTGATGACCCCCTATCATCTATCATCCTCTTTGATCTATTACTCCCACCAGCTACCCTTTCTTAATACCCTTATATGTGTAGCTCACTACCTCGAATCATTAAATTTTTATTTTTAATTTTTATAATTTTTTATTTGGATTGAGTTAATTAAAAAAAGAATGCAAAAAAATTAAGAAAACAAACTAAAAAAATTTAAAAACGAACCTATTCTCTCTTCTCTACTTAAGAACCTTCTTTCATGCATCAGTTTTATCTTGATTCAGTGATCAATATCTTATTCTATTTATTTTACCTTAATACTTGTTTTACATTTACGAACCTCTATATGTATATTTATAAGGAAGTGATTTTTCTAGTACATATCTTACTTCTCATACTGCATATCTTAACTTTCTTTCTAATTTACACCGAATTTTTAGTCCATAGTTTGGCATAGCCTAATAAAAAAATGACATTTATGTTTTTATATATATGTGAATCGAGATTGAGCCTGAGAATTATAATAAGTTAGATCTATTGTGAAATGAAGATGTAGGATAAAAAGTTACGTAAAATAAAATGGAGTTAAATACAAGAATGGTGTAAGTCCCATTGAAACAGATCGTTAATAATTTGCTCCAGTTATCTTGAGGTGCGGAATCCCTCACTATAACTTGGTGATTCACAACAAGCCTTCAGATTATCTGCTGCCTCGCAGATCTTCTCTAGGCTAGCGGAACAATACTTGACGACTATAACCTGCAAATATGCTTGAAATTTCGACAAATGCTCAACCCTAATCTCTGTTAGGGTTCGATATATATAGGAAACAACTCGACATGGGCTTCAGCGAGTTAGCCTCGCAAATCCAGCCCAGCCCGTCACAAATGCGAGGTCGCATTTCTTGATTGGCATCGTAATTGACCCTGCAATTACGAGGTCGTATTGTTCCTATGAATTGCGAGGTCGCAATTCATACTTAAGCAGTTTATACATTCAATACTCAAACTTAATCTAGTATTCTATGCATAATATGAAGTTCATTAATGACAATTACATTACAAAGACATATTACAATATAAGTCCAAACAATCTAGACTGCTATTGACATAGACGTGCACTTACAGACTCCCCCTTGGCAATAGCTTCTAGACGTTAAAATAAAATATGTCTTTGTCTTGTCTTCGTCACTAATCTACTTCTTCTGCTTCCTCATATCAGCCTTCTTCTTCTTCTGAACCTCCTCTGAATCATCTGCAGCCTTATAGAAATCGCAGTCTGAATGTAAACCAATCTTCAAGCACAAACTCACTGCATTTCTATATCGCAACGCTGGACCCTGAAAATCTGGTGGAAACCAAATATTAACACTGTTGAGCTTCAGCAGATCTTTCATACAGAAGTTCACTAGATGCAAAGGCTCATATATCCTCAAAATCTCATAGTGATGATCTCCATACATCACAGCTTCATAGGTCTTACTGTCAAAGTACCAGCCCTTCATATTATCCAATAAGTCCTTCTTAAACTTCTTCAAAGGCACTTCTTTGGCAAACTTGGTCGGCTCATACTTTAAAGTAACAACGGGCTTCTTTGCCTTCGGATCTATCTTCGATTTATCCTTGACCATCTTGCCTTCCTGTGGATGATACTTTCTCTGAGATGCATCCTTGATCTTCATATCTTTTGCAATAGACCTAGAAACATAATTTCGTATCTCAGATCCACTAGGGTTAATCAGTTCCAGCCTAGCTAAGCACCAGAAATCAACATCAGTAAGTGAGTTGATCGCTTTTACTCCATAATCCAAATACTGTACTCCGTCTGTTCTCCCGATAACGAGAAATTTCAACTAATCATATGAAAACTCACGATTCTCGAGCATGCAGTAGTGGCGTAGGCTCTAACTTTATCTCCCTGTATTTTGTCTTTATACTTGATAGGTCTATGCAATGCCTCATACTTAGCCATGTTCTGCTTCCAAGTAATGACCCATTCTGGTCTATTATCGACAGGCTATGTATGTTGCATATCAGGATCTGCAACAATCGGTTCTTGCATGACTGGAGCTTCAGGATCTTGGACTTGTTCAGACCTGTCCATATTATCTAACCTAGCTCTAAAGTCATCAATACTAAACCCTTTGCGCTCAGCATCTTCATCCACAAGCTTGAAGCTGTAACTGGCATATCGACCTCTGCGATATCCATCCAACTCTCATCACCATAGATTATCTCACTTTCTTCTCTCACAACATCTGTTGTCTTAGAAGATTCTACCATACCAGTTGCAATCTTAGTCAAAGATTCTATTGCCTTGGTCAAATCTTCTTGATGCTTGTTACCCTTATCTTTTGGTGCATCTGGGTCTTGATTTGAATCATCATCTTTCTTCTTTAAAAGCTCATCACCCTTACAGCCTAGATCTGGTAATAGCTTCTTTTTCACCAAAAACTTCTCAAACAACTCATTCAATTCTGATTGCGTTACACAATCTAGCATAACATCTGCAATCTGAGTCATTTGTTCAGCTACTCTAGACACATTCTGATTAGCTCTAGCAGCTGAAGTCTCGGCCTTTGTAGCTTCACGTCGAACCATGTCAAAGTTGGATATGAGAGTATTAACAAAATCTTGATGACTCTTCCTCTCATGGTTGGATATGAGAGTATTAACAAAATCTTGTAGCTTCACGTCAAAGTTGGATATGAGAGTATTAACAAAATCTTGTAGCTTCACTCTCATGTCAAAGTTGGATATGAGAGTATTAACAAAATCTTGTGCTTCCTCTCATGGTTGGATATGAGAGTATTAACAAAATCTTGTAGCTTCACGTCAAAGTTGGATATGAGAGTATTAACAAAATCTTGTAGCTTCACTCTCATGTCAAAGTTGGATATGAGAGTATTAACAAAATCTTGTAGCTTCACTCTCATGTCAAAGTTGGATATGAGAGTATTAACAAAATCTTGTGCTTCCTCTCATGGTTGGATATGAGAGTATTAACAAAATCTTGTAGCTTCACGTCAAAGTTGGATATGAGAGTATTAACAAAATCTTGTAGCTTCACTCTCATGTCAAAGTTGGATATGAGAGTATTAACAAAATCTTGTAGCTTCACTCTCATGTCAAAGTTGGATATGAGAGTATTAACAAAATCTTGTGCTTCCTCTCATGGTTGGATATGAGAGTATTAACAAAATCTTGTAGCTTCACGTCAAAGTTGGATATGAGAGTATTAACAAAATCTTGTAGCTTCACTCTCATGTCAAAGTTGGATATGAGAGTATTAACAAAATCTTGTAGCTTCACTCTCATGTCAAAGTTGGATATGAGAGTATTAACAAAATCTTGTGCTTCCTCTCATGGTTGGATATGAGAGTATTAACAAAATCTTGTAGCTTCACGTCAAAGTTGGATATGAGAGTATTAACAAAATCTTGTAGCTTCACTCTCATGTCAAAGTTGGATATGAGAGTATTAACAAAATCTTGTAGCTTCACTCTCATGTCAAAGTTGGATATGAGAGTATTAACAAAATCTTGTGCTTCCTCTCATGGTTGGATATGAGAGTATTAACAAAATCTTGTAGCTTCACGTCAAAGTTGGATATGAGAGTATTAACAAAATCTTGTAGCTTCACTCTCATGTCAAAGTTGGATATGAGAGTATTAACAAAATCTTGTAGCTTCACTCTCATGTCAAAGTTGGATATGAGAGTATTAACAAAATCTTGTGCTTCCTCTCATGGTTGGATATGAGAGTATTAACAAAATCTTGTAGCTTCACGTCAAAGTTGGATATGAGAGTATTAACAAAATCTTGTAGCTTCACTCTCATGTCAAAGTTGGATATGAGAGTATTAACAAAATCTTGTAGCTTCACTCTCATGTCAAAGTTGGATATGAGAGTATTAACAAAATCTTGTGCTTCCTCTCATGGTTGGATATGAGAGTATTAACAAAATCTTGTAGCTTCACGTCAAAGTTGGATATGAGAGTATTAACAAAATCTTGTAGCTTCACTCTCATGTCAAAGTTGGATATGAGAGTATTAACAAAATCTTGTAGCTTCACTCTCATGTCAAAGTTGGATATGAGAGTATTAACAAAATCTTGTGCTTCCTCTCATGGTTGGATATGAGAGTATTAACAAAATCTTGTAGCTTCACGTCAAAGTTGGATATGAGAGTATTAACAAAATCTTGTAGCTTCACGTCGAACCATGTCAAAGTTGTAGATGGCCTTTCAAGATTAACAGTCGCCTTTCGAGACCTTCTTGGCATCACTGTCTCTGCATGTGACTCAACTGATCTCCTAGACCTATGTTCAGGAACTCTGCTTGATGCTTCTGGAGCCTTGATCGTCTCATCTACTCGACTAGCAGCAGTTTTCTCCTTGACTTTCAATTTGATAACAGTTTTCTTCTTTGGAGCAGGTACCTCTTCAACTTCTGGCACCTCAGATTCCCTAGAAGTTTCTGTTCTCTTTCTCTTCAAGCCTTGATCAGATGGAACTCTCTTTGAAGCATTATCAGAAGTACTAGCAACATGATCAACAACATCTTCATGTGCTTCTGCTTCTTTTTCAAGAACCACCTTTCTCTCAACCGTCACCCTTTCTGTGCTTTGAGCCTAGGGTTGTTCTATGTCGCGCATTGGCTCATCTGGCATCACCATCTGTAGAGGAACTGGGTTAACAACAGGCTGATGTGGAACAATTTCAGTCCTGAATCTGGCAAACTCCTCAGCTGTAGGTGGATTGAAGTTAATATCCACTAGAGCT
The DNA here is from genome assembly GCA_034093135.1 of Erigeron breviscapus. Classification (NCBI taxonomy): domain Eukaryota; kingdom Viridiplantae; phylum Streptophyta; class Magnoliopsida; order Asterales; family Asteraceae; genus Erigeron; species Erigeron breviscapus. The sequence goes on along the minus strand of CM067173.1, from coordinate 42,049,762 downwards.
CCAAATAAAGGTATATCTTGAGCACCTGGATCACCATCAAAGCGATACTTGAGCTCATCATATGCCCTTTTCACAATAGATGTCACTTTCAGGACCTTCTTGGTAGCAGGCAAATTTGGAATGTGATGATTAATAATCATCATAACGAATCTAGGATAAACCATAAACCTATGCCCTTCCCTGGCAGTTGTCTGTTTCCTCAATTCGTTAAAGAAATACTTAGAAAAGCTATACGGTTTGTTGTATACCTGACCAACCATCTGAGCTTGAGATTCTTGATTAAGTGTATCCCATCCGGTTCTTCTACTACACAAACTAACCAATAATACATGCGCTAAGTATCTCCACCTTCCAAAGAATCCCTGTTTCTTCAATGTTCCCACATTCAAATCATCAGCATATCCCATTCTTGTAAATCCTCCAATAATAACCTCTCTACTAAAAGTAGTAGATCCATTCTCTCCTCCTTCTTGATCTACTGTACCTAAACTCAAGATATCAATAAGATCATGAGCAGAGAATCCGATAGTCTTGCCAACAACCATTGTTTCAATCACCTCCTGAGTAGCAGTCTTCTTATGCCTTGCATTCTTCCAGAACTCTACTAGGTATGACTCATAAAGCACTGGTGAATGAGTAAGAATGTGATGAATTCTTGACCGCTTCAAAAATGCAAAAATCTCATGATAATATGCGGTTCCATCTTGATTCTCGTCTAAGTTGATCACAAAATTATGACCTGATACAAATTCTCTTGCCATTTCTGTAATCAATAACAAATAATTAATTACCCAATATGACATCAAAATTCATATGCATATAATATACAATTAATTAACTTAAATTATCTCTGTAATTTAGTTAAAAATAATTAACCCATTTTCAAATTTTATTATCAAAAATAAACTTTTGAAAATCTGTTAAGTCAAATACGAGGTCGTATCTCTGTACGAGGTTGTATTTCTAGGTCAAAATAAGTCAACCAAATTTCTAAAATACGAGGTCGTATTTTCCAATTTGGCCACGTATTTGGTCCAGGTCCTAAATCGGCATCGTATTCTGGAAGTCAACCAAGTCAAAATTAATTGACAAATACGAGGTCGCAAATCTGGGCTAGCAAACCCCCAAATGCGAGTCCGTCGCACTGTTCATCTTCCCCAACTCGAAATCACGATTTACCCAACCAAAATTCACAAAAGTTGTTTCTATACACTCGTATTCAAACAACAAAAGTACCCCAACCCTTATTTTTACCCAAAACACATCAAAATCGAAGAAACTTAGAAAACCTAATTCGAAAATTTCGAAGTCTATTTTCTTGATTTTCTTGTTGCATGGATAACTATATTATGATCAGATAGTATACCTAGATTCAGTATTTCGAGAGGAACACAAATATATCAATCAAAAACTCTGGATCTAATCGTATATATCGAATCACAATCGGGGTAGCAAACTTAAATATTGGGGTCGTAATTGCTCTAATATTGATTTTAATATGTGAGGTCGTATTAGGGTTATCTGGGTACATATACCCACTTGACCCGAATGGGCTTGGGTCAACCCGGCCCAATTACGAGGTCGTATTTTCCAATTTGGCCACGTATTTGGTCCAGGTCGTAAATCGGCATCGTATTCTGGAAGTCAACCAAGTCAAAATTAATTGACATTACGAGGTCGTAATTACCTCCTGCACACCTGAAAATCAAAATTCGTCAAAGCTTCTGAATAATTGATCAACGATTATTACGAACTTCCTGGATATATGAAAAAATTAAATGACTAAACCTGTAGACATCAAAGTTTCATCTTTTCCTCGATCTTCGTCTTAAACCTGAAAAGTTAATAAACTTACAAAAAAAAATTTAACTTTTCCATGATCAATCTTTCCAAAACAATCTCGAAACGAGCTTTCCCGAACTGTACACACTTAAAAAATAAAAAGTTATAAAATTGATTCATCATTCTTATACCTCCCCCTCAATTTTATGACTAGGGTGTATAACTATGACTAATCATTATAAAAATAATCATTCTTATGTACTCCCCCTCAATTTATGACTGGGATACATAACTATGACCAATAAAGATAACTGTAATCATTCTTATGTACTCCCCCTCAATTTATGACTGAGATACATAACTATGATTTAACAAAACAAATACTCAGAAATTCTTATGAACTTTATGTCATATCAATTTCATACAAACACAAAATTGATTAATCACTTCATATTCTTATGACAACATTTCATAACTATATGATCTAAATAATCAATACTTTAACACTAACACCTTTCACATTCATAAATACGTTTCTATATTTAAGGTTTCAAAAACACATATTTGACAACCTTTCATATTCAAACGATATATCTATGTCTAAGGCTTTACATAAACGATAACCTTCTACATTCACATTATGTCTATGTCTAAGGCTTTACATAAACGATAACCTTCTACATTCACATTATGTCTATGTCTAAGGCTTTACATAAACGATAACCTTCTACATTCACATTATGTCTATGTCTAAGGCTTTACATAAACGATAACCTTCTACATTCACATTATGTCTATGTCTAAGGTTATATAAGTACAAAGTTGATAATCTTTCATATTCAAAATAATATTTCTATATCTAAGATCTTCAACTGACAAAAATCTAGCTATCATCATCCGTTATACTGTATAAAAATACTATAAAAACCTGATGATCTTAGCCTTGTCTTGAATACATCAGACTTTTGCTTATAAATCCTTCTTTTAGATTGACTTCTCTGCAAATGCTCTGAAATAAATATCTTTAACTCTGAATGTTTCTTCTGATCACTTTCTTCATGAACCATGATTATAGTCTTCAGATCAAACTCCAAAAAATTATGCTTCTTGTGCTCACACCTGCACATACAAGCTCATAGACACATAGTCAAGATAATAATGTTATTCTTCATTATTTCATCACTACACAATATGTTAGCAATGACTTAATCTAGAACTACATTTTTCATTTTCTTCTCCAAATTTTGTTATTCTTCACTATCATAAGTCATAAAAATTCATATGACATTATCTTAGTCTAGACCTACAAAACAATTAACAAACCTTGAGAACACTGTCTCATTGTTCAAAGGATAACCTAAACTAAAGGTCTTCCAACTATGTCTGCCTCATCATGCAAATCTATACAGATTTCGTTTTCATTATCACAAGTCTTTAACTCTGTAAAGCATATGCAAAGAAAAACCTAATCCCTTATACTTTTGCAAGTGAGATCTGGTCATGCAAAACTGTTAGAGTTTTTACCCTAAATCGACAAAAGCAAAATCTCCTCCCTCTCTGGATACCATATGTAAATACTCCTATGATTGCCTCATCAAACTAGTATACATCTTGGTTAATCATCAAAGGTATTAACAAAGGTCTTGCTTGACAACCTACAAAATCAATCATCTATTTGTTGTCCTGCACAACCTGCACATCTTAACAAAAACATCAAATCTTCTCAAAGTAATTCTATACAATCTGAAGAATTCTATGAATTTGCAAGATAAAATGAATATACTTAACAATCTATTATAAGCATAAGTCACTTTAAGGTCAAATAATTCACTGTAAGCACTTTCTAAGACAAAACAAAATCATTTGAAATAACCTTTTCAATCTTGAAACATAAATTTCAAATCTTTTTTATTTAACCAAAAGTCTTTTAAAGATCAAATTCAAACTATGAGCATCGCTGTGTTCATTCTAATGAAAATCTTCTTTCTAAAGATCAATAAAATAGGCATTAACTCAATATCTGTTTATTGAAATCAACAACTCTGTGTTCTTTTCCTTAAACTCATATTCTGTTAATCATGACACACTTTCTTTTAGCATTTAATCATAACACTATCGCTTAACTACCCTACTCGTTTATTCAATGTTCCTTATAGAACGTAGTTGAGTCCTCTTGGAAACTAGATTCTATCCTGACTCTGTCTCTCGTGCAATAAGAACTTTTATTTAAACATTACAATAAAAATAAAAATTTCACGAAAAACATGACACACACACACATACACTGAACATAAACGAATAACATAGTTACAAGAGCTAAAGTTACTGCAGATTAGATCAGTTTAGCATGTTACATAAGCCCACAAGTGAGAAATAATTCTCTTATTATTAGTTATGAACAGTGATCCATCAACGATTACCAATATGTTTATCCTCTTAAACACTCGGTACTTCCAGTTTCCTTTTGGTTGTAACACTTTCAGCATACCCTGGCCAAGGATAGTCACCATGTAATCCGAGTAGCCTAATATGTCACTTAATCAAATTTGTGAACTTAAGTGACCCACATTCAGATATACTCTCACAATCGACACAAGCACTAAGATTAAAACATTTGGTGAGTATAGGAAGAAAGCCTTTAAGAATCAAGTCAGCGGTGACAGGTCGGTGATTCCTCACATGCAAAGCGACTTAACTTGACTCACGTACGGAAATATACCCAACATTGCATAATGCTAAGTACTTGCATATTTGTGACATCATTTTAAAGCGCTTATGAAAACCCGTGACTTTCGATGAGACCCATGTAACGAACTTTCTGACAACCTATCCCAAGTTGGAAGCTTTAGGTAGGCTAGGTATACAAAGACACCCCAAGGACTTACTTGTCTGAATCTCAAAGGCCACATTAGCTCCATAATTTTCAAAAGATTAATAAGATATTAGATATCTTGTCACAAATACACATCCGAAAAGCAATACATACACATATATGTACCCGAGACCTTCTATTTAAAGACCTGATGAGCGTCCATTTTGTGATAAAAACCCCTATCAAAAGGCCTCATTTCTATGTCTTAAATGAGTTAATATTCCGGAACTATCGGTACTTAATGAATCGTATGTTTACGCAGGTTCACGGAAGATGCGAGTGAGGGTAAATGGCATCAAGTGACTCAAGATGAAGGCCTATGAAGTTACAAGACACAAGGAGGTGATTCGGGAGTCGAACAAAGCGAAACGAGAAGCAGCAAAAAAAAAAAAAAAAAAAAAAAAAAAAAAAAAAAAAAAAAAAAAAAAAAAAAAAAAAAAAAAAAAAAAAAAAAAAAAAAAAAAAAAAAAAAAAAAAAAAAAAAAAAAAAAAAAAAAAAAAAAAAAAAAAAAAAAAAAAAAAAAAAAAAAAAAAAAAAAAAAAAAAAAAAAAAAAAAAAAAAAAAAAAAAAAAAAAAAAAAAAAAAAAAAAAAAAAAAAAAAAAAAAAAAAAAAAAAAAAAAAAAAAAAAAAAAAAAAAAAAAAAAAAAAAAAAAAAAAAAAAAAAAAAAAAAAAAAAAAAAAAAAAAAAAAAAAAAAAAAAAAAAAAAAAAAAAAAAAAAAAAAAAAAAAAAAAAAAAAAAAAAAAAAAAAAAAAAAAAAAAAAAAAAAAAAAAAAAAAAAAAAAAAAAAAAAAAAAAAAAAAAAAAAAAAAAAAAAAAAAAAAAAAAAAAAAAAAAAAAAAAAAAAAAAAAAAAAAAAAAAAAAAAAAAAAAAAAAAAAAAAAAAAAAAAAAAAAAAAAAAAAAAAAAAAAAAAAAAAAAAAAAAAAAAAAAAAAAAAAAAAAAAAAAAAAAAAAAAAAAAAAAAAAAAAAAAAAAAAAAAAAAAAAAAAAAAAAAAAAAAAAAAAAAAAAAAAAAAAAAAAAAAAAAAAAAAAAAAAAAAAAAAAAAAAAAAAAAAAAAAAAAAAAAAAAAAAAAAAAAAAAAAAAAAAAAAAAAAAAAAAAAAAAAAAAAAAAAAAAAAAAAAAAAAAAAAAAAAAAAAAAAAAAAAAAAAAAAAAAAAAAAAAAAAAAAAAAAAAAAAAAAAAAAAAAAAAAAAAAAAAAAAAAAAAAAAAAAAAAAAAAAAAAAAAAAAAAAAAAAAAAAAAAAAAAAAAAAAAAAAAAAAAAAAAAAAAAAAAAAAAAAAAAAAAAAAAAAAAAAAAAAAAAAAAAAAAAAAAAAAAAAAAAAAAAAAAAAAAAAAAAAAAAAAAAAAAAAAAAAAAAAAAAAAAAAAAAAAAAAAAAAAAAAAAAAAAAAAAAAAAAAAAAAAAAAAAAAAAAAAAAAAAAAAAAAAAAAAAAAAAAAAAAAAAAAAAAAAAAAAAAAAAAAAAAAAAAAAAAAAAAAAAAAAAAAAAAAAAAAAAAAAAAAAAAAAAAAAAAAAAAAAAAAAAAAAAAAAAAAAAAAAAAAAAAAAAAAAAAAAAAAAAAAAAAAAAAAAAAAAAAAAAAAAAAAAAAAAAAAAAAAAAAAAAAAAAAAAAAAAAAAAAAAAAAAAAAAAAAAAAAAAAAAAAAAAAAAAAAAAAAAAAAAAAAAAAAAAAAAAAAAAAAAAAAAAAAAAAAAAAAAAAAAAAAAAAAAAAAAAAAAAAAAAAAAAAAAAAAAAAAAAAAAAAAAAAAAAAAAAAAAAAAAAAAAAAAAACGTACTTGCTTTTGGATAAAAAAAAAAAAAAAAAAAATAGATCTGTTGGAGTGTGTTTTACTGTTTATCGTAGATCCATGTTTTACTAGTTCGTCATGTTATTATCGGTTCTATATCTGCATGTATTGATTTAATTCTGATGATCGGTCTATAATCATACACTAGGATTAATACATAAGGATGGAAAACACTAGTCGGTCTTTAACTAGATGTAAAAGGTGATTCACTTGTAACCGAGGGATCAAGAACCGTAGTAATTAGGACGAATAGAACATGATGCTTAACAATGTCAGACACGATCCAGTGACTTGGAAACGAGCACTGTGGTCACCAGAGAGAATTATTATCTGGTCATGGCTTAAGAGCCGGGTAACTAAAAGATGAATTAGTAACACAAACTTTAGGTCATTAATGCTTAAACAATGAATCTAACGAGAATTTGTTTATAGAGTAGTGTGAGTCTAGCGACAGCACTAGTTACTTAGGCAAAGTGAATCTAACGAGAATCTGAGCCGTGATTAAGTTTCCAACAGTCTAGCAAGTAGATAGAATGATATTTGGTCGTACCATGAGATCGGAGATACCAAACAAGTATTTTAATTTAATTACTGTTATTTGCTTTTTCAAACTATTTTCAGACTAAGCCTCTCGCTGAATAAGCGGTTGCGGCTTCTATTTACTTTTCAGTATTTTAATTAGTTTAATAGGAAATCGTGACAACCCCACAACCGCTAGAATTACACGTATTACTAGATTAGGTAAAGCAACGCATCCCTGCGAACGATCCTGTAACTTATCACTTAACTATACTACATCCGATCGGGTTCTCTGCCCGTAGGTGTGTTTTGGGATAATTACTTGTACAACATTTTATAAATTTAAAAGCAGAAATAAAACCACCATCAAGACCAAATATACATAATTACAATGCTAGATCTTTCGTAAGATTTAAGGACCAGTCTCAATTCAAATACATGAAGAGCAGGCATTCTCAGCCATATATTTGAATATGTTTTCCATAAGAACATTGTATACATTAAGTTCAGATTATAAGGAAACCTTGGTACTTTGTGCCTACCGATACATCATATAATGGTATCACTGAACTGAGCAATTTAAAGTACAATTAAGTAGGCTTAAAATCTAAAGTATCGTCACGTCTAATCGTCTTGACGCAGTGACCTTACTCTATTTATTATTTTCTTTTTCTTTTCTGATTTTTCTGATTTTTATTTTGTTTTTCTGACTCTATATGACACACATACATAACGACACAAAAACACAGACACATTTTACAAAGTTCTTTTTGAGAGACACTGTCACTATAGATTTCTCATTCCAATCAATTGGACTAGCAACTCGAAACGAGTTCGGTTGAAAGCCTTAGTGAACAGATCAGCTAAATTAAAGTCACTCGGCACCTTTTCTAGGACTATTTATTTCTTTCAGCACAATCACGTATGAAATGAAACCTTATGTCTATGTGCTTAGTCCTACTGTGCTTAACAGGATGATTGGTAATGGAAATAGTGGATTCATTGTCTATCTTTATGGGAGTACAAAGGAAATTCTGACCGTAATCACGCAGTTGTTGCTGAATCCATATAACCTGTGAGCAACACCCACCAGCTGCCATGTATTCCGCCTCGCAAGACGAAATCGCAACAGATGTCTGCTTTTTACATTTCCATGACACCAATCTCTCCCCTAAGAACTGACATCCACCTAAAGTCTATTTCCTCAAGAACACCAGTTTCTTTCATCTCTGTGAATAAACCATCAAACTTCTGGAACTAACACAATATTATTACCAATAACACAAAACAAAACAAACACATACAAATGAAAAGAAACTTTACTATAGATCATCATTTAGACATGATCTTCTATAGTAATTTGTCTGTTACAAATTTGAAATCAAAAGATAAAATAAAACCAATTTGAACAAGTCTTCTTGGAACAATGATCATCAGTTTCATGGATTTTTCTCTTTCTTCCATCTAACAAATCTTTAAAGTCCTTGACAGCTTGCTCATGAGACCTCCAAATTTCTTCTTGTTCAGGAGTCAACACAAAAGGCACAACCTTTTGACTTACAGAACCACGATCCTCTTTGTTAACTTTAACACTCCAAACTTTATCAATCAAAACACGAGGAAAACAAAATCTTGAAAATTCTATTTCAGTAAAAACTCGATCACTACCCTTTAAAGTATAATGAGTAAGATAGACTTTCTCCTTTTCTAAATCGACTTGCTTAGAAATTGATAAGTCTTTTAAAAGGTCCTGATCCTGTTTTTCAATTAAATTCACATTATCAATTAGAATACTTCCTTTCACCACTCTTCCAACCCCGTAAATTTTTCCGCCTTTGGAATCAACAAAACAGACATAAGACCCTTTAACAGGAGTAAACTCTATTAATAGTCTCTTGTCACCTGTCATATGTCTTGAACATCCACTATCGACAAACCATAACCCTGTAGTTTTCCTTAGTGGTTCCTTCTGTTCTATAACTTCAATATGTGCCATAAAACTCGTCTCAGCTTCATTGAACACTTCTTCATTTTCAGCTCTTACTGGTTCTGATGGTTCAGGTTCCTCCTCTACCCTCTGATGAAAACTATCATGATCATCCGTGCTGGCATACAATGTATAGTCGAATGAATTATCAACGAGATCGTTCATTCCTCTATCAAAGTCTTGAATTTCTACCATGAATGCATGATTCTGATCATCGGTACTAGTCGAAACTCAATTATAAGTACCATCATTTTGAACAACCAAAGCTCTCGAGTTGTCCGTTTCTCCTGAGTTTCGGTTCCCAGTTGTTATGGGTGAAATTTCAGGTACCAATATCTTGAGATTCTAAGATCTTAACATACCAGGATCTTGACGTTGATGAATATTCTGATGACTTATTGATATATTACTAACATTACGAAATACTTGTTATTATTATTTCCACATGAGTTATATGTGCAGATTCTAGAATATTCGATATAAGGCTATGAAAAATATCTCTAACGGTGCAAAAAGGAATTCACACATGGGATTAACCATCAACACGCAAAGAAGACTTGGTCTTGCAACATAATCGGACTTCTAGTTGATTTCAGCATGAGGAGAAATACTTCAACGTTCACTTGACTGGTCAAGATACTCCCCAACGTTCTAATATTGAAGACCTGGAAGATTTATACTATTTCGCATAGTTAGTTAGCGTCTAGGTCTAAATATAATGAACGAGGCTGATCGATTTAGGATATACAATCTTCACTAGCATTATCTCTGCACACTTGTATTCACACACTAATCTCTATACTCTCATCCTTATTCTCACACTTAGCAATAATCGATCAACCGAATTCCACCATTGTAATTATTTTAACAATCATCAATAAGAGAACAAAGGCAGGGACGATTACTTCCTCCCGGGGTTTTTATGCCGGCGATCCATAAGGATTAAGGGCTTTTCCTCGTCAACAAATCTCGGTGTTCTTGTTCCCTTATCTTTACTTTTATCTTGTTAATTATTAGATCTTTATCATAATTAGCATTACTTTTATTTCTTCACATTATTTCGATACGTTTAAGTTCTTTATTTACGATTATCTTTGTCCTTTAATTCCTTGTTTGGTCGACATCTTTCTTTAGCAATTTTTTTCTTAAATAGGCATCTTTGAAATTCAACATAATTTACAAGCCCTTAACCTCACAAATGAAAGTTTGGTTACATAATTGATCTAAGTCTTCAAGGTTGATTATCTTGGGTAATTTTTAACCAAAACAATTTGGCGCCCACCGTGGGGCAAAAGGTGTTTTCGATCGATTAAAATTTTCAATTTTTATCAAAGAAAACTAATTTTCCGAAATTAATTCTGAAAATGTCGACTCAACCAACTAACTCCTCGCAAACTGCTCCTGCTATTTCTTCTTCTATGATGGGTCACTCTGCAGGAAACAATTCGTATCGAAAAAACAGGAACAACACGATTCAAATCTCAAATCAAAACAAGGACAAGGGACCTGCTGATCAGGGCATTGACTTTAATGCAGCTGGTGACATTCCTTCGGGAAATTCGTCTCAATTCAACACAGGATCTGGCCAGACGAGACGAACTAGCTTTTATGATGGCAATGGGAACCCGGATCCCTATAATATTGGATCTGGAGATTTTACTCAAAATAACGATTATGATAATATTCCTAACTTATTTACTATTTTGCAGAATATTAATGATACAATTAAAACCAATCAGGAGTATAATCAGACTCAATTTAAGATCTTGGAGTCCAGAATCTCAGAGAATGGACCATCATTCACTCCAAGGAATTTATTTTCAACTCCAGGACCATCTCCATCCCTGGATCTGCACCTACAAGCACGCCATTCGCAACTGCGACTTCGAATTTTGCAAGCAATATTCCACAAAATACTAATGCTGCTGGGACATCTGCGTCCATGGGTGCAGGTTTACATAATGCTAATAATTTTTTTGGTTCTTTTGGTTTTGCTAACTCATCGCAGGGTCAAACAACAAACGACTACATTGCAAGGGAGTTTCAAAGACTGAAAGATATGATCTCTGTTGTTCCTGGAGTTTGTAATCCAATCCCAGAAGTCAACCATGCATCTTATCTTATTAATAGATACGGTGACAGGATCGCTAATGTAGAGATCCCAAAGAAGTTTCAAGTTCCAAATATGAAGCCATATAATGGAACTACAAATCCTCAAGAGCATATAGCACTATACTTGGAGAAGATGGAGACTGTGCCCATTCCCTCTAACCTAAAAGAAGCTTGCTTATGTAGAAGCTTTGGATCTACACTTTCTGGATCAGCCTTAAAATGGCTACAGAGTTTGCCTCCTTTATCTATTAATTCTTTTGCGGATTTAACTAATTTATTTTATAGTCAATTTTCCTGTAGTAGAACTTTTGAAAAATTGACAGATGATCTTTATAAAGTTACTCAAAAACCTAACGAATCCCTTAGAGATTTTATGACCAGGTTTACAAAGGAGTCACTTAATATTCCAAAATTGGATATGTTGACCGCTATCCAAGCTTTGCAGAGAGGCCTCAAGCTAGGATCCAAATTCCAGGAAGATCTAATAATGACGCCATGCAGAAACCTGGATGAAGCTAAAGCAAGAGCTGCAAGATTCATAAGGCTTGAGGAAAATGAATTGACTTCTTCAAAACTAGAAGCTTTATCATATGATCGTCCAAATCGGAAGGCAGAGACTCCAGTATACAAGATCAAGAAGCTACTGCCTTCATGACCCCGACAGGTATTTATTGTTAAATTGCTATGCCTTTTGGTCTTAAAAATGCAGGTGCAACATACCAAAGATTAGTCAACATGATGTTCAAAGACCAACTGGGGGATACGATGGAAGTTTATATAGACGATATGGTGGTCAAATCCAAGAAAGCTGAAGATCACTTGAAAGATCTTGAAGTGGCATTCAATATCCTGGACAAGTATAACATGAAGTTGAACCCTGCAAAGTGCAATTTTGGAGTAGGCGCTGGAAAATTCCTGGGATATATGGTCACCAAAAGAGGAATAGAAGCAAGTCCAGAACAGATCAAAGCTATCTTGAACTTGAAATCGCCATCGAATGCTAAAGATATACAAAGATTGACGGGAAGATTAGCAGCTTTGAATAGATTTATATCAAGATCTTCCGATAGATGTAAAGAGTTTTATGATATCTTGAAGAAGAACAAGAAATTCGAATGGGGAGAAAAGCAAGAAAAAGCTTTTCAGGAATTAAAGAAGTATCTATCTACTCCACCACTGCTGGTGAAGCCTGAAGATGGTGAGCCTTTATATCTTTATATGGTTGTCTCATCAAATGCAGTGAGCGCTGTTTTAGTAAAAGAAGCAGAAGGACAACAACAACCGATTTACTATGTAAGTAAAAGTTTAATTGATGCTGAAACCAGGTACTCTCATCTCGAAAAACTTATACTTGCATTAGTTATGGCGTCCACTAAACTTAGACATTATTTTGAAACGCATGCTATACATGTTAAGACAAATTATCCTATAAAATGTGTGCTAAGAAAACCTGAAGTATCTGGTAGAATGGCTAAATGGTCTGTGAAATTAAGTGCTTTTAATCTAATTTATGAACCTAGGACTGCTATAAAATCCCAAGCTTTAGCCGACTTTGTGGCTGATTTTAGTAGTGATTTACAACCTGAAGTAGACTTAGAGGTTAAAATGCTAGAAGAAGCTACTGAAAAATGGACTCTATATACTGATGGTGCAGCTAATGTAAAAGGAATAGGATTAGGTATCATACTAAAATCGCCACAGGGGGATATCATACCCCAAGCAGTGAATTGTCATTTTATAGCCACTAACAATGAGGCGGAATATGAAGCTTTAATTTCTGGTATGCAATTAGCTAAGGATATGAACATTAGAAATCTTAAGGTATATGTAGATTCTTTACTCTTAGCTAATCATTTTAATGGAACTAATGCTGCAAAAGGTGAAAAATTAATGCAATATTTAGAAATAGTAAAGAAACTAGCAGAGAGTTTTGATTTGTTTGACATAAAACAAGTGCCTAGAGAAGCAAATACCGAAGTTGATGCCTTAGCAAATCTAGGATCAACACTTAAAATGTCACCAGATACTAAAATTCCTATAATTCATGTATTATACCACGCCATAGAAAAAGAATCAACTAATATATTAGCTATTCAAAATGAGGAAGCTGAAAATTCTGGGGACAATCAAAATTCATGGATTACACCAATAATTGAATATATTAATAATGGGACAATTTCTAAAGAAGAAAACCCAAAGGCCTTTCGCATGAAAATAACACATTATTCTATGATCAATGGTATTTTGTATAGAAAATCTCTTGCAGGACCATATCTTAGATGCTTAGAACATCCTGAGACCAATGAGGTTCTTAAAGATATACACGAAGGAGAATGTGGAAATCACACAGCTGGAAGATCTTTATATTCAAAGATCTTAAGAACAGGTTATTATTGGCCTACAATGAAGCAAGATGCTGAAGAATATGCGAAGAAATGCGATGATTGTCAAAGGTATAGCAACATTTATCACCAGCCAGCAGAACCTATGTATCCAGTTCTATCACCTTGGCCATTCATGAAATGGGGAATGGATATTGTCGGGCCAGTGACAGAATCTTCAGCTGGGAAGAAATATTTTCTGGCTATGACAGATTATTTCTCAAAATGGATTGAGGCTGAAGCATACGCCAAAATTCATGAAGCACATGTTATATCTTTCATTAAAAGGAACATATTGACAAGATTTGGAGTACCAGCGGAGATTATTTGTGACAATGGATCACAATTTATTGGAAAGAAAACTACAAACTTCTGTGAGAGATGGGGCATCAAGATGATTACTTCTACTCCAGTCCATCCACAAGCTAATGGTCAGGCAGAATCGAGCAATAAAATTATTATGAATAATTTAAAGAAAAGACTGAGACAAGCAAAGGGAAAATGGGCTGAAGAGCTACCATTTGTCTTGTGGGCTGATCGAACAACTTCGAAAAGTGCCACTGGACAAACGCCATTTTCACTTGTCTTTGGAGCTGAGGCAGTCCTATACCCAATTGGATTTTCCTACTGCTAGAGTTAATTTATTATCTTATGAGAAAAATAAAGAACCACTTCTTGAAGATCTAGAAGCTGTAAATGAGATAAGAGAAAGGACCAAGATAAGGATAGCAGCTTATCAACAACGAATCGCTAAGTCTTATAATAAAAATTTAAGATTAAGACGATTCCAAGTTGGGCGGTGAATTGGCCTTTACGGTTTCATGATCCATCAGAATCAATTGATTCAGCAAAGCTTGATAGTTTGCGGGTAATGAGACGTCATTTTCTCCGAGCTAGTAAAATTATACGAACTGTTCAAAATAAAACGAGGTCGCAAAGAAAACGAGGTCGCAAATTACAAACTCGAGGTCGTAATTGAGCTGGCGATGTCTTAAAGAGCTCACGAGGTGGCAAACAAAACACGAGACCGCAATTGAACTAGCGAGGTCGTAATTAACTACCCAGGTCGCAAAACAAGCTGGATGAGGTGAGGTCGCAAACGCTAAAACCTTTAATTCTCTTGAATTTCGAAACCCTAATACCCAAAACACTTCCGAAAACTGCTGAACACACCAAACGAGGTCACCCACAAGGTTTTCGATCGTAAACTCGTGAAAGAATCACGTATAAATGACCCTAAACCAATGTTGTCTATCACCAACAAACTATAACCTTCCGGTATGAAACCAAGAGGCTGTGATACCACTTGTAAGTCCCCTTAAAACGGATCGTTAATAGTTTGCTCTAGTTATCTTGAGGTGCGGAATCCCTCACTATAACTTGGTGATTCACAACAAGCCTTCAGATTATCTGTTGCCTCGCAGATCTTCTCTAGGCTAGCGGAACAATACTTGACGACTATAACCTGCAAATATGCTTGAAATTTCGACAAATGTTCAACCCTAATCTCTGTTAGGGTTCGATATATATAGAAAACAACTCGACATGGGCTTCAGCGAGTTAGCCTCGCAAATCCAGCCCAGCCCGTCACAAATGCGAGGTCGCATTTCTTGATTGGCATCGTAATTGACCCTGCAATTACGAGGTCGTATTGTTCCTATGAATTGCGAGGTCGCAATTCATATTGGCATCGTAATTGACCCTGCAATTGCGAGGTCGCATTTCTTGATTGGCATCGTAATTGACCCTGCAATTACGAGGTCGTATTGTTCCTATGAATTGCGAGGTCGCAATTCATACTTAAGCAGTTTATACATTCAATACTCAAACTTAATCTAGTATTCTATGCATAATATGAAGTTCATTAATGACAATTACATTACAAAGACATATTACAATATAAGTCCGAACAATCTATACTGCTATTGAGATAGACGTGCACTTACAAATGGTTCATGTGGTTTGTCACTTTTTTTTAATGAAAGTCCCTCTCTTGATTTTTTAGCATCCATGATCCTTGAACACATGTTTCAGTTGCAACGACAATCCCTCACTAACGAATCCGTTAACTAGTGTCGTTAAGTGCCCCACGTGAGGGGTATTAATGTCCTTCCACTTAGGGGTTTGCAAAGTCGTATATCCAAAGTTTCAGATATCTGAATTTCGGATATCCGAAATTTTGGATAGTGGATTTCACTATCCGAACACATATCCGAGGTTTTAGATATCCGAAGTTCGGATATCTGAAAATATCCGAACTTAAAAAAAAAAAAAAAATTGTTCGGGTATGTTATGATATTCTCGTGATATTGATAAAAGATTTTTTTGGATATTTTAGGATAATTTCCAAATTTAGAAAAAAATAGTGAAATTTTTATATACAATATGTCTTTAGGATATCCAAATTTTTTAAAAATCACTATCTGAATCCCAAATTTCAAATAAAATTGAATCGAATTTTCGGATACGGAAATTTTAAACACATCTACTTCCACCTACACAAACCCACCCATCACTTATTTACTCCTTTTAACCACATTTAAACTCACAAATATATCCACCAAAAAACACACACTTACTAACATCACTAAAAAGCTAAGTTTTTAGGGCTTAGGAAGGTTGTTAGTGGGATGCGAAATCATGGTGTTGAGAACATGGTTTCTTCGGAGCAAGCCTGGCCATATTGATGTGTATAAGTTATATTATGATGAGTTTTATGCTTTATTAAACCTTTTTGGGTTTTTTTTTTAATTAAATGTTTTTGGGCTTTTTTTTAATTAAACCTTTTTGAGTTTATTTTTAGATTGTTTTAGTACGTTAAATGATGTAAAAATTAGGGTATAAGCAGTGCATTCCTATATGGTACACTTTGAAAAACCTTGTTTACCCCTAAAAATCTTATTTTTTTAGTGATCTTAGTAACCGTTTGTGTCTTTAGATATTCGAGTGGATATATTTATAATTTTGAATGGTGTTAAAATATGTATATAAGTGTTGGGTAGATGTGTGTAGGTGGAAATACATTAATACCCCTCACGTGCTACTTGAACATTTAGCGACACTAATTAACGGACTCGTTAGATATGGACTGCAGTTGCGACTGAAATATGTCTTGAGGTTGCTAAAAATTGAAAGAGTGACTGCCATTGCAAAAAGTAACAACCACGGGGACCATTTTTGCCTTTAAATCAACATAACGAATACAAAGTTAAAATTTATTATTAGCGCAAAAAATCATAATGAAATATTTGTAATATAAAAAATGAAATTTTCGTAGTAGAAAAATTACTTCCCATATTTATATATTCACCATTAAGAAAAGGTTCATGTGAAAACCATTTGAATTATTGGAACCACAAGAACTTTTAATTTATAACTTGATGTTCATATGTGAATGGTATATATGAACAAATTTGTGCACATATGAAGATATCAAGTTTTTTTTTTGAAAGGCAGAGCGAATAAATGACTAACACCTCTAACTTTACTTATGTTCATATGTGAATAGTTGTCACATGAACTTTACCTTTAACAGCATTTCATACTCATTTTTTTCCTATTTATATTATGTTTTTAAATAAGTATAATATAAAGTTTAATTTAAAAAACTGACATGATCAATTATATATATAAGGCGTGTATCGTTTCCTTGCGCACACCTTTTTTGGTGATTATAGTCCCTGCCGTTAATTAGTCTTACAACAATGGCCTTTATCGTTAAATCAATTTAAAAAACTAGCAGGCATTAACGGATGTTAACTTCTGTGTGAGTGTTTTACGGGGGTTACAATAACGGCCGCAAATCACGTCCTTTTCTCTAACAAGGAGTTAGTCCGTTTTCTCTAACAGGTGTTAATGAACGTTAAATACTATTTGAGTGTCTAGCGAGAGTTACAAAAGCTGCTGCAAATCAGGTTCATTTCTCTAACTGAGATTGGAGTATATAGTATTTGTGTTAAATTGGTATTGTCTATCGGTCGTCCAATTTAACAAAAGGGCATGAGTTTGTTTATTTGTTTTATGTTTTTATATTGTCTTATACTTTTAACTAAAATTGTAATTTTTCAGTCATTTTTGGTTTTTTAGAATTTATTGTACAAATTTAATATGGTATCCGCGTTCATTTATCTTTTATTTTCTACAATGATTTGTATTAGTGCGTTTTCATTCTTTTTCTCCCTGTTTTGTCACATTTTCATTTGTTTTTTTTCCCCATATTAATCATGTATAGTTGCTACATGATTAACATTCGTTTTTTATTTATTCAACTATTCATACAATTGATCATGTAAATGATTGTTATATCTTATGTTTGTACACGTAATACATTTTCAGACGCACGTTAAATAAGAAACAAACGAATGTATCTCCCGCCTGTATAAGGTTTTTGAAAGCAACGCTTTATCTCCCGGGGCAACGCCCGGGTAACATAACTAGTTACATGTAAGATGTGAATGTAGAATAAATACAAAATTTAGTTGGAGTGCATACAATCAAGGTTAAGAAACTCGGGATTCGGGGTTGGATTGGTGAGGAAGGAAGTTAGGAGTTTTTGAAAACTTAGGTCGGATCAAGAAAAATCAGATTCAATTTTTTTATGTAGGAAAATTAAGACTTTTGATATTATATGTAATTGAAAGGTGAAAATATATAATAAATTTCAAATATAAGGACTTCAAATGTAATTATATATAAAATAATGTAAAAAGAAAGGTTGTTAGCTATTATTGAAAGTTGAAGGGTAAAAACTAAAGATTCTAAAACATATATAAGAGCACCTCCAATGGTAATTTTGTAAAGGTTTTTATAAGACTTATTACTATTACCAAAAGTTATTATAAAGACTTTTTACCATTGGGTGTAAAAGTTTTTTTTGACAAAAGCTTGAAAAATTTCAAGCTATTACACTCTCTCTCATACATATTTAATTGTAATTTTAATATTTTCAAGCTATTTTCAAGTTTTTGCCATTGGAGTGAAAACTTTTTTATAAAAAGCTTTTAGAAAAAAAGTTTTACCATTGGAGATGTTCTAAGGAAAGGGAAGGGATTCCCTCAAGTTACTCTTAACATTGGAGATGTTAGGGTAATCTTGGCCCTTAGATGAAAATCAAGGGCCAAAATTCAAAGATGATCTTTGAATCTTAGCCCTTAATTTTCATTCAAAGGTCAAGATTTCCCCAACTTGACTCAAGTTAGGGAATTAACTTGAGGGAATCTCCTCCCCTGAGGAAAATGTATAACCCTAACCATCATCTCTCTCTTCCTTATCTTATCATTTTATCAGATATGTTTCTCCACATACAGCCACCAACGCCATCATCGTCAGCAAACACCACCGTCACCATCAACGGTCATTCAGCTAGTTAATCTCTTATTCCTCCATATTCGGCTACTTATTCTTTTTTCCCTTCGATTTCCGACTTGTTTTTATCATTTTTAGGCTTTAACCGACATTAATTATTATAAGTGGATGGATTAAATCTAAGTTTGACTGACAATGAAGTTAAATTTAACATGATCACATTAATTTAATGGTTAAAAATTAATGATGAACTATAGGTGATTTTAAGAGATTAGTTTGATATATATATGGAAAAAATAATTATAGTACAAGCAATCCAAAAAGTACAAAAAGTACAAGGGGATATCAAGTGGCTGGGCAGTCTCGCCGGAGAAGAAGGAAGAAGGAGGAAGAAGATCCAACGGTGCCTTGTACTTTTGTACTTTTTGGATTGCTTGTACTCTAAATAACCCACCCCTATATATATATAGGGACGGGTTATTTTGAGAACCACTAAAAAAAAAACGCGAGAACCAATCTTAGCCCTTCATTCATCAAGAACAGGAAGGGCATGATTGTCATTATGAAAAAAATTTGTCCATCTCTCTCTCTTTCTCTCTCCTCTTATTAAATTAAAAAATATCTAATTCATTAAAAATCTTTTATCTCACAAACCGTACATCGTTCGACGGGAAAAAAAGAGCATGGGTAGTCTTGAAATTTCGTCCTCTTTCATTAGAGATGCAATTCGATATACTTTTGAAGACTTTTTAAATTTTGTTTTTTTTCATTAGAGACGCATCACGTTAGAATTTCGTCCTCTTTCATTAGAGATGCAACTTACCCTCGGATTAGCAATTAAGCTTTAGGGTTTAGGGTTTGAAGTTGTAGGGTTAGTCGTTAGGAAACCACTAAAAGGTTTGAAGTTGTAGGGTTTAGGGTTTGAAGTTGTAGGAAACCACTAAAAGGTTCATCCTACACATGTGTATGACAAGTGGAAACCACTAAAAGGTTCATCCTACACATGTGTAGGACAAGTGGAAACCACTAAAAGGTTCATCCTACACATGTGTAGGACAAGTGGAAACCACTAAAAGGTTCATCCTACACATGTGTAGGACAAATGAAAACCACTTAAAGGTTCATCATACACATGTGTAGGACAAGTGAAAACCACTAAAAGGTTCATCCTACACATGTGTAGGATAAGTGGAAACCACTAAAAGGTTCATCCTACACATGTGTAGGTCATCAAATAATAATAACTTACACATGTGTAAGATGAACGTGATGGAAAAAAAAACGAAATTTAAAAAGTCGTCAAAAGTATGTCGAATTGCATCTCTAATGAAAAAGGACGAAATTCTAAGACTACCCATGCTTTTCTTTTCGTCTAACGATTTACGGTTTGTAAGATAAAAGTTTTTTAGTGAATTAGATAGAATTGTATTAATTTAATAAAGTAAGAGAGAGGAAAAAAAGAGGGAGTTGACAAAAGTACCCCTCTAGTGTTGAGAGAGTTTTTTATTTTTAATCTGGTCCATTCATTTTTTTTATCCAAGGGTGTAGATGAGTTCTTGAGTTCTTTTTTTTTAAGAGTTCTCAAATAACCCCTATATATATATATATAATAATAGAATATATATATTATAGTCATGGGGATGTATATATATTATAAAGCATATGATATTCACACATGTTATTCAAGAACTTGACTTACTCAAATTACCTCTTATCAATATTGAAAGGACCATACTCGATAAACCGAAAACTGAATATATATATTATATTTTTTAAACAGAGGGTACCCACTGCGCCGCAGTGGGTTCGACACACTCCCACTGCGACGCAGTGGGACTCTACTGTCCAGCGTGACAAAAGTTCCCCCACTGCGCCGCAGTGGGGTTGAGACCCTCCCACTGCGCCGCAGTGGGATCCCACTGGTCTCAGACCTGAACAAATCCAGCAACCAGCTTCTTCCTTTAACACTCTTACCCAAACTTTCATTCATTCAACTCATGACCAACATTTAAAACACCATCCAGAATTGGCAACAATCATAAAAACACATTTTTAAACATAGTTACAACATCAACTTGTTCCAAATCTCATTTTCAACATTAATGGGTCATTTACCCATTTTGACACCATTTTCATCCAACATACACTAGACATCTTTCCAAAAGCTCTACACTTGAACATTTACAAAACTTTTACAAAAATATACTTTTTAAACCAACATGTACCAAGAGCCATGAGAGGAGGGATTTCTAGGCCTCTAACCAAAAGATTGTCATTCATACAAGAATGACCTAGATACCTTCGAGTCTTGCAACAACTTTACTTCAAAAACTTCAAGCTTATCAACAACTAGTTCCTTCTCCCGGAACTACCTAAAAAGGTAAACAACTAAAATATAAGCAAAGGCTTAGTGAATATACTTGCATACAATTACGATTACAAAGGAGGGCAAAGTACAAGGACTATCACAAGTAACCTATAACATCGTCATGTCACATTTACTTGCTCACCTTGCACCCTAAACACATATATGGATTAACAACTTCGACATGGTGGTCTTTCCACACATGGATAATCAACTTCAACATGGTGGTCTTTCCACACATGGATAATCAACTTCAACATGGTGGTCTTTCACACATGGATAATTACTTCAACATGGTGGTCTTTCCACACATGGATAATCAACTTCAACATGGTGGTCTTTCCACACATGGATAATTACTTCAACATGGTGGTCTTTCCACACATGGATAATCAACTTCAACATGGTGGTCTTTCCACACATGGATAATTACTTCAACATGGTGGTCTTTCCACACATGGATAATCAACTTCAACATGGTGGTCTTTCCACACATGGATAATCAACTTCAACATGGTGGTCTTTCCACACATGGATAATCAACTTCAACATGGTGGTCTTTCCACACATGGATAATTACTTCAACATGGTGGTCTTTCCACACATGGATAATTACTTCAACATGGTGGTCTTTCCACACATGGATAATCAACTTCAACATGGTGGTCTTTCCACACATGGATAATCAACTTCAACATGGTGGTCTTTCCACACATGGATAATTACTTCAACATGGTGGTCTTTCCACACATGGATAATCAACTTCAACATGGTGGTCTTTCCACACATGGATAATCAACTTCAACATGGTGGTCTTTCCACACATGGATAATTACTTCAACATGGTGGTCTTTCCACACATGGATAATCAACTTCAACATGGTGGTCTTTCCACACATGGATAATCAACTTCAACATGGTGGTCTTTCCACACATGGATAATCAACTTCAACATGGTGGTCTTTCCACACATGGATAATCAACTTCAACATGGTGGTCTTTCCACACATGGATAATTACTTCAACATGGTGGTCTTTCCACACATGGATAATCAACTTCAACATGGTGGTCTTTCCACACATGGATAATCAACTTCAACATGGTGGTCTTTCCACACATGGATAATTACTTCAACATGGTGGTCTTTCCACACATGGATAATCAACTTCAACATGGTGGTCTTTCCACACATGGATAATTACTTCAACATGGTGGTCTTTCCACACATGGATAATCAACTTCAACATGGTGGTCTTTCCACACATGGATAATTACTTCAACATGGTGGTCTTTCCACACATGGATAATCAACTTCAACATGGTGGTCTTTCCACACATGGATAATTACTTCAACATGGTGGTCTTTCCACACATGGATAATCAACTTCAACATGGTGGTCTTTCCACACATGGATAATCAACTTCAACATGGTGGTCTTTCCACACATGGATAATCAACTTCAACATGGTGGTCTTTCCACACATGGATAATTACTTCAACATGGTGGTCTTTCCACACATGGATAATTACTTCAACATGGTGGTCTTTCCACACATGGATAATCAACTTCAACATGGTGGTCTTTCCACACATGGATAATCAACTTCAACATGGTGGTCTTTCCACACATGGATAATCAACTTCAACATGGTGGTCTTTCCACACATGGATAATCAACTTCAACATGGTGGTCTTTCCACACATGGATAATTACTTCAACATGGTGGTCTTTCCACACATGGATAATCAACTTCAACATGGTGGTCTTTCCACACATGGATAATCAACTTCAACATGGTGGTCTTTCCACACATGGATAATCAACTTCAACATGGTGGTCTTTCCACACATGGATAATTACTTCAACATGGTGGTCTTTCCACACATGGATAATCAACTTCAACATGGTGGTCTTTCCACACATGGATAATTACTTCAACATGGTGGTCTTTCCACACATGGATAATTACTTCAACATGGTGGTCTTTCCACACATGGATAATTACTTCAACATGGTGGTCTTTCCACACATGGATAATTACTTCAACATGGTGGTCTTTCCACACATGGATAATTACTTCAACATGGTGGTCTTTCCACACATGGATAATCAACTTCAACATGGTGGTCTTTCCACACATGGATAATCAACTTCAACATGGTGGTCTTTCCACACATGGATAATCAACTTCAACATGGTGGTCTTTCCACACATGGATAATTACTTCAACATGGTGGTCTTTCCACACATGGATAATCAACTTCAACATGGTGGTCTTTCCACACATGGATAATCAACTTCAACATGGTGGTCTTTCCACACATGGATAATTACTTCAACATGGTGGTCTTTCCACACATGGATAATCAACTTCAACATGGTGGTCTTTCCACACATGGATAATCAACTTCAACATGGTGGTCTTTCCACACATGGATAATTACTTCAACATGGTGGTCTTTCCACACATGGATAATTACTTCAACATGGTGGTCTTTCCACACATGGATAATCAACTTCAACATGGTGGTCTTTCCACACATGGATAATCAACTTCAACATGGTGGTCTTTCCACACATGGATAATTACTTCAACATGGTGGTCTTTCCACACATGGATAATCAACTTCAACATGGTGGTCTTTCCACACATGGATAATCAACTTCAACATGGTGGTCTTTCCACACATGGATAATCAACTTCAACATGGTGGTCTTTCCACACATGGATAATCAACTTCAACATGGTGGTCTTTCCACACATGGATAATCAACTTCAACATGGTGGTCTTTCCACACATGGATAATCAACTTCAACATGGTGGTCTTTCCACACATGGATAATCAACTTCAACATGGTGGTCTTTCCACACATGGATAATCAACTTCAACATGGTGGTCTTTCCACACATGGATAATCAACTTCAACATGGTGGTCTTTCCACACATGGATAATCAACTTCAACATGGTGGTCTTTCCACACATGGATAATCAACTTCAACATGGTGGTCTTTCCACACATGGATAATCAACTTCAACATGGTGGTCTTTCCACACATGGATAATCAACTTCAACATGGTGGTCTTTCCACACATGGATAATCAACTTCAACATGGTGGTCTTTCCACACATGGATAATCAACTTCAACATGGTGGTCTTTCCACACATGGATAATTACTTCAACATGGTGGTCTTTCCACACATGGATAATTACTTCAACATGGTGGTCTTTCCACACATGGATAATTACTTCAACATGGTGGTCTTTCCACACATGGATAATTACTTCAACATGGTGGTCTTTCCACACATGGATAATTACTTCAACATGGTGGTCTTTCCACACATGGATAATCAACTTCAACATGGTGGTCTTTCCACACATGGATAATTACTTCAACATGGTGGTCTTTCCACACATGGATAATTACTTCAACATGGTGGTCTTTCCACACATGGATAATTACTTCAACATGGTGGTCTTTCCACACATGGATAATTACTTCAACATGGTGGTCTTTCCACACATGGATAATTACTTCAACATGGTGGTCTTTCCACACATGGATAATTACTTCAACATGGTGGTCTTTCCACACATGGATAATCAACTTCAACATGGTGGTCTTTCCACACATGGATAATTACTTCAACATGGTGGTCTTTCCACACATGGATAATCAACTTCAACATGGTGGTCTTTCCACACATGGATAATCAACTTCAACATGGTGGTCTTTCCACACATGGATAATCAACTTCAACATGGTGGTCTTTCCACACATGGATAATCAACTTCAACATGGTGGTCTTTCCACACATGGATAATCAACTTCAACATGGTGGTCTTTCCACACATGGATAATTACTTCAACATGGTGGTCTTTCCACACATGGATAATCAACTTCAACATGGTGGTCTTTCCACACATGGATAATCAACTTCAACATGGTGGTCTTTCCACACATGGATAATCAACTTCAACATGGTGGTCTTTCCACACATGGATAATTACTTCAACATGGTGGTCTTTCCACACATGGATAATTACTTCAACATGGTGGTCTTTCCACACATGGATAATCAACTTCAACATGGTGGTCTTTCCACACATGGATAATCAACTTCAACATGGTGGTCTTTCCACACATGGATAATTACTTCAACATGGTGGTCTTTCCACACATGGATAATCAACTTCAACATGGTGGTCTTTCCACACATGGATAATCAACTTCAACATGGTGGTCTTTCCACACATGGATAATCAACTTCAACATGGTGGTCTTTCCACACATGGATAATCAACTTCAACATGGTGGTCTTTCCACACATGGATAATCAACTTCAACATGGTGGTCTTTCCACACATGGATAATCAACTTCAACATGGTGGTCTTTCCACACATGGATAATCAACTTCAACATGGTGGTCTTTCCACACATGGATAATTACTTCAACATGGTGGTCTTTCCACACATGGATAATTACTTCAACATGGTGGTCTTTCCACACATGGATAATCAACTTCAACATGGTGGTCTTTCCACACATGGATAATCAACTTCAACATGGTGGTCTTTCCACACATGGATAATCAACTTCAACATGGTGGTCTTTCCACACATGGATAATCAACTTCAACATGGTGGTCTTTCCACACATGGATAATTACTTCAACATGGTGGTCTTTCCACACATGGATAATTACTTCAACATGGTGGTCTTTCCACACATGGATAATCAACTTCAACATGGTGGTCTTTCCACACATGGATAATCAACTTCAACATGGTGGTCTTTCCACACATGGATAATCAACTTCAACATGGTGGTCTTTCCACACATGGATAATCAACTTCAACATGGTGGTCTTTCCACACATGGATAATCAACTTCAACATGGTGGTCTTTCCACACATGGATAATTACTTCAACATGGTGGTCTTTCCACACATGGATAATTACTTCAACATGGTGGTCTTTCCACACATGGATAATTACTTCAACATGGTGGTCTTTCCACACATGGATAATCAACTTCAACATGGTGGTCTTTCCACACATGGATAATCAACTTCAACATGGTGGTCTTTCCACACATGGATAATTACTTCAACATGGTGGTCTTTCCACACATGGATAATTACTTCAACATGGTGGTCTTTCCACACATGGATAATCAACTTCAACATGGTGGTCTTTCCACACATGGATAATTACTTCAACATGGTGGTCTTTCCACACATGGATAATTACTTCAACATGGTGGTCTTTCCACACATGGATAATCAACTTCAACATGGTGGTCTTTCCACACATGGATAATTACTTCAACATGGTGGTCTTTCCACACATGGATAATCAACTTCAACATGGTGGTCTTTCCACACATGGATAATTACTTCAACATGGTGGTCTTTCCACACATGGATAATCAACTTCAACATGGTGGTCTTTCCACACATGGATAATCAACTTCAACATGGTGGTCTTTCCACACATGGATAATCAACTTCAACATGGTGGTCTTTCCACACATGGATAATTACTTCAACATGGTGGTCTTTCCACACATGGATAATCAACTTCAACATGGTGGTCTTTCCACACATGGATAATCAACTTCAACATGGTGGTCTTTCCACACATGGATAATCAACTTCAACATGGTGGTCTTTCCACACATGGATAATCAACTTCAACATGGTGGTCTTTCCACACATGGATAATTACTTCAACATGGTGGTCTTTCCACACATGGATAATCAACTTCAACATGGTGGTCTTTCCACACATGGATAATCAACTTCAACATGGTGGTCTTTCCACACATGGATAATCAACTTCAACATGGTGGTCTTTCCACACATGGATAATTACTTCAACATGGTGGTCTTTCCACACATGGATAATCAACTTCAACATGGTGGTCTTTCCACACATGGATAATCAACTTCAACATGGTGGTCTTTCCACACATGGATAATTACTTCAACATGGTGGTCTTTCCACACATGGATAATTACTTCAACATGGTGGTCTTTCCACACATGGATAATCAACTTCAACATGGTGGTCTTTCCACACATGGATAATCAACTTCAACATGGTGGTCTTTCCACACATGGATAATCAACTTCAACATGGTGGTCTTTCCACACATGGATAATTACTTCAACATGGTGGTCTTTCCACACATGGATAATTACTTCAACATGGTGGTCTTTCCACACATGGATAATCAACTTCAACATGGTGGTCTTTCCACACATGGATAATCAACTTCAACATGGTGGTCTTTCCACACATGGATAATCAACTTCAACATGGTGGTCTTTCCACACATGGATAATCAACTTCAACATGGTGGTCTTTCCACACATGGATAATCAACTTCAACATGGTGGTCTTTCCACACATGGATAATCAACTTCAACATGGTGGTCTTTCCACACATGGATAATTACTTCAACATGGTGGTCTTTCCACACATGGATAATCAACTTCAACATGGTGGTCTTTCCACACATGGATAATCAACTTCAACATGGTGGTCTTTCCACACATGGATAATTACTTCAACATGGTGGTCTTTCCACACATGGATAATCAACTTCAACATGGTGGTCTTTCCACACATGGATAATCAACTTCAACATGGTGGTCTTTCCACACATGGATAATTACTTCAACATGGTGGTCTTTCCACACATGGATAATTACTTCAACATGGTGGTCTTTCCACACATGGATAATTACTTCAACATGGTGGTCTTTCCACACATGGATAATTACTTCAACATGGTGGTCTTTCCACACATGGATAATCAACTTCAACATGGTGGTCTTTCCACACATGGATAATTACTTCAACATGGTGGTCTTTCCACACATGGATAATCAACTTCAACATGGTGGTCTTTCCACACATGGATAATTACTTCAACATGGTGGTCTTTCCACACATGGAATATCATATCCTTAATAGAAATTATTTACAACATATATTCCTTAACCCTTAAAATAACTACAACCCTTTTTATCATTTATTTTTATATTAATAATCATAATCATAATGCTACCGACACCATCGTCGTCGCCGATGCCACCGCCACCCTTTACCTCCATCATCTCTGCCACCACCACATATCGACGTCACATTCACTGTCGCATTACACGGGTTTGTCTCAGGCAATAATTTATTTATGTAGAACATACCATTGTTTATGACGTAGTACAATTTTGGGGGAAAAAATAAATATAGATAACCACACTCTTTAAAATATAAAAAAGTAAAGGATGGCAGTATGGCACTATAAATTTTCAGATTTTTATAACACCCACCAGATTCTTGACAAGTAGCCCCACAACATTGACGACCACAAACACGCGCCCACCTTCAAACACTTGTACATCTAGCTATACAATATGTAAAAAAATAAATATCCCATTAATTGATGTAAAATTGTGTATTTTTGTTTTATCAGAAACAAAACGGTGTCGTATTAAGCAGAAGTTGATAGACGACAGCCACGTGTTAAGGTCCCTAAACGAACGTGAGCCACAAAATTCCTCCAATTTCTCGACACTTCTAACAAAAACAAAAAGAAAAATAAAATATCTGACGTGTCATCCCGCTTTCTCCCTTTTCTTGCACATACAAAAACCACTTGATTATCTTCCATTTCAAGAACCACAAATTTTCCTTTTATCTTTCTTTCTTTCACTCTCTCTCTCTAGAATTAATTTTTTTCTCTCTAATTTATTATATAATTTTTATATACATATATATATATATATATGATTATTATTATTATTATTCTGATTTTTCCGGTTGGAGATCGCTGTTGTTGTTGTTTTTTACCGGCAATCTCCGGTCATCGGAACCTTGACAAGAAGACTAGTTTCTTTTGCTTGGATGTTTTATTGTTTTTGAGGGGTTAGTAGATCCAAAAGATTTGTAAATCCGGGTCGGGTCGGGTTGTTTGTGAAGAAAAAAGTTGATTCAGTTCTGAAGAAATAATTGAGATGGTGTGTGAAAGCATGGCTGAGGTATGTATAATATTATTTTTTCTAAGTTAATTTAATTAACAAAATATAGTATGTTAAATTTTATTTTATTTATATTGATTTATTTCTTTTGTTGTTGTTCATAATGAATATTGATTTATTATTATTGTTATTATTAGTGGTAGTTGATGGAAAGTAAAACAAAAATAAAAATAAATTGATGATAAAACACTACTTTTAATTAATGATCAATTAAGAAGCCAAGTTAACTTAGTGTGTTTATAAAATCAAGTGGTGGATTAGTTTTTTTTTTATTTTGGTAGATGATGATGAATTAAATTAAAAGTTAGGTGCTATGATCTAATGGAATGAAAACATAAATAAATAGTTGATTGATTAAGTTGCCTAAATTGTCATTTTAGTTAGTTTTTGCTAAAGGTGTAGTGGTATTGGAATTGATACTTGGAAGAGTTGATTTTGAGACTCTGGTTGTAGTTAAGGTTCATAAAATAGTCGTCGGTGGATTTTTGATAGGAAATGTATAATTTTTTTATGCACGTTCACTCCAGTTTGCTGTATTTAGCATTTTCTATATCTATAGGGGAAGAACTTTATTTGAATTGAAGTGCATTTTCCCATTTTTTGATATCGATTTTCTTTTCGTTCCTTGATGATGTAGGATCGTAGTGAAGGCTCAGTGTCAAAACCTTCTGTTAAGATCGACCAGTTTGCGTCGTCTGCTGATGATTACGCTCCCAAGGTTTATTTGCTTTCTATTACTTAAATTGTGAAACTGTTTTGAGTCCTTTGTTTAGAAAACTATAAGGTGGTTATATTTATCACTCTTTTTTTTTAATATGTCGAATAGGTTAGGAAACCATACACCATCACTAAACAAAGGGAAAGGTGGACTGAAGAGGAACACAAAAGGTTTATTGAAGCTTTAAGGATACATGGACGAGCTTGGCGTCGAATTGAAGGTACTTTTTTTAGTTTGTTAATTTGTTTGCTTTATAATGATTTTAGAACGTATATGGATTCAGATGTTAAAATCAAACATTGCCTTATTTGCAGAACATGTGGGCACGAAAACTGCGGTTCAAATTAGAAGTCATGCCCAAAAATATTTTTCTAAGGTCTACTGCTGGTTACACTTGTACTAGATGATACTTCTGTTATTATTTTGAAAAGCTTAAACTTATATGTTATGTCGATGTTGTTTAGGTGGTTCGTGAGTCGACTAGTGGTGATGCGACTGAGGTGAAACCTACCGAGATTCCACCCCCTCGTCCCAAGAGGAAGCCGATGCACCCTTACCCCCGTAAGCTTTCGGCTCCATTAAAAACTGGAGGGCATCAAGCAAGATCAGCATCCCCAAATTCATCAGGATCGGATCAAGAGAATCAGTCCCCGACTTCGGTTTTGTCAGCAGGCGGTTCGAATATATTTGCTTCTGGTGAGCCGTGCTCACCAAACGAAAATTCCTCCCCTGTTTCCTCTGCTGCTGATGTTGTGAAACTGGAAGGATCATCTCATGATGATGAACCGGAGCTTTCACCAGATCAAGAAAATGTATCTGCAACCCCAATGGTAATAATCTTGATTTGCAATTATATGGCGAAATCATTGTTCGTAATTAGCTTAGAAAGGTGTATAATTGTTATCGTTTTGGGTAAATTTATTAGATATTGGAATCTGGCGGTGAAGAAAAAGATGTGTTCACCAAAGAGAATTCGACTGATTGTGGGTCGACCCATAGCTTGAAGCTTTTTGGGAAGACGGTTGTGGTAACCGATACTCACCAACAGTCTTCCCCTAATATAATACAACCAAACATGATTCCTATTAGTTCTTTACCCTGTGCTGCACCCATGTACTACATGCAATATCTTGATGAGAACTCGGGATCTTCCACCCCCATTGCATCCTGGTGGGGTCCTTACGGAGGTTTATCTTACCCTTTAGTTCAACCGTGTAATCCAATTATACCAAGGAAGGGAAGTTGTTCAGAAATGAACGAGGGTTGTTCGTTAACTGGCTCTAACACGAGTGACACTGAAAGTGTCATGAAAGAGGAGGTAAGAAAGCCGATTCTGGTGTTAGGGAGTGAAAGATCGGCGTTTAAGAAGCAACATAGAGGGGGTAATACCGAGAAGAAAGACCTATCTTCAAGAGGGTTCGTCCCATATAAACGATGCTTAGCACAGAGGGATGCTCATGTGGATGGAGAAGACAGGGAAGAACAAAGGGTAAGACTTTGTTTGTAGCCCTTTCGAGGCCATTCGTTAATGGGTTGTTTTTTTTTTCTTACAAACGACATAGTATTGGTGCACAGGGGCTGCTGTTTAAGTTGAGAAAAGAAGTGTATAAAGGGAAGGAAAAGAAGCACCCCTGTTTTTTTCTGTGTTAATTTTTTGGTAATTAATGTATTTGTACCTGACTTGTAATTGTAGCTTTGTACCATTTCTATTGATAGCCTTCTGGCTAAGTTAATTTTGTTCATTTGTTGATGGTTACTGGTTTAATGTTAAGCTGGATTAAGACATCACCTTTGTATCTTTGAAACTTTGGTTACATTTGTGCGTTGATGGCATTGATGATATGTGAAGATATCTCGTTGGGCAGAATTGTGTGGTGTTGGTCAGTTTCATTCTTATAGGCAATTCTTGGATGTTGGATGTTACACTTTTTTTTTTTTTTTTTTTTTGGTAAAAGGTTATTTCACCATTAGTTTCTATCTTGGCATCATAAATTTTAAATTTTAGGGTGGTGATATTAGTCTCACAAATAGTGATTTATGTATAACTTTTAACATATACTGTATAAGTAGAATACATGTTTGATAAATATTGGTTATGGTATGAATATCACTTCTTTAAATTTTAGGGCTGATGTAAATTGTATCAAATCCGTATTATATGTTATTTTTCTTGTCACAAAATAAATTTTCTTAGCCACAAGGGTGATGTCCTAGTGGTAAAGTTTTATTTATAAAGATGAAAATACTTGGTCTAAAAATGGTACTTCTTGTGGTCATATAGGTTCACCAGCATTAATTTTGGGCTATTTGGATAAGTTGTCGTTGTCGTCCAGGATTGCGGTTATTGAAAAGTAGACCGAGTATCTAGGTATAAGAAAAAATTGAAAGAAATTCATAGAGCTTTTTTTATTTAGGAAATGATAAACACAGCCCCCAGGGGCTATGTTTAATACGTTATTACATGCATAAATGACTTGCACATTGAACATAACCACCTCCTATATTTACGGATTGATATCCATTGTACAACCTTTGATGCATGTAATAACGTATTAAACATAGCCCCCGGGCTATGTTTATCATTTCTTATATAAAAAATAACCTCATTGTTATCTTGGAGAATGAATATTAATTTAAACAATGGATCAGGGATGTCATATAGATCAAGATTCTTTTCAACTTGTGGAGATCCTCTTCATTTTAATTATACTCTCAAAAGTCATGGACGAAAAATTTAATAAATTATTAAATTTAATTATAAGGTAATTTATGTAAGTAATATTTTTTTTAAGAGTTTAGTATCCCGGAGTGTAAGTAACTTTGCAACATTTTCTATTGTATGTAAGTATCAAAATTTTTGTACATTATATGTAAGTATCTCGCTAAATTGAACACTTAATGTAAAATTTTTACGTTGACCAATCAAAAACTTCTACGTGGACAGCTCATATGGTTGCCACGTATACATTTTTACATTAAACGTTCAATTTAGCGAGAAACTTACATATATTGTTCAAAAATTTTTATGCATACACACAATAGAAAAAGTTGCAAAGTTACTTACACTCCAGGATACTTAACCCTTACTATTTATACAAAAGAAATATCTTGATTGCTAAAATACGCAGCGCGTGTAGAGACACACGAAAACGCCACACCAAATGGTTGAATTTGTGATGAGAAAGAAAGGTTTGTCTAGGCGCGTGGAAGCGTGTAGATAACAATGGGGCATTTGCTGTAATATGAGGGCCACATGTGGCTCTTGATGACTTTCACTCTTTTACGCTTTTTCTCCACGTCATATTTCCCACTTGCCGTCCTCTCTTCATTTCTCTTTTTGGGGGGGGGGGGGGGGGGGTGGGTTATTTTTTTTCTTTTTTTTTTTTTTTTTTTTTTTTTTTTTTTTTTTTTTTTTTTTTTTTTTTTTTTTTTTTTTTTTTTTTTTTTTTTATTCTTCACGATAATTTTTTTTTTTTTTTTTTTTTTTTTTATGAAGCTTGGGCTATTTGGTTATAAGTTTACAAACGAGGTTTCCTCATTTATGGAGTGTTAGAAAAAAAAGCTCTTCGGTAAGTGACAAAGTTCTTTTAGAATGAATTTGGTATGTTTAAATTTACCATTAAAAAAAAAGTCTTTTTCTCTTTAGAAAATGCTTAAATCAATATGTGTTTTTGGTTATCAAGATTCATTATTAAAACAATACTATATGTCTATATCTAAATATATGGTCTACGAACGAGTTTAGGTTTATGATGTGTCAGACATTAAATTCAATATCACGAACTGAGTTAGGAGGCCTCTAGGTTTAACCAAGGTGGTAAAACTCCTATAATCGGCCGCCGAGTACTCAAAATAATATTGACTCCTCATCTCGTCGAGTCAAGTACGAGTCAGAAGTTCCCTAACCTTAGGTTTAACTACATGCGGGATTCAAAATCTGCTTGCGATTTTTTGGGGATTTTTAATGGTGCAACTAGATTATCGAATAAGAGATTTCAACCCGATCAAGGTTATTTGTTGTGGATATTATAGCCTGAAATTTATTGGGCGTTAAAATAAATATCTTATCAAGTTGCCTTTGCATTTAATATTTGTATTGAAGTAGTAGAAGGAACAAGATTAAACTATTAAAGAACAGATGTTGATAAGATTATGATATTTTGTATAAAGAAGAAAGGGATGGAGATATTGACTGATGTGTGTCGACCACATATTATGTGGGTAAGATTATTCAAAAGTGGAAATATATATTTTGGATTTAAATAATAATAGTTGTCCAAATATTTGTGGCCACAAGTTCTTATGCACTATACTAGAGTTTTCTATTGCTTAATTTATTTTATATTTTAATTTAATATAAGAATGAAGCATGAGATTATCAACAAATATTATGTTCTCCAACTTTTAAGTATTATGTGAATGATGTTTATAAACAATTATGTTAAAGTTTGAAGTTTCTACTATATTTTTTTATAAATTCTATTACATATAATTTCAAAAATAAGTAACATATATACAACCTCATTCTAGGTATTTCCCGAGTCGAATTTGAATCTCCAAAAACTTTTGACTTCTCCCTTCGTCGAGTCAAGTACGAGTCAGAAGTTCCCTAACCTTAGGTTTAACTACATGCGGGATTCAAAATCTGCTTGCGATTTTTTGGGGATTTTTAATGGTGCAACTAGATTATCGAATAAGAGATTTCAACCCGATCAAGGTTATTTGTTGTGGATATTATAGCCTGAAATTTATTGGGCGTTAAAATAAATATCTTATCAAGTTGCCTTTGCATTTAATATTTGTATTGAAGTAGTAGAAGGAACAAGATTAAACTATTAAAGAACAGATGTTGATAAGATTATGATATTTTGTATAAAGAAGAAAGGGATGGAGATATTGACTGATGTGTGTCGACCACATATTATGTGGGTAAGATTATTCAAAAGTGGAAATATATATTTTGGATTTAAATAATAATAGTTGTCCAAATATTTGTGGCCACAAGTTCTTATGCACTATACTAGAGTTTTCTATTGCTTAATTTATTTTATATTTTAATTTAATATAAGAATGTTAAAGAAAAGGTGGGTGGGTTCTGGTAAAAGGGCAAGCAGGAGCCACACTTGGAGCACCCTATGGGTGGGATGAATACTAACCAATACAGTGCCACATCAGCCACATCAGCAAAACCTCTTTCCAATACATTTTTCTCAATTCACACCCAATACCCAATACATCCAATACATTCCAATACACTCCAACATATTTATTTTCAAACTTTTAATAAATAAAACCACAAATATAATTCATAAAATAAACACAAATATTATATTAAATCCTAAAATACCATTTTATTAATAAAAACGAGTACCATACATAAAAAAAAAAACATTAAAATGCATTTAAAATAAAAAACAATCCTAAAAATGAATTAAACGCAACAAGGTTTACGGAAGACTCCAAATATGCTCGACAAGATCATGACGTAGAGAATGGTGGACGTGTCGGTCTCGAAGTTCCTTGATGGTCCGCTCATGCACCTTTAGCCTCTCCTCGAATGTTCGTCGTGGTAAGTTACGTGGCTCATTAATGAAATCCTCTTCGAAAGAGGTTATGGCATTTCCCGAATCCTCGACAATCATGTTATGCAATATAACACACGCATACATGGTTCGGCGAATCTTATTAACGCTCATGGCTTTTGCCGGTGCCTGGAGTATCTCCCAACGACCTTGAAGAACTCCGAATGCCCGCTCAACATCTTTTCGAGCACTTTCTTGGTACTTCTTAAACTTTTTTCTTTTCTCGTCTTGCGGGCATGAGAACGACTTCACAAACATAGACCACTCTGGATAAATGCCGTCAGCAAGGTAATACGCCTTCTTATACTCGGTCCCGTTCACGGTAAATGAAGTATCGGGAGCCGTATCCTCAATTATTTCCCTATATTTAATAAATATGTTACATTTTATAAATAAAGCGAGAAATTATATTAAAAAGCGAGAAATTATATTAAAAATACCTAAACAGATTCGACTGATTCAGGACGTTTATGTCGTTGTTAGATCCTGCAGCGCCAAAATATGCATGCCATATCCATAAATCATAAGATGCAACCGCTTCAAGCATGATGGTTGGACGTCCTTTATCACCACGAGTGTATTGCCCTTGCCATGCTTTTGGGCAATTTTTCCATGGCCAATGCATACAATCGATGCTTCCTAACATCCCCGGAAACCCATGAAGTTCTTCATGTTTGCTTAGCAAACGTTGTATGTCATCAGGCGTGGGTCTTCGCAAATACTCGGCTGCATAAAGCTCAAAAACACACTTACAAAAATCTTCTAGACATAATCTAGCTGTTTCCTCCCCCATATGCAAATATTCATCAAGTGAGTCCGAACATTTGCCATACGCCAGTTGTCGTACTGCAGATACACATTTATGGATGGTAGTAAAACCAACCCCTTTTCGTGCATCGACACGTAAGTCTTCCATACGGGTAAAATGGATTGGTTTTGGAGTCAAAGAGTAGTTTTGTATATCGCGAATGATGCGCATGAACAAGTTTTTTGACATTCGAAAACGCCGCCTAAAATGGTGTGGCGCAAACGTTGAGTCTTTAATGAAATAATCTATCATGAGTCAGTCAGAAGTCTCATACCGATCTCTATAAACCCGTTCCCGAGTTAAAACTTGGGACGGTTCGGCACCATCATTGAGCTCGACACAATCTTTCATGATAGTCATGAGCTCGTCATCACTATCGCCATCGCTAAGCAATGGACCCGTGTATGTATTGATGCTCGATATGAAAGACATGGTGATTTTATTTTGAAGAATGGATTGGATTTGGAAAGTATGTGTTTGAGTTTTGGTTGAATGAATGAAATGAGTGAGTTAAATAAGTGAATAAATGGTGGAAAATGTTTGATTTTTTGAAAATTTTGAAATATGGCCGTTTGAATCTTTGAATAAAGTTGAATTTATTTATTTATTTTTTAACTGAGACTAGCCGTTGGATAAAAAAACAATTCACCTCCTTCCTCCGTATTGCCCACCACGAAGCCTCCCTATACACCCTCGAATACGGCCCACACCCAATGGTGTGGACCGTATTCGAAATGCAATACGCCCAATACGCCAGTACATTGGGGGTGCTCTTAAGTCACCTCTTTCCCATATGCCACGTGGTTTTTATATACATATACATATCCTTTTTTCTTTTCTTTTTTTATTTCTTTTTTAATCTATGAGTAGGGGTGTTAAGACCACTACTAACGCGAGTGTCACGACTCACGAGCGTATCACGGATATGACATGCAGTGACAACATTATGAGTAATGTGTCACGAATGTGTCATTATGTTTCTTTTATTGATGTAATGTTTTATTTTATTAATAAAAAAATTTGTTTGATAAATGAGTATAATTTTTATTTTTGTATTTAATTAATTAGAAATAATTAAATTGTATGGAAGAAGTGCAGAATAAGTATTGTTGACCGAAGTGTGTCATGAAATGTGAAAATGAGGAATAGCCGAATAGGTGATGTGGAGTTGATGTTACAATGAAGAAAATAGGAAGA
Organism: Erigeron breviscapus; assembly: GCA_034093135.1. NCBI lineage: Eukaryota > Viridiplantae > Streptophyta > Magnoliopsida > Asterales > Asteraceae > Erigeron > Erigeron breviscapus. The sequence continues at coordinate 42,012,276 of CM067173.1, read as the reverse complement.
ATATGTTATTGTTGAGAGAGGCCTAATAATACCTATTCTCAAAAAATCCAACCCAACGCAACCCGAATAGGTTTGGGTCATATGGGCACCTTATTTGGATTTTGAAGTTATTTGGGTTAACTCAAACTTAAGTATATTGTATTGTATGATTTAATATATGGGTTAAAAATAAAAAGATTTAAGTAAACCAAATACTCAGAATCTCGAATAACTGTTTATATATTATTTGATATTTTTATATAGGATTGTCCTTTGTTTCTTTAATATTGAGCTTGCAATTATCATACGATAATAACTCAACTATGGACTTGTGTTACTATTAGTATCAAAAACTAATAATATAACAATTTACTAGAAATTAATATAGCACTTCGATCACAGAAGACGATGGGAGAATGTAAGCAATGTAAGCATAGTGGTGACAGCACAATTACAAGTGCGGGACAATAATTCATAGTAGTAAACGTTTGCTAAAGCATATAGTTTTCAAAAAAAATTGCATTTCAACAAGGGGGGATGGGAAGAAAAAACTTATAACGGGGAAGATAGTAGCAGAGGAATTTTCGACTATACTTTAAATTATACATTTCAACAAGGGGGGATGGGAAGAAAAAACTTATAACGGGGAAGATAGTAGCAGAGGAATTTTCGACTATACTTTAAATTATACATTTCAACAAGGGGGGATAGGAAGAAAAAACTTATAACGGGGAAGATAGTAGCAGAGGAATTTTCGACTATAGTTTTCAAAAAAAATTGCATTTCAACAAGGGGGGATGGGAAGAAAAAACTTATAACGGGGAAGATAGTAGCAGAGGAATTTTCGACTATACTTTAAATTATACATTTCAACAAGGGGGGATGGGAAGAAAAAACTTATAACGGGGAAGATAGTAGCAGAGGAATTTTCGACTATACTTTAAATTATACATTTCAACAAGGGGGGATGGGAAGAAAAAACTTATAACGGGGAAGATAGTAGCAGAGGAATTTTCGACTATACTTTAAATTATACATTTCAACAAGGGGGGATAGGAAGAAAAAACTTATAACGGGGAAGATAGTAGCAGAGGAATTTTCGACTATAGTTTTCAAAAAAAATTGCATTTCAACAAGGGGGGATGGGAAGAAAAAACTTATAACGGGGAAGATAGTAGCAGAGGAATTTTCGACTATACTTTAAATTATACATTTCAACAAGGGGGGATGGGAAGAAAAAACTTATAACGGGGAAGATAGTAGCAGAGGAATTTTCGACTATACTTTAAATTATACATTTCAACAAGGGGGGATGGGAAGAAAAAACTTATAACGGGGAAGATAGTAGCAGAGGAATTTTCGACTATACTTTAAATTATACATTTCAACAAGGGGGGATAGGAAGAAAAAACTTATAACGGGGAAGATAGTAGCAGAGGAATTTTCGACTATAGTTTTCAAAAAAAATTGCATTTCAACAAGGGGGGATGGGAAGAAAAAACTTATAACGGGGAAGATAGTAGCAGAGGAATTTTCGACTATACTTTAAATTATACATTTCAACAAGGGGGGATAGGAAGAAAAAACTTATAACGGGGAAGATAGTAGCAGAGGAATTTTACTATAATTGAAATAATGGAAATGCTCTGTCGTAGAGCTTCGCTAGCAGTGTCGAGCTTTGCTCGCGATTCGACTGGAACTAAGGACCTGAATGGAATTTCAGAGCTCTCACGCTGCTATCTAAAGAATGAAGAAAGGACTAGGCCCAGATAATTTCTCTTTACTAGGCCCAGACAATCTCTCTTTACCTGGCTCAGTCTCTTTGAAGATGCTAAGGGTAGAGGGGAGAGGTGTTGCTAGAGTAACTGAACTTCATCAAGCAAAGGAGCGCTATTCCTAGAAGCTATTCGCTTAAGGGGAAGAAAGGTAAAAAGGTAAAGAGTATGATGGGATCGGGAAAGCTGTTCCTTTTAAGTACACATTGGTATTGAGCAAAGATCTTCGTCCTAACAAGCTTTAGTCGATAGCAATTCAGCAAGTAGGGGGCGGCAACTAAAGAGGTAGCGAGACTGACCGCAATTGCAGGAATAGGTTGACTTTCTTTCATTTTGGTTATGGAAAGTGAAAGTTCTTTCGTTTAGTACGAGATCGCTTCACACCTCGCGGTGCTTACACCTCTCGCCTATCGAAGTTCTTCTCGTAGAAAAGATAAGAGAAAAGTTTGCTCTCTAGGGGGGTCGCGGAAAGAATTGGGTTCGAGTCCCAGAGCCCCTGATGTGAACCAAGGCGAAGCCTTGGTAAAATTAAGAAAAACAAAAAAAATATGAAATGAATATCGTTTCTATTGCTAAAAGTTTTGCAGTGGATGGGTTAAAAATAAAAAGATTTAAGTAAACCAAATACTCAGAATCTCGAATAACTGTTTATATATTATTTGATATTTTTATATAGGATTGTCCTTTGTTTCTTTAATATTGAGCTTGCAATTATCATACGATAATAACTCAACTATGGACTTGTGTTACTATTAGTATCAAAAACTAATAATATAACAATTTACTAGAAATTAATATAGCACTTCGATCACAGAAGACGATGGGAGAATGTAAACATTTTCAATATAAATATTTTTTTTTTTTTTTAAGAACGGCGATGTAAGCATAGTTTTTTTTTTTTTTTTTTTTTTTTTTTTTTTTTTTTTGACTTTATTTTATACTGATCATCGAATTATTAGACTGACACAGTTTTTTAAGGCTCAAAAAATCAGTTTTCGCTGATCAGTTTCTTTATATAAGGTACAACAAAATATGTTCTAAGAGCATATGTACACATCCTTCAACTTTATAGGTAAAGTTGGAGCAACTTTAACCCTTAGGTTAAAATAAAATGTTAAGATTAAAATATCAAGTTTAAATCTAACCTTTGATTTTAATTCATTGATTAAAGATGATCGAACTTTACCAATAAAGATGAGTCAACTTTAAGTAATTCTTATCCTATTTTACTAGATTGCAATGTAATTTATCTTGCGATCTATTTACATTTATTTTGTTTTCATGAGATTGACTACTATCTTGTTGGAGCTATATCAAATCCCAATAAGCCATATTCTGCCATTGTTTGGTGGGTTAAAGGTAGCAAGTAAAGTTGAGTTACTTAATCCAAAGCCTGGTGCTGTTCGGCCCATTTCCACATCAAAACTGCCTGACTTGAATAGTTTAACCCATATCTCTCTCTCTTTTAATTTTATCTCTCTCTCTACTATTTTATCTCTCTCTCTATTTATTTTATCTCTCTCTCTTTTAATTTTATCTCTCTCTCTACTTCTATTCTTTCTATTCTATCTATATTATCTATCTATCTATCTATCTATCTATCTATCTATCTATCTATCTATCTATCTATCTATCTATCTATCTATCTATCTATCTATCTATCTATCTATCTATCTATCTATCTATCTATCTATCTATCTATCTATCTATCTATCTATCTATCTATCTATCTATCTATCTATCTATCTATCTATCTATCTATCTATCTATCTATCTATCTATCTATCTATCTATCTATCTATCTATCTATCTATCTATCTATCTATCTATCTATCTATCTATCTATCTATCTATCTATCTATCTATCTATCTATCTATCTATCTATCTATCTATCTATCTATCTATCTATCTATCTATCTATCTATCTATCTATCTATCTATCTATCTATCTATCTATCTATCTATCTATCTATCTATCTATCTATCTATCTATCTATCTATCTATCTATCTATCTATCTATCTATCTATCTATCTATCTATCTATCTATCTATCTATCTATCTATCTATCTATCTATCTATCTATCTATCTATCTATCTATCTATCTATCTATCTATCTATCTATCTATCTATCTATCTATCTATCTATCTATCTATCTATCTATCTATCTATCTATGTACGTACGTGTAATCATTGGGCCTATTAACCCCAATTTGTTCGGGACAATAATTCATAGTAGTAAACGTTTGCTAAAGCATATAGTTTTCAAAAAAAATTGCATTTCAACAAGGGGGGATGGGAAGAAAAAACTTATAACGGGGAAGATAGTAGCAGAGGAATTTTCGACTATACTTTAAATTATACATTTCAACAAGGGGGGATAGGACAATGTAAGCAATGTAAGCATTATGTGTAATTTTAAAATAAAAAAGAATAATCCCTTTTCCGACTATACTTCAAATTATACATGTAACATGTTATTGAACCCTGATTACTTTTGTGGTATGTTGATACTTGGCAAATACATATTGTAGTTTAATCCCAATTTTCCATTAGTTAAAGAAAAGTTTAATGACTCTTAAACTTCACAGAAACCACACTAGCAAAAGACGTTGAAAAGGTTTTGAAATGCATGTACAATAATCGCCTTTAATGAATGAGATATGTAGCTATGCTTATAATTAAAGGTCTTGACCAAATTCATTTGTTTGCCCTGTTTGTATCCATTTACTCGGTAGCTATGAAAGAGGGTTTGGACTTACTTTATTTTATACTGATCATCGAATTATTAGACTGACACAGTTTTTTAAGGCTCAAAAAATCAGTTTTCGCTGATCAGTTTCTTTATATAAGGTACAACAAAATATGTTCTAAGAGCATATGTACACATCCTTCAACTTTATAGGTAAAGTTGGAGCAACTTTAACCCTTAGGTTAAAATAAAATGTTAAGATTAAAATATCAAGTTTAAATCTAACCTTTGATTTTAATTCATTGATTAAAGATGATCGAACTTTACCAATAAAGATGAGTCAACTTTAAGTAATTCTTATCCTATTTTACTAGATTGCAATGTAATTTATCTTGCGATCTATTTACATTTATTTTGTTTTCATGAGATTGACTACTATCTTGTTGGAGCTATATCAAATCCCAATAAGCCATATTCTGCCATTGTTTGGTGGGTTAAAGGTAGCAAGTAAAGTTGAGTTACTTAATCCAAAGCCTGGTGCTGTTCGGCCCATTTCCACATCAAAACTGCCTGACTTGAATAGTTTAACCCATATCTCTCTCTCTTTTAATTTTATCTCTCTCTCTACTTCTATTCTTTCTATTCTACTATATTATCTATCTATCTATCTATCTACTATATAAAACATTTATTTCCTCTAATATTTACCCTAAAGTACCCTTTTCTTTTATATCAATCATTTTTACATTAATACACACACCTCTAGCACCACCAGTCGCCGCCACAACCACTAGTTGCCGCTGTCGTCACCCCGCCGCATCGCGCGGTTATTTGAGTAGAATTACTATATTAGTGTCGTTTTTTGTAAATAAAATTTATGAGGCTTTATGAATTATGCATCATCAAAACATTTGAGCAACTTTTGATCTATTTGACCCTTGTGCCTGATTATTTTTATTTTACTTGGTTGATCCGTTGATAACCTATATTTACCTGTTCATAAGTAGATAAACTAAAATGGGTACAGACTACAGAAACACTTTTGCTACTACTATTTTTGATTGTTTACAACATATATGGTTTGTTGTATATGAAAGAATAAAATCTTTTGTTCTGTCTTGTGTTAGTTTGATCTTATGGATATGGAATCTCGATTCCTAACTGATTCTCGGGTCACTTTTGGATGTTTTTCGTATGGTTGTCATGACTTCCAACGTTTGAGTAGAAAACATCATGATAAACTTACAAAATAACAACTTTCTTAAAATGTGATTGGATGCTAGGTTTTAAAAAGGGAAATGAAGTGATTCACCTTGCGCAAACGATAGAATGAGATTCCATATATATATGAACGTAAATTTTTTGTAACGTTGTGTTAGCGTAGAATCCTATACGTGTAGTGTTTATTGGGTCCTAAACGGGCAGAGTTGGGTTGACCTGGACACTTTTTCCTTCCCAGGCTTCGTCAAGTTCTATACGAGAGGTGCCAACAGTCCGGTTCTGGGAGCCATTCTGGCTATGCCGCGAGAATGCCGTTTGCACTGGCCACATTCTTGCCGAATTCTGTAGACACCGGCGTGTAGAGAACGAGCAGGACGAGGTGAGTGTGTGTATATATGGGGTGTCATATCCTTATTCTGTTCTCAGCAAAAACTACAATTTCCGTTTTTATAACAGGAGGTAAAAAGGCATAGTTACATCGCTCCAAGAAAGGCATTTTTGCAATTTAAAAAGTTTTTACAATTTAAGTCCATTTTTGAGAATTTTGTCAAAATCTGGCCACATGTTTTTGATGTGGGAAACATGGTGTTTTGCTAGGATTTCTTTTGGAAAATAGTATATGGGTGTTCATAGTCAAAGCAAGATTGGTCACGGGTTTCCAACATAAATTAAGAAGATGGTTGATTATAATGAAATCTTGTGTCGTGTTGTGATGATGCTACAATTTTTATAGTTGACTATAAATAGTAATACATGTTGTTTTCGTTGCATTTTATTCAGGGGTGAGCAAAAGTTTTCTAATTCTGATCCGTCTCGATACCATCCCGATTCTGACCATATAAGTTTTATTTGTATTCTATACATTTCAACACAAAATAAGATTTTTTTGTTTGTATTGTTTTGGAAGGGCGATGATCGAGATTGGAAAGACAACGTAGTACCAAACGTAAAGAACTTTCTTATTCTTGTATTTTACATTATTGGACAACAAATAATCAAATATATAATTAGTGGACTATTAATAGTAATCCATGTTTTTATAATTGTCATTTGTATTTCTTTATGTCATTCCAAAACATTGATTTAGATAGCAAATTGTTTAATGTTTATTAGATTGGGTTGGTAGTGTTAATAGATACTGTAAATTGACGTTAGACAATCACGTTCGTATTTATCAACTAAAATCACAAAGTTGTTTTGCTGTAATGAAAATTTTTATTCTTCAGCAAAACCTTAAAAGAGTACTAATAGCAAAAACTAAATAGATCCATCACCAAATACACCTTTGATTTGCAATGATTACATTATGGACTATTAATTAGTTGACTAAAAATAGTAATACATGTTGTTTTCGTTGCCTTTTATTTCTATTAAATGCATTTCAACACAAATTAAGATCCTCTCAACTTCTTTTTTAACGTCAATTTGGGCTTGTCGGCTATACCTGATCTTGGTATCCCAAACTTCAATTCTAGAATAAACTCATTTTAAAGAAAACTTCTATATATATATCTTCATTCTTGAAAGGATTTTATTCACGCCAAAATTTGAACCCAAGACCTCAAAATCTCAAGTTCCTCCAAACACCAATCCATCAATTGATGATTGTTCTCTCAACTTCAACTTCAGTATGATAGATCATTAGTATTTTGTGATAAAAATTAGTGATAAAGTTACCATATAAATTGATAAATATATCACAGTTATGCATTACATATTTGTATAAAGAGGGGTGAATATAAGGTTGTCTCATAACTAAGCTTAGGTATGAAATCTTACACACCAGAATATTTTAATTTCTTAAAACCTTGAGGCCCAAATCATTTATCTTGAAGATATTTTATACCTAAATTTAGATATGAGATAACTTTATATTCACTTTTGTTATTGTATAATCACATATCCATATAATATGTTATACAACTTGTATATTGTGGTGAATATATCAAAATGTGTAGTATGTTTTTCATCTCCTTTTGTGATGGGGTAAAAATAATCACTACATAAAATAGAGTGCAGACAATAAATGATTGATCAAGTATGGACGAATTTAACATAGGGGCAGTGTAGGTAGCTGCTTCCAGCCTAATTTTTGTACAATGTAATTTTTATTTAATTTTAAGGTATATTTGTAACTTTGTCTTTATAAAATAGTAAATATAGGGTATAAATACAAATTGTAGGACTAACATTCTAAATTTGCTCATTCGGAATAATTTTTCTGGTTCTGTCTTTGTGATCGGGTGTTTAATTTCTATCATGTTAGAAATTAAACTTGAAAGAATTACTCGTATAATCTTTTTGACAGTGACTTAGATAGCACGCATTGTTTGATATGTATTTAGATTGGGTAGGTGGTGAAGAAAGATTGGAATATTGTCATTTGCTATAAAATCTAACTATAAGTTATGTATATAAATAGGAGTTTTGGGCAAATTCACCATCCATACTAAAACTAGAGAGTAGAGACACATCTCGATTAACCATATAAGCCTCCCTATGGAAGAAATCTTGAAAACACTTCCACAACATACTTGTAGTTGGTTGAAAGGCAGGTGTACTTTCTACAAGTATGAAGGCTTTTGGCACTTACAAAATTTACTTGAAGGAGCCATTTTGGCTCAACAAACATTCAAAGCCCGGCCAAATGACATATTATTGTGTAGTGCCCCAAAATCCGGCACGACTTGGCTAAAAGCCTTGGCATTTGCCATTGTAACCCGAAATCAGTTTGATGAATCGTCAAGTCCTTTACTTACAACCCTGCCTCATCTTTGCATCCCTTTGATTGAAAATATGATCCATGAACCAATCAAAGAAAACCTCCCGCTTGTGGCTACACACCTCCCTTATGCTACCTTACCCGAATCAGTCATAGCTTCAAATTGCAAGATTGTTTATATATATCGTAACATAAAAGATGTCATTGTATCTTATTACCATTTTATGCCAAAAGTATCAAAATTGCCGGTGGAGGATGTGTCATTTGAGCAAGTATTTGATGAGTTTTACCAAGGCATTTCGTGGGGTGGACCATACTGGGATCATATTTTGGGATACTGGAAAGCAAGTCAAGAAAGGCCAGGAAGCGTTATTTTCTTGAAATATGAAGATATGAAAAGGGACGCTACAAGCAATGTGACAAGGCTTGCAGAGTTCCTTGGGTATCCCTTTTCGGCCGAAGAAGAAAAAGCAGGTGTAGTTGAAAACATTATAAAGTTGTGTAGTTTTGAAAATCTGAGCAACTTAGAAGTGAACAAAAGTAGAAAACATCATCAAGAGGAACCCGGTTTCATGGAAAACGAATACTTCTTTAGAAAAGCTATGGATGGAGATTGGAAGAACTATTTCACAGATGAAATGAAAAACAAGATAGGCAAATTGATGGATGAGAAACTAAGTGGCACTGGTTTAGTTCTAAAATGAGAGCCTCAATATCACACCCTATAAAACTTGCTTTATTTCATCCCATAATTTTGGGACTATGAATCATATATTTCTTCCCGAAAAATTGTTGTAATATACGAGTATATATTTGTGAGAGCTATCTATATATATCATTGTACTATTATTTAACTTATAATAACTTTACGTTTTGCGGTCTATATATATACGTCGCATGTTTTTCAAGCTACAACAGTCGACGCAATAGTAGTGTCCGACTCAAAGCCGAATGCCTTAATTAAAAGTTATCAGAATTACCATATGTGTTCTTTAGTTTCGTGCCTCATCCACAAAAATGGACTTCATTGATCAACAACATGTTAATAAACATTAAGAATGTCTAATTCTAGCCGTTATGGTCGGTTAATAATGGTTATCAAATTTAATATCATTATAATTCGAAAGACGACGGATCTATACATTGTTGTAGCCTTGTAGGGATATACACCTCGCTTTGAGGACTCGATAATTAACTCATTTACTTCATAGATAACCAATGAAAACATTCACAATTCATTAATGTACTGTACTGTACTGTACACGTATATATATATATATATATATATATATGGAAAAGATATATATATATATATATATATATATATATATATATATATATATATATATATATATATATATATATATATATATATATATATATATATATATATATATATATATATATATATATATATATATATATATATATATATATATATATATATATATATATATATATATATATATATATATATATATATATATATATATATATATATATATATATATATATATATATATATATATATATATATATATATATATATATATATATATATATATATATATATATATATATATATATATATATATATATATATATATATATATATATATATATATATATATATATATATATATATATATATATATATATATATATATATATATATATATATATATATATATATATATATATATATATATATATATATATATATATATATATATATATATATATATATATATATATATATATATATATATATATATATATATATATATATATATATATATATATATATATATATATATATATATATATATATATATATATAAAGTTCACTTATATATATGCATATATATGTATGTGTGATTGTGTGTATGTTTTTGTACTTCTTGATTGACTATGATCATGAGTTAAATAAAATAGTAGTTTCATATAATCATATATATATATATGAAATGCGTTATTTTGATATTTGTGTTTTTATATTTTGTATTATCAGGTTTTTAATTCTCATTTAAAAATTATTTTTTTTTCTTTTTATTTTGATCTTTAAAATCATTATTTTTTTTTCTTTTTTATTTTGATCTTTAAAATCATTATTTTTTTTTCTTTTTTATTTTGACTTTAAAATCATTATTTTTTTTTCTTTTTTATTTTGACTTTAAAATCATTATTTTTTTTTCTTTTTTATTTTGACTTTAAAATCATTATTTTTTTTTCTTTTTTATTTTGACTTTAAAATCATTATTTTTTTTTCTTTTTTATTTTGACTTTAAAATCATTATTTTTTTTTCTTTTTTATTTTGACTTTAAAATCATTATTTTTTTTTCTTTTTTATTTTGACTTTAAAATCATTATTTTTTTTTCTTTTTTATTTTGACTTTAAAATCATTATTTTTTTTTCTTTTTTATTTTGACTTTAAAATCATTATTTTTTTTTCTTTTTTATTTTGACTTTAAAATCATTATTTTTTTTTCTTTTTTATTTTGACTTTAAAATCATTATTTTTTTTTCTTTTTTATTTTGACTTTAAAATCATTATTTTTTTTTCTTTTTTATTTTGACTTTAAAATCATTATTTTTTTTTCTTTTTTATTTTGACTTTAAAATCATTATTTTTTTTTCTTTTTTATTTTGACTTTAAAATCATTATTTTTTTTTCTTTTTTATTTTGACTTTAAAATCATTATTTTTTTTTCTTTTTTATTTTGACTTTAAAATCATTATTTTTTTTTCTTTTTTATTTTGACTTTAAAATCATTATTTTTTTTTCTTTTTTATTTTGACTTTAAAATCATTATTTTTTTTTCTTTTTTATTTTGACTTTAAAATCATTATTTTTTTTTCTTTTTTATTTTGACTTTAAAATCATTATTTTTTTTTCTTTTTTATTTTGACTTTAAAATCATTATTTTTTTTTCTTTTTTATTTTGACTTTAAAATCATTATTTTTTTTTCTTTTTTATTTTGACTTTAAAATCATTATTTTTTTTTCTTTTTTATTTTGACTTTAAAATCATTATTTTTTTTTCTTTTTTATTTTGACTTTAAAATCATTATTTTTTTTTCTTTTTTATTTTGACTTTATCTTTTTGTTCTTGGTTTAGTTCTAAAATGAGAGCCTCAATATCACACCCTATAAAACTTGCTTTATTTCATCCCATAATTTTGGGACTATGAATCATATATTTCTTCCCGAAAAATTGTTGTAATATACGAGTATATATTTGTGAGAGCTATCTATATATATCATTGTACTATTATTTAACTTATAATAACTTTACGTTTTGCGGTCTATATATATACGTCGCATGTTTTTCAAGCTACAACAGTCGACGCAATAGTAGTGTCCGACTCAAAGCCGAATGCCTTAATTAAAAGTTATCAGAATTACCATATGTGTTCTTTAGTTTCGTGCCTCATCCACAAAAATGGACTTCATTGATCAACAACATGTTAATAAACATTAAGAATGTCTAATTCTAGCCGTTATGGTCGGTTAATAATGGTTATCAAATTTAATATCATTATAATTCGAAAGACGACGGATCTATACATTGTTGTAGCCTTGTAGGGATATACACCTCGCTTTGAGGACTCGATAATTAACTCATTTACTTCATAGATAACCAATGAAAACATTCACAATTCATTAATGTACTGTACTGTACTGTACACGTATATATATATATATATATATATAGGGAAAAGATAAAATGAGTCCAGCTTATTTTGAGTCCAATTTGAGTCCATTGATTTTCTTCCATCTCCTCAAATTCCAACCACCTCCTACCACCACCACCATCATCTCCGACCACCACCATGATTTTCCGGCGACGGCGACCACCGCCACCACGACTTACACATGTGTAAGTTAACTTACACATGTGTAAGTTTTACAACTTACACATGTGTAAGTTACATGGACCCTTTTTGGACTCAAATTAAGCTGGACTCAATTTATCCCACCCTATATATATATATATATTATATATATATATAATATATATATATATATTATATATAGTATAGTTGATTGAGCTCACTTTTATTTGTGTCCATAGTCAGTGAGAAGCTCACTTTATTATTAATATAATTTTTAATTTTCAGTTAGACACTATATCCATATCGATCTTTAATAAACTTTTTATTTTGATCTTTAAAATCATTATTTTTTTTTCTTTTTTATTTTGACTTTCTTTTTGTTCGTTTTGTATTTGCTAATTATCCCGACATCAAACGGCAATAAAAATTGATCGTAGCTTACACAAAAAAGTTTTGGCATATACAAAAATGTATGGGTCTTACAGCTCTTTTGTATAACCACGTAATGCATATATATTTGTATATGTCAAAAATATTTTATATAGGATCAAGTTATAATAATATAAGTGCTAATTGAACTTGTATTCTACTTATAATTCATAAATGGGTAATGATCTTTACACAAAAGCTTTCATAGTGTCCCTCGCATATCCTCAAGGACATGCCCCTCATCACATCACATCAGACAAGGACATACCAAAGACTAATCCCTAATTCCCAATTCTAAGACTAGTTTAGGACCCACTACTTATACCACTAATCCCTTAAATATCCATATACACTCACACTGTATTTAACAAAACTTTTACAAAATATATAGCCTTAGATCTCCCCTAAGTGAGTGAATCACAAATGAATGCAGATGCATGCCAACAAGTTGTCTGCCTAATCGCACAGCCCAAATAAAACGTGGCCCCTGGCCCATTCTGTCATCAAAACAAGTGTACGTTATTCGTGTTGAAATATCAGCTAGACAGATTCTACGTGTTGATGTTGGCGATGATGCGTTATATTATATTCTAAATTTCTAATATGTATGTATGTATGTGATCATATATGCGCAAGAGAATCGGTTATAAAAACTTAGAACTCAATTACATAAAAATCATCCCATTACAGAACGAAACAAAGCAACTTATTTGTTAAATATTAATACATTTATATTTTATTATCGGCTCGTTATCTTAATCCACTTTTAATTCTCTAGCTGAACCCCGAATTTCTTTTACAATCTCGAAGTCGGTCCCGTGAATACTAAACCAGTCCCATTAAGTTTTTGATTTATTAGCTTGTCGATCTTTTCTATCATCTCATATGTAAAGTAATTCTTCCAATCTCCATCTTTAGCCTTCCTGAAATAAAGTCGGTTTTCTATCGGGCTAGCATCTATTAGATGATGCATTCCATTTTTGTTTACTTCTAGGTTGCTTAAATTCTCAAAACTACATAAATTTATAATTTTCTCAACCATGCCTTCATTGATTTCTTCATTCGAAAAAGGATACCCAATGAACTCTGCTAGCCTCTTTACATTGTTGATGGAGTCCCTTTTCAAATCTTCATATTTTATAAAGAGTATTTTCTCTGGATTTTCAAGATATGCCTTCCAATATCCCAATATATGATCCCAATATGGTCCATAATATGAAAAGCCTTCACAAAATTCGTTAAATGCCTCTTCAAATGGCGCTTCTTCCATGGACAAGTTGGCTAGCTCTCTCAAGTAATGGTAATGAGATACCATGACATCTTTTATATTTCGATATATGTATACAATCTTACACTTTGAATCAAAGACTGATTTTGGCAATGAACCGTAAGGAAGGTGTGTGGCCACAAGTGGGTTCTCGCGCTTTTCTTTAATTTGCTCAAAGTGTTTCTCTAGGAAAGGAATGCAATTATGTGGCAAGGTTGTGAGTAATGGACTGGTTGATACATCAAAAAAATTTCGGGTTACGATGGAAAAAGCCAAGGCCTTTAGCCAAGTTGTACCAGTTTTTGGGCAACTACATAGTAATACATCAGTTGGTTGAGCCTTGAAGTGTTGTTGTGCCAAAATCGCCCCTTTATGGAACTCTTTGTCGTTCCAAAAGCCTTGATAGTTGTACATGATCGCCCTTCCTTTAGACCAGCTACAAGTGTGTTGGGGAAGGTTTTTGAAGATGTCTTCCATATTTTTTCCTAGTTTGGTTTTGGTATTCCTATGTGACTGCATACAAAACTTTTATATAACACCAAACGAAGACAATTGCATGACAAGTTGCAAACTGTTGGATTAGTGTGTATGTCATAACACAAAGTTATACTATCGCTTACACACGAGCCTACGGGGTCACATACAATGAACACTTAGATACCCGGATATATGTATATTTGTATACATATATAAAATCACCAAAATAAAGATTTGATATCTTACTAAGATTCGATAGATCAAATCTTGAGTGGGTCCTCAATATCATTATGATATCTTGATATAGATACGATATCTTAATGAGATACTACAAATCAAAATGATATCTAGTGAGATTTGATGAATCTTGAGTTTAGATTTGTCTGACATAAGTTGCTCGTTGAATTCACTATAAAAGGAGTTCAAGACTTGTGAAAGAGAGATCATTTTTTTTTTGGTAGTACTAAGTTTACAAAATGAAAAACCACTCAAAGGAAAACTCCTCTCTTTTGTGTGGCTTACGGCTGAACAAGGAAAGGAACCAAACTAGGAGTTTGGTAATTATTGTTTTGGTGATGAAGGTCTAGCAGCCTCCGGTTATTGTTTGAAGTGTTTGTGTGGATCAACTGTAGAGATATTTATACTATTGAATATTGTTTTTGTCACACAAGATTTTATCTACTTGAAAGGTATAATTTCTAGTCTATCTAATATGACAACTATTATGGTGTAATTGGATCTTGGTGGAAATATTAATCATGTGCATGTTTTATAAATAATACATTAATGTATTTTTAGTCTTCCGTTGCGTATATATAAATTTTAAAAGTACACACGAGGGCTAATCTTTCCAACAGTGGTATCAGAGCCACTTTTACACCTTTTAGTTGTCATGTGATTTTATTTTTGATCAAGCTTTGTGGCGTATTGGTATTTAATAAAACCTTTTTGGTTTTTAGAATCAACTTGATTGATTCATATTTAACCTCATGGCGCACAAATAAGATGGAAAATAAATCAGCCCTTTAAATTTTGAATTTATTTATTATGGCTTGATTAGTTAATTTTATCCATGATTATACCCATGCATTATAACCATGGACAAGCCATATATAACTTTTAATAATGTAGTTATTAAATTTTTCAAAATAATCTTTGGCTTAAAATATAGACTTGGAGTCAAGTTAACAACAATGGATTATTACACCAAAAATCTCACTTGGTTCTTGGATTAAGTGGGAGTTTTTAATCCATAGATTGACCGGTTGATTTTATGTTGGCTCATTAAATCAAGCATTGGATTTTTGGACTGAGCTATAAGTATATGATGCATGGAATTGTTTTTATTTTTTGCGTTTATATATAATTGTTGATTATACAATATGTAAAAATTGTTTTTGATGGAAACATTAAATAAAAACACAAAAAGAGTTTAAAGATTAAAATGAATGATTTTAATAGTTAAATTCCAACGAGTTTAAAATGTATTGTTTTGAACTCTAAATATAAATATGGTCGATATCTTTTAAAATCGTTTTAAAATGATACACTTTTGTATATTTGTTATTTTGTTTGTCTAAAAATAAAATATGTGATTTTATATGCTACAAATAAAATAACAAACTAGAGACACAAACATATTCGACATATATAATTGGTTAAAATGAGTTTTAACAAAATAGTGTAGCGAATCTTGTGTGCATGCAGTATTCGTTAACACAAATCTTTTTATAATACCTGTCAAATTTAAGTCATGCCATCCAATGAGCTGGCGAACACTCCTCGTTATTTTTTTGTTACGGTGAGACCTAATTGAATTATAACCACGAGGTGGATTTTTAGATTCAAGTGAGACTAGACTAAATTTCCACAGTTTACAAATTGGATGACTTAATCGCGTTCACGGTGAGACCTGAACTCGAGGCAAGGATGGGACAAACATGCCAGTAGTTAATAGTGGTTTGTTGAACTACACATATCTCTAGGTCCCATAAAGATCTAAGAGTTGCACTTGTAAATGCAATTGGTACCCGCTACCTACCAATAGACTCTATAACTACTAGCTGATCAACAGATGTAGTTGTGGAATCCCTATGTGGATCTTAGACTTTAATAAATTAATCGTTTTATAATACTAAAACTTGGGTAGTTAATTTATTAAAGTTTTCATATCGAAAATACTTAAAATAAACCTTACTTCTATCGTAGATGGCAAACAATTCAATTGTAAACCAGAACACACTCCCTTCTTTGTTGGAGAAGGAGAAACTCAATGATACTAACTTCCTAGACTTACCAACTAGAGGATTGCCCTCAATTATCAAAGGGAAGTTGAAAATCATTGAAAAAAACCCTTACCTATCCTCCAGCTGAGCCAGCTGCTGCTGCTTAGCAAAATACTTATCGAAAGTTGTTCGATGAGAAAGAGAAGATAGCTTTAATAATGCTTGCGAGTATGACTCCTGAACTCCAGAAGGAAATGGAAGATCACAAGGCATATGATTTGATCACTGAGCTGAAACATATGTTTCAGAAACAGCCAAATCAAGAGTTGTATGAAACTCACGAGCTTCTTCACACATGCAAAATTAAGGAGGGTCAATCAATGTTCGGTTAGCTAGAAATTTCGAACCGTTTTTCAGGTTTCGGTTCGGTTCAGTTAGTTAAAAATTTTGAACCGTTAATTTCGGTTACCCGCAAATCGGTTACCCGAAAAAGTTGGTTAAGAAATTTATACAACATCTTAGACACTAGATACAATGCATATAACAAGGGTACAATTGTGTGATATGTGATCATTTGAGCTATGATTAGGCTAGCAAAGTTATGATTTTGGATCAAGTTCTCCTTCTAAAGTGTCAATTAGAAGGTTTAACTCATCAATGTCATATCGAAAAAGAAAGAACCTGGAACTCCATGGACATGCACATATCTGCTTTGAATGTTCAAGAAGCATAGAGAGAAATATAAACATTTGACCAAAACATTAAAAAGGCAAGTTTTTAATGTACAAGAATCAAGAGTTGATAATTGTCATGAACGTATATAGTCATATATTTCTGGGGGCATCGTCGTGGTGCTAGTTGGTACCTAATGTGCATGTCACATAACTCATGTTTGAGTAAAACCCCTCAAATATTTATAGTTAAATATTTTCAAACACATTTGTAGAGGTCCCATCATAGATAATGGGAAACATGATAGAGTTTAACTTTATAGGAAACGGCTAACCACTTCAGCTAACTCAAGTTGTCATGACAAGCTTTAGTATGAGCGCTTCAGCTAACTCAAGTTGTCATGACAAGCTTTAGTATGATCGCGGGTATTTTTTTTTAAACGATAACTTTTGGTAGTTAATACTAAATCAATAATTAAGCATTAATAACTGAATTTGAATTTGAACTCGTGGTCTTTAGAAAAACAAATATCTTCCATTTTTTCTTTGGTTAATTACTTCAAAAGTTACTTAATGATTGAACTCTCATATAGTATTTCATATCTTCTTAAATAAAATACATTTGAAAATAATAAAATATATTTGAAAAAATTAAAAAAAAAAAACGCTCTTCTGTTTACACGGGAGACATTTCAAGTGGAGGATCCAACAATATAGCACCAAAAATGGGCTTTCACTCTAAATAGCACATTTCCGTTAAAGATCGTCTAATAAAGCAAAGATTACAATAGACTAAGAAAAAAAGCTACCACATATAACCACATGTCATGAGTGGATAATCTTATATCTTATATATATATATATATCTTATATATGATAGGGTATATATATATA
Organism: Erigeron breviscapus; assembly: GCA_034093135.1. Lineage (NCBI taxonomy): Eukaryota > Viridiplantae > Streptophyta > Magnoliopsida > Asterales > Asteraceae > Erigeron > Erigeron breviscapus. The sequence goes on along the minus strand of CM067173.1, from coordinate 41,994,083 downwards.
TATATATAAATTGATTGATGCATATATATATGATTTCAATTCGCGAATATAATGTCAATTGATTTGGGCTTTTAATGCAATTAGTGGTGATTTTGTGGTGTTAAACTGCCTGAAGAGTATATCAATGGTTCATATACCCTCTTAAAAGAGATATTGATGGTAATGCTCTTAGACGGAGATTATGCTTTTAAATAACTCAACCCATCTGTTTTACTTTCTATTTCCTTTCCCTCCAGCCATATATTCCTAATTCCTCTTCTTAATTTTAACTTTTATTTAATTATTTATTTCTTGAAATATGATCGAAGTTGTTGTTGCTGTTTTCAGGGATCAACAACATTTCGAGGTATCAGTAGCGAACATGTCATCAGAAAACGTAAGTTATCGTTGACGGATATTATCACCTAATTACTTTTGTGTTTTGTTTTGATTTATTATTACTTTTTTTTTTTTGGCTATGATCAATTTTTGGATTGAAATGTAAGGATATGTTTGGATTAAAATTCTTCTCTATTTCATCTCTTTTTTAGTGATTTGGGTATTTGAATATTTTAACCTTTTTTTTCCCCTCTTTTGTAATGATTTTGTTGTGCCAATTTTGTAAGGTTATACACTAGGTGTTTGATGAAATGCTTTGTCAAATAGTTTTGAATTTCTTTGCAACTTTTATGATATGGTCAATCGTGTAAGACATCTTGGTGTTTCAAGGCCTCTTTCTGCCAAGAAAAACTTATCTGCAAAATCAGGATCTTTTGAATAACCTCAATATTTCAGCTAAATATTGAAAAATTACCAAATACAACTCGAAAACTTTTATAAACTGTATCGATCTATATGCTCAATACTTTATGTGTTTTGGTTTAATGATTATGCTTATTTGTGTTGATACAATTGATTACTTAACTGATGGTAATTTTAGCACACACATTCACTTTCCAACGGATTGCATTTTGGGTTTAATATGACATGTTTTTAAATTTATGTTTTTTGAAAAATTTGTTCTTTCTGCAAATTAAGTTAATATCGCCAATGGCCCGTAGCTCAGATGGTAATAGGTGTAGGCATCTTTGACACAAAAAGCACAAGGTCTCGGGATCGAGCCTGTGTGAGTCATGTATACCTACATTATGGATAGGTTGCCGATTGTGGGTTTACCATTCTCAAATTTCGCCACAATTAAAGCTCATATCTTTTTAACTTAAAGAATCAAGATTTATCTGTTATGAAGGAAATCATTGAAAAATGACTATTTATGACAAAAAAAATGAGGTGTCTTTTAAATTATGGGATGTTAAATGGGTAGGAGTTGAATTGTTCAATATATCAAACCACCTGCAAATAAGAAAAGGCTAATATTAACTGAAAACCGACACACACTGGTTCGAGAATAGACATTACAAAGTTTTGGTGGTACTTAAGTAGTGTTTAAGCACATAGAATTCAGGGTTTGAGTATAAATTGAAATTTATTAACTTACACAATTCCAATTTCAAGCTTAAAGGTCTGAAATATGCCCTGCATCCCACCCTTACATGCTGATAATTTAGAAAAAAAGATTTCTTTTTATGTGCTTACTAAGCTTAATGGAAGGCAAATGGTTCAGCAAGAGTTAAGATGGGTAGAATGGAAGTCATAGCTAGCGTAAAGGTAATTTTTTTGCAGCCGTGCAGCTTTATATCCGAGTGTCATTTTTGACATGATATCCATGGCTAAGCATGTGAGTGTGCAGTTAATGAACAAATTGTACTCCGTGATAGCTGCAGCCGAGACCTATGGAAAAAGAGTCATGACAATTATAGTGATTAGAGTTGTCATGTTATTTTAAAGAGTTTTTTTTAATTATGTTTAGCTTTTTCCGTTTTGAACTTCATCCCATCTATGTATTGCAGGTTGAAATCAGTTAAAGGATACACGGACGGAAGGCAATACGGGAATTCGTGGCCAGAGATGCTCAAGCTGAAGGATTGGCCACCATCTGATAACTCTTAGGTCCTTTTTCCGCGCCATTGTGACGAGTTTATCGGTGCATTGCCTTCCCAAGTGTATACTGATCCAAGGGCATGTTTTCTTAATCTTGCTGTCAAATTACCGCCGGGTCCCAAGACTTGCACTATTACACGTAATTTCAGCTTCCGGAGTTGTTTAGCATGAGGATATTGTTCAGCAGGTGAAGAAGATGATCACCAAAGTATCTACCAATCCCACGACTACAACACAGCTGATAGAAAAGGAGCTGACAATATTCACTGGATCAGAGGTGAGTGTCGTCATTTTTGGCTGTCGTATATTTCTAACATTTGAACAAGTTATGTTCATTTTTTATTAATTATTTCAATTTCAATGTTATCCGAACTCTAAAGTGATCAGGTACGTATGAGGGACGATGACACGCCCACTTGAGCCACCAAAGGCAATACAAATGCGAAGGCCATGGAAGAGAATTTGCTCACTTCTGACGATCTTGAAAACCCGAAGCTGGAAAAAGATCTTGCTAAAACATGCTTTGAGATGTACATTGTGATATTTACTTGGTTGACTCTAGAGTTTGCATATTTCAATTCTAAGGTTAGCTGTGGTATATTTACCATGTTTTTTATTTCTGAGATTTCTTATTACGTGTTTCCTAAGGTTTTTGATGTATGAAAGTCAGTCATACACTCAGCTTCTTGCAGTTCTTCAATGCAGCGTAAAAGTGTTGGACTGCCAAAGCAACACCTTGAGGTACTTTGAGCGACTCGATTATATTAAATCGTATTGGCAACTTTTTGGATCATCTTACTTTTCCTTCTTTAGCAAAGTTGAAAACTAGGCATGACAGTCTCAATCCTTTACGTATAGACAATTTTAGAAATGTTCTTTCTTTTACATGTCAAATAGGTAAAGTAAATATTAAAAGTTACTATAAAACGGGCCAAATGGGGTTGTAGCAGCCAAAAGCATACTTTGAATGCATAAAACCCTCTAAATTCGATCATTGTTCACATGATATAATTTTTGTAAGTAAATATAGACCCTGTAGTTTTTTTATATGTTTTTGGGAAAACAGTGTTTCATGTCACATGTACCAAAAAGTTACCCATTACCCAACCCTCATGACCCACCCAATCTGCCACCTTCCATTTCCATAAAAACCTATTCTGTGTAAAGCGTTAAAAAAGAGTATGCTATAAAAGAATGAGATTCTAGATTAGTCGGTAAAATGAAAATGTAAAGTCAACCTGGTGCCTAGGATGACCAGAAAACTGCAAATGACTAGGTTTCTGAAAGGGGGACTTGAAAAATTTCAAATGAGTTTCTAGATAATTGAAGGCAAAAAATACACTAACGCGTTTTTCTTAATGATTTGGCATTAATTTACTTTATTAATAGCCGTAATTATATCTTGAGTGCACCCTTCATTTGTAGAAGTGTCAAAAGTAATTGGGCCGGTAACGCGCACGGGCCGAAGGATGTAGCTTATAAATTTATTGAACTTTATCGGCTATTAGCAGGTATTCCATGCGTTGTTTACATGCAAAATCAGTAGGGTTGTATCAAAATTTTCTAGGTCATTATGTAATATTTAGAGTCATCACAAAAATAATTGAGTATAGTATAGTTAGTCTACAATATCAACTCCAATGCAACTCTTAAACGGAGGTTGCAAGCGCAAGAAACAGCAACTATGTGCGACATTACTTAACATTATTAGTTGACAGGTTGTTCGGGTATAAATTTATTTTGCTCATTTACATTGTAGCCACTTTTTCGCGTATGCTTTAGTTTGATCAGACTTGGGCTGGTTTTCACTTGCCACTATTATGTATCAACAGATCATTGAGCATTATTAGAGGTAGCAACATCAACCCATTTGTCAGAAAACAGATTATAGTTGGGCTATATTTTACGTGCCATTTGGTCAAATGTGACTATCCGCAAAAGTGATATCTGTTGATCATGTTATATGCACCAAAAGTCACGGATGTTCAAATTCTTACAATGTCCCAAGTCATCTTATGATTAAATAACTGGTCTTATTAGATATGACATGAGGGTCTATATTTAACTAAAGTCTACTGTAAAAGCTCATGCTCATCCACATTAATATCTTGAAACTATACTTATGAGGGCCTATTATTAAATATTTGCAGAACACTGCTGCAAATGTCAGACCCAGTCAAGATTATTCAGGTATGAATTTTCCCATCCCAACGATGTTAATGTAGTTATTTGTTTTCTATGTTGTAATGTTTATATCTATGTGAATGTGGCCAAATTGAGTGGGATGGTTAACGGTTTAAAACGTGCAGATGTAACGTTAAAAATGGGACCGACAGGGTTAGGTTGGGTTGACTTAAAACACTTGGCTCATATTTTTCATCTATTTTGAAGATTTGATTTTCTGAAAATTGTAACGAATGCTACATCGTTTCTATAATACGCTTAAGGAGTGCTTGGTGTTAGTAACTTTTCGTAGATTTGTTGCTGGCATTATATCTTATAGAGTATTCAATATAATGTTCCAAGTTTCAGTAAATTGCCTCAATTGTGACAATTGACGAAACCTGCTTACTTTCTGCTTCAACTTCCTAAGCGGCTCCATCTCAATCGATGAGTGTCAAATGGAAGCTACTCCATTTGAATCTTCTTAAATTATAGACAAGCTCATGATCTCGGTTATTATATTTTATATAATTTCCTTTGTTGAGCAATGTAGTATATATCTATATATGATTATTGCTACATATCGATAGTTTCGTTAAGCTTACGGCACCTATCCTTTCTTGAATAGGAAGAAATAGAGGCAAATAATGCATTCATGGATGAATATCATCAAAGAAATGAATTGGTCAAAATTACCCAAATACAGAGATCATTGACGAACAATTAGCTTCTATTAGTAAGTGTTTGCTTGAGCCCGAATTTTCTTATATTTTTTCTTTTTTCAAGCATTGTTCATGGTTTATTTCTTGCAACAAAATTGTTCGCCTTTCAACTATTTATAAATAATGTCATTACCATAAAATGACTATTTATAAAAATGTCATTACCATATAAATGAGCAACTCCTGTAAATGTTTTTTTGGATTGTAAAGTTTATCCTTCAATACTTTGTGTGTGCAGGAAAAATATATCTTTGCAAATGTGAAAACAGCCTTACATGGCTAAGGAACAGTGTGTTAGTATTACTAAAAGGTTCCGCCAAGACATTGAAGTTAAACATGGCTCTAATTTTGTTACGAGTAGCGTCGATATGTCCATATTGTATCTCAAGATTCGCCATTCATGTCACCCTGGGTTGTGTCCTGCTGTAACAATGATCAAGACATGATGATGGGTTATGGTGGAAATGATCGAGAGTAGCGTCGATATGTCCATAGTCTTTACTGTTTTTGATGCTTTTGATGTTGATTAGTAGGTATGTAGTCAGTCTCATGTGTACATTGGCTTTAGTTGCGTCGCATATTATTCATATAACTTTTACATTCAGATAACAAAAAATATGCTAAAGCCTATGAGGGTAACTGGGCAAGTAAGCTAACTATTATAGTATAAAGCTCAGGTTTTATTTTATGTGTACTTAATTAGTAAGATATGTATATACAATATACTTGTATTATTGAATTTGATGTGTTTGTTTTCTAAATTAGTAAGTTGCTTAATTGCATTAAAGGTTGTCAGATTAATGTCGAGAAGTATTTATATAGTGAAAGTAGCTATGCACTTTTAATGTTTATTATCGGATAATGTATTGATTTAATATCTATGTATGTATTTATCTATGTAACTAAACGGATACTGTAACATGATTATACAACATGTATTATTCTCTTAACTATTTGTTGCATTCCCTTATATCAAGGGGTCGGGTATTGTAAAACAAGTATTAAAGTAAAACAAATAGGACAAGATCTTGACCCTTAGATCATGGTTAAAGTGATGCACAAAGATTCACGTAGCAATTGATGCCCGATGATTTTTATGATGCACGGTGATTTTCAGTGAAGAGAAATCTATTGTTTTATTTGTTTTACTTTAATACTTGTTTTATTTTACCCAAAACCCTTATATCAATGACTCAATCTTTAAGTTTCATTAGCGATTTAAAAAATCAGCAACATTATACATGCGAACAATGTATTTGAAACACGACGTGCGTAACACGGACAATTAAGCCCTCGTAATTAGATAAACTACATCGGGGCTATGTAATGGGTATTTATTATTCATGGTTAATTAATACATCGATAAATTTATTTTATAAACGTAAAAAGTTAATTTCATAGCAATATTTAAGTATATATTTTGGAAATTTGGGAGGAAGAAAACTATGTTTTCAACAAACTAGTATACTATACGTGCAGAACAACGAGTTTCTATTATGAGTTACTTCCTATTACTTCCTGGTTTCTTGCACACTTTATTTCTTTAGAGTTTCCAACTAATATTTATCGAAAAATTTGATTCAACTTTTTTGTGTCCACGTGCCGTACCACTACTCGGATTTTGACATATCGCTGATCGTTTGAGGTTTCTACTACGTGTACTTCTTGGTTTCCTGCACACATTTTTCCTTTTTGGTTTCCGACTGATATATTGAAAACTTTCATTTAGTTGTTTGTAGCCACACCCCATACCATTTTTAGATTTTGCCACATCGCATACCATTTGGGTCCAATACTAATATATTGAAAAACTTTATTCAACTTTTTGTGGTCACACACCGATATCATTATCTGAATTTTACCACATTGCATCTTGCATTTTTTTTTTATTTAATTTCTTGTATATTTTTATCCTTTTGGATTTTCCACTATCAAAAAAACTTATATTAATGGTTATGTGATAGGGGCAAAGTAGTATTTTAAGTTCTTAACTTCTTTTTATATATAATATAAAATCCAATATTAGAAAAGTTAAACCAGGATTTTTATGGGCTTTTATAGGTTTTGGATCTTTTAATAACCAATAAGTAATATGCAAAGGGGAACAACGATTGAAACATCTACGTAATATCCAGCCACTTACCAATTGTGGCCCCCGCTCCAGCTGTGGAAGCTCTAACTCCAGTTGTAGTAGCTCCAGTTTCATCAACTGGCTCTTTCCCAGGCCTCCGTCCGGGATCAGAAGTCCTAGCTAAACAAGGAAAAACATACAAATCAGATCCATGATGACACAAATAATAGAGTCAGGGAGAAACATATACCTTGACCAGCATCAGAAGCTGGAGCAACAGTAGTAACAGCAACTTGATCTCTTATGGGAGAAGAGTCAAGGATAATGACAGAAGGACCTGTAGCCATATGGTCCGTTGAAGCAGATGGGCCATCCCTCACCCTTTGCCTCTTCAGAGGAGGCTCAGAAACATCACACCAGCAAAAAGGGGACCCTCCCCATCCGAAGGAGACAAAGGCCTCCTACCAACAACCATGCCTCGAGGATTCATGGTCACAGCCTCTCTGAGTGTCAACTCTACAAACACAACGTAAAGATATTAAAAGAAAGCAACACAATGCAATTGGCAGAAAAAAGCAGCAAAAAAAGAATCGTACCTTCACAACACCATATCAAGATAGGCTGATCAAGGGAACCCTCCCATGACATGGTAATCCCAGCAAGATATAGAATCACAGAAGGATAAGAAACCAACCCAAATGGAGACCTACGCACCTGACGAATCAACTCATTGTCAAGATAATCCCAAGCACGCTCATTATCTTCAAACGTTGGCACCAACCTATTCCTATCCAATATACCCCTGAATAGCGGGTGAACATATTCCTCACTAAAAAACAAAAACCCCGGCCTCCAGTTCAACATATCAGAATCCCCTATATCAAAAAATAACCTACCGGGCCTCTCCTCAACCATGACCCAACCGTCACGTACACCAAATTTGAAAAAATACCCAAACAAACTAATCCTGGGCTCTATATCGAATGCACGACAAATAATGATAAAAGACATTATCATAGTAATCGATAAGGGGTGCACCATGGATAGATACAGATTATGGTAATCAAGTAACCCTAATAACCAAGGGGATAGGGGAAACCTAAGATTACCACCGGAGAAGGGAGTGGTATACATACCTACGAATCCAGGAGGTGCATCAAGAATTGATTCTGATCGCCTCGGAACCCTAATTTCTGGGTTGTCAGGGCGGCAGAAGCATTGGCGGAACCACGCGACATTGTCATGAGTCATCTCCGAATACGTGGTGATGATGACACGGAAGTGATTACGATCCATAGTAACGAAGAAGATCGAACGAGGGATATGATGATTGATGATGAAAAGGAAGTATAAGAAGTAAACAGAAGTGGAAAAGAAAATCTTCGGAGCTGTCGAAATTAAATAGGGGACAGAATAGATGGTTTGAAAAACCGGCGCATAACCCACTAAAACCGTCGATTGGTTTTCTCTTCGGGATAAGCGCGCACGAATTAAAACTTCTGATGGGATATATACGCGACACGGTGAAATGTCGAAATTACCCATAAATCAAGCTCCGGAGAAGATACGACGCATTCTGAAAATAAGACACCAAAGCTCTTTTGAAGCCCGGTTACGAAGGTACACTTTTATTTTATTCTATTTTTTCAGAATATTTTTGAAGTCTAATGCGATACTCTACATATAGACTCTCCCATCAGACTGGGGGGCTTGATGATATACCATATACGGAGCTCTACCTCCGTACAAAAGATTGGATACGAAGGACCCTTCGTAAGCAGCGAAGGTACTAATAAATTATACCAAGCAGACGTTTCCGTAGCCGAAGCTACGATACATACCTCCGTAATTCCGAAGCTCCTAAGGATAACAAATGGAGAACGGATACACATAAATCTATTCCATGTTTATCCGACCTCCTAAGAATGAATGAAATCAAACATCCCTATAAACAAGGACACGGTTTAAGAGTCCTAAGTATATCTTCCATACTTAGAAGATATCACAAAGAGAGGAAGAGATTTACCCTAATCTTTATCTTCCTCTCCAAGACTTTACCCTCTATATAAATAGAGGAGGAATTGCACGACACACGATCATAATAACAACAACCATATTCGACCTCCGAATACATAAATAAACCCTAAGTCATACAAATCGACTTAGATCACCATACAAAGGCGTAAAGCGGCCTTCGGCCCTCTGACCGGAAGGGAATCGCCAACCTACACCTCCAAAACCCCACTCACACCTTCGGTTGAGCCATAGTGCGATTATTTGATCAATCAGGGATATATAAATATATATATATATATATATATATATTAAATATATAAAATATAACTAATATGCAAAAGCCGAAAACCCTAACAAATAAGCTAGAGATTTCGACCCAAGCAAGGAGGGGAGGATCGAATGGAATGAATGAATAAAGGAGGGATTAAGGGTTCTTTATATAGGCATAGAAAACCTCAATATTCCTTCTTTGAATCAATGTGGGATAAGGAAACCAAGTTTCCTTTTCCCTCCCTTCCTTGGTTCGTGACCGCCCTACATGGGGTATCCATGGGCCAAATTCGTTTGGTCCATGATCAAATGGATTGGTCCATGGTGCTTAGGTACCCGATCCTATTTTTTACCCGATAGGCGGTTTCGACACGAAAATCATTTCCAAATCTATTTTTGGAAACTTCTTATATTTTACATATTTTCACAAGTTCAACTAGCCTTTCATTGTTCTTCGCGTGTGACCCTTCTTGGATCATATATAAACGGCCGTATAAATTTCATTGAGATATTTCCACAATTTCAACACTCCCACTTGGGAATCTCTCCAATGAAAACAAGTATACTGACATCGAACGTTCGTCTAGCACCACGACGATGCCCCCAGAAATATATGACTATATACGTTCATGACAATTATCAACTCTTGATTATTGTACATTAAAAACTTTCCTTTTTAATGTTTTTGGTCAAGTGTTTATATCTCCCTCTATGCTTCCGATGCGCACATCAAGCCATGAGACGCGGATACGCTTCATACTCATATAGCTTGATTTAGTTTCTCGATATCATTGAATAGAAATGATTTAACCAAAAACACTTACTAAAAACGAATTCTAGTAATGTCCCGGGGTACGGCCGTATACTTCTATCATTTCCACTCATCGAGTGGCCGCGTGCCATCTTATCCAATCTTGGCGAGCAAATCATTTATTGACTACATACGTCTCTTCCATATTTCACCACATATCCAAAACAGCCCATACTACTGTCGGCTAAGTTCCAGGTTCGGTACTGAATCAAAATATGTGACTACGTACTCCGAGACACGCCTATGCATCTCAAGTCTAAGGACACATAAACATGACCACTTCCCGATACTTATCTATGTCTTAGATCCACGTGATTTTCTCGAGGAGCGGATCAACCAATACTCAAAATCTACCCTTTTGAATACTTGTGAAACGATACATCAACCTATGTATCGACTCTCACAATTACTTTCACCATTTCACTCCCGTGACAATGATTAGTAATGGATCCTTTAATTTAGAAATTGCTTTACACAACTTCATGGATATGTTTTTAAACATGCAAACATGGAGCTCAGAAATGCAAGAACTGAAATGATAAGTGCAATTCATATCGTCTTTAAACATCTCCGATCGGCTCCGATATCTGAATAAACCACAGGAAGGTATTTGTAAGAGCATACCTAACTCTTATGCCTTTGACTATTAGGTCTTCTCTTACAATCTTCTCTTCAACTGTGTTGAACCTTCACGAAATATTTCACACAATCTCTATTATGTGCTTATGGACTCATTCAGAGTGATACTCTTATTGCGTCACAATATTCTTTAATTGTAATACTTGATGAATTCATTATGTGTCTTTGAAAAGACATGGAATGATTCTATCCAAATGCAGAAATCTACTTTCCCATTATAGCATTACAATGCTTACTTTTATCTTACCTCATTTAGTAAATTCTATAAACTTGAATTTCCCACAACTTTCAATCACCATTATAATAATTAATGCTTTGTAAGATTCTTGCAATATCTTACCTATCTTGTACACAAGATATAGTCATTAATTAATATTTTTCTTTGACTAAAAAATCTTAATAAGAATTTTCAATCACATAACGTACTGCTTTTCTTAAACATTCCTATGATTCTTGATTTATGTGTGTCATTTCCATATTTACTCGTACCTTCAAGTTTTAATTTGGAAACGTCTCACATTAATTTACCCATCAAAACACATCTAGAGTGTGTCCCGATTCGAACAGATACTTTCAAACAAGTACTTATAAATCATCCAAAACAATCATATATAAACAATCAAAAGTAGTAATGACAATTTTCAATAAATGCCCAAGATAAATAAAGCTAAGAAGAGTAACTTTATTAAAACCATAAAGATTCATAAAATGAATCTAATATCCATAAGCATTCATAAAAGTAAAAACTCGACTAAAGCGAGATACTAAAATTGTCTTAAACAAAAATTAAGATTCAACATTTATTAATAAATGCTCTTCAAAACATCCGAGCCTTGAATCTTTATTCTTGCTTTCACTACTTCTTTTCCGATCCTAAAAACATTTCAAACAAACGTTTAGATTGATAATAAATATCAACGATTTAAGGAAAATGATAGTTTACAGAGAGATACCTGATTTGGAGCCTTTCTTTCCCTTGACCTTTTCGAGCTCAGCAAGATAGTCAGGGCAATTACGCTTCCAATGTCCATCTTTCCACAATGGAAACATGTGGCATCTTTTGCAGGGTGATCTCTTTTCTTCTTCTTGCGTGAAGTGGTCTTCGAGGCATCTTGCTTGCCTTGATTTCCATTTCTCCACTTCTTCTTCTTGACACCTCCTTCAGCAATATGCAAGACCGTTGGAGTCTTGGCTGGCATAGCATCTTCAGCCGTTTTCAACATTTGATGTAGCTCAGAGATGCTTTTCTTCCACCCTTGCATATTGTAATTCATTACAAATGCATCATAGTCCTTTGTAAGCGAATTCAAAATGAGATTCATTGTAAGGTCTTGACGAATGGGTGAGTCAAGTCGCTGAAGATTATCAACATAGCTTTTCATCTTAAGGACATAGCTGCTCACGGGCTGACCTACTTCCATCTTGCATGCATGCAATGCATGAACAGTTTGGAATAGTTCTTGTTGAGCCTGCTTCTCAAACATGCTCTTGAGCTCCTTAATCAAGCTATAGGCATCCAAATTCTCCATATCCATCTGAAGTTCAGAGTTCATGCTTGATAACATAAGGCATGCTATCTCACTCTGTTCATCGTACTTACTCTGATAGTCAGCACGATATTCAGGGGTACTATCACTAGTTGGAGTAACCGGAAGCGGCGTGTCAAGAATGTGCAACTTCTTTTCGTGTTTAAGCACAATTCTCATATTGCGATACCACTCATTGAAGTTGTCACCATCCAGTTTGTCCTTATCAAACAAGGACTTGAGTAATGCAGACTTAATGGTATTTTGAGTTGTTGAGGCCATCTAAAAGTAACGTTCAAACATAGGGATTTAGATAATTAAGGCTTTAACTAAAACAACTACCCTTAGATTTCAATCTACAAATGTATCTTGAAACCATTTTATGTTTTAAAGCTTAAAGAACCAAACCGAACCCACAACACGTGTATCCGGCAACGGTCCGGACGACCACATGTTTGTGTTATCAATTTGACCGGTCGGAAGACCGATCGCACATTGCGACTCTTTATGAGACTTTGATCACTCTTGATCCTAAGGCATGTTTAGTCTCATCCTTGCCGACTAGTACCTAGGCAACGGTCCAGGGCGACCTAGCAAAATCTGCCTATAAGCTGGCGTGTGGCTGTCCATGTCCGGTAACTGGGATGGGCAGACATGAAGGACCACCTCGTATCTACACTATGGCTTAGGCAACGGTCCAGTGCAACAGGGAGTATAGACGGTCAGGTTCTTCTCATAGGATGGCAGGGATTTCTTTATGTGCGGGTAGTAAAACTAACTCTAAGTAGTTTATAACAATCCTATTCCGCATGCAATACAAATAGGAATAAAGCACCAATCATGTTAACACACATTAACACATCGAGTTTTGTGAAAGGAATATTTGTGTGGCACTAGGTCATAACCTAACGTGAAATAAGGCATAAATGAACACAAACAATATGCATGCAATTAAAACAACCCTTCTAATTTACTTATTCGTTTCACAAAACTTTTGGCGAGATCAATCTAGTTTTAACAAAAACATTAACCTCTTTTAAAACTTATTTTAATTTATTAAAACTCCTTTCATTATTTAGAAAAACATTTTCAAGTCGTGTGTGTAAAACTCGTTTTAAGGTATTTCATAAAACTCACATTTAGACAAATAAAGGATTTGCATCTTCTAATTTACAATCCCACATGCCGGTTCAACCATTATGAACCCTAAAATAAAAGTGAGTATAAATACTTCCTTTTATCTTAATGACTCGTCTAAGCTCCCACTTAATTCAAGATATCTATTCTCGAATAAACGGGACTCCGAATTGGTTTGTGCTTTCTCCATAACTTCGAAATTTTGAGCATCATTTTATAAAATTTTATATTTCAAAAATCTTAAATAATTAAACCTTTAATTTCCAAAATCAATTTTATACTCAAAATTAATTTTAAAATAAACAAACGAATTTAAAAGGAGAAAACAACCAATCATGTCACGATTCATCTCTATGGAATAATGTAAACAATATGCAAATATTAAAACACACAATTTTGTGACCATGGCAAATAAACTACATAAATGGTCACACGATCAATTCGACCCGTTACGTATAAACATACGGGTTCAATTAACCGATTGATTTATAAACTCTTATAAATCATTTATCTATTTTAGCCACAAATATCCATGCATGATCTACGCTCTGATACCACTGTTGGGATTTCGTTAATTGCGCAAACTATTTGGGTCTACAATGAACGTTCTATTTCCGCAAGGTTACCAGAGTCATTATTAAAACATGTGTGGTATCTTTTGTAAATAATTAAAACGGTTAATTATTTAAATTCAAAAACAATTTTGTATTAATTAAAAGCATTTTGTAAAACCACGAACGTTCATAATTAACAATCATTAGTCTCAATATAAATGAATTAATATGATTAATTCATTTAGACAATTAATCTAGTTTAATCGTCTAGAAACTAATACCATTAATTAAAGCGGAATAATTAACGAAATAATTAAATCTAATTTAATTCCTAATTATAATCAAAGCCAAGGACCTAACATGCATGCAAATATAGCAAACTAAAATAGATAAACATAAATAAATAGAACGAAAGAACACTAACCTTTTAGCGCGCGAAAACCCTAAATCGACTTAGCAAAAGTCGACTTCTCCACACGAGCCACGAACCGAACACGAACACGAACTCCTTGCCACGAACTAAGAGTCCAAGTGTAGAACTCCTCAAGAGGTACACACACACGAACAAATCTTCAAGACTAGCTAGTTGCTAGCCTTAACTCGTTATTTAATATATATATATATATATATATATATATATATATATATAACTAGAAAGTTTAATATATATATATATATATATATATATATATATATATATATATATATACATAGATATATATATATATATATATATATATATATATATATATATATATATATATATATATATATATATATATATATATATATATATATATATATATATATATATATATATATATATATATATATATATATATATATATATATATATATATATATATATATATATATATATATATATATATATATATATATATATATATATATATATATATATATATATATATATATATATATATATATATATATATATATATATATATATATATATATATATATATATTTCACTATAGTAACCAAATACGAGTGTGTATATTCACGCAAAAGATATATATATATATATATAGTGATATATATATATATAATATATATATAGATTTCGACCCAAGCAAGGAGGGGAGGATCGAATGGAATGAATGAATAAAGGAGGGATTAAGGGTTCTTTATATAGGCATAGAAAACCCTCAATATTCCTTCTTTGAATCAATGTGGGATAAGGAAACCAAGTTTCCTTTTCCCTCCCTTCCTTGGTTCGTGACCGCCCTACATGGGGTATCCATGGGCCAAATTCGTTTGGTCCATGATCAAATGGATTGGTCCATGGTGCTTATGTACCCGATCCGATTTTTTACCCGATACGCGGTTTCGACACGAAAATCATTTCCAAATCTATTTTTGGAAACTTCTTATATTTTACATATTTTCACAAGTTCAACTAGCCTTTCATTGTTCTTCGCGTGTGACCCTTCTTGGATCATATATAAACGGCCGTATAAATTTCATTGAGATATTTCCACAATTTCAACAGAATAAGACCTATCTATGGCATTGTCATCTTGGTCATATAAACAAACAATGCATTTCAAAACTCCAATTTGATGGACTTTTTGGAATCAACTGGCTCTGAGTCATTTGATGTATGTGAGCCTTGTTTATGTGAAAAGATGACAAAGGCACCTTTCTCCGTTTTAGAAGAAAGAGCTAAAGATCTTTTAGGACTAATACATACTGATGTATGTGGCCCTTTTAGAACTATGTCTAGAAATGGTGAATCATATTTCGTCACATTTACTAATGATTATAGTAGATATGGTTATATTTAATTTTTGAAACATAAACATGAAGTTTTTGAAACGTTCAAAATCTTACAAAATGAAGTAGAGAATCAGCTTTGAAAGACTATCAAAACCCTTCGTTCTGATCGAGGTGGTTACTATACGAGTCTAGAGTTTTTGGATCACTTAAAGAATTGTGGGATTGTCTCACAATTCACTCCACCTAACACATGGTGTGTCTGGTAGGAGGAATCAAACTTTACTTGATATGGTTTGATTTATGATGAGTCTGATTACTCTAACACCGTCTTTTGGGGATATGCATTAGAGTCTGCTGCATGCATACTCAATATGATTCCTACCAAGAAGGTAGAAAAGACGCTACATGAGATGTGGCATGGGAAATGTCCCAAGTTGTCTTACTTGAAAGTCTGGGGTTGTGAAGCTTACGTGAAGCGTGACACTTTAAACAAATTAGAACCCAGAAGCATCAAGTGTAACTTTGTGGGATATCCAAAAGAAACAATGGGTTACTACTTTTACTACCAAGCTGAAAACAAAGTGTTAAGCTCTTGGAAAGAGATATTCTCTTACAAGAAGTTAGTGGGAGTAAAGTAGATCTTGAAGAAGTTCAAGAACCACAAAGTGACATACCTTCTGCAAGCACTAACTATCCAGATGTTGAAGCTGAGCACACTGTTGGTGAGCCAGAGCATGTTGCGCCTGCACTTCGTAGATCTAATAGAACTTTTCATTGACCTGCGAGGTATAATTATTTGATTAATTCAGATGAAAATGATATAGGGGGTTATGATGAACCCTCTACCTATCGTCAAGCCATATCGGATCCTGAATCTGATAAATGGCAAGATGCTATGAATGCAGAGATGCAGTCCATGAAGGATAATCAAGTATGGGACTTGATTGATCTTCCACCCAATTGTAAGACAGTAGGGTGTAAATGGGTCTTCAAAAGGAAGATTGACATGGACGGTAATGTAAACACTTTTAGGGCTAGATTGGTAGCAAAGGATACACTCAGACTCAAGGAATTGATTATGTGGAAACCTTTTCGCCAGTCGCGAGCATTAAATTGATTAGGATACTTATTGCCATAACTGCTTTTCATGATTATGAAATATGGCAAATGGATGTCAAAACCGCTTTTCTGAATGGGTACCTAAGTGAGGATGTATATATGGTTCAGCCAGAAGGTTTTGTTGATCCGAAGCATCGTAATAAAGTATGCAAGCTTCATAAATCCATTTATGGATTGAAGCAAACATCCAAGATTTGGAATCTTAAGTTTGATGAGAAAATCAAAGAGTTTGGTTTTGAGAAAAACCTAGATGAGTCTTGTGTTTACATTAGAGCTAGTGGGAGCAAAGTAGTCTTCTTGATGTTGTATGTTGATGACGTACTGCTTATTGGAAACGATATTCCAACTTTATAAGATGTTAAGTCTTGGCTTGGAAAATGTTTTGCCATGAAAGATCTTGGAGAAGCTACTTACATTCTTGGAATCCAGATCTATAGAAATGGATCCAAACGGCTTATTAGTTTGAGTCAAAGTACATACATTGACAAAATCTTGCGAAGATTTAACATGCAAAACTCCAAGCGTGGAGCATTGCCTGTACAAAAGGGCATAACCTTGAGCAAGTCTCAAAGTCCTATTACACGTGATGAGATAAGACGAATGAAAGGTATCCCATATGTTTCAGCTATAGGATCCATCATGTATGCCATGTTATGTACTAGACTTAGTGTATCGTTACCTCTGAGTTTGACGAGGCGTTATAAACAGAATCCAGGTTAAGAACATTGGATTGCTGATAAGAACATTCTTAAATATCTGCGGAGAACTAAAGATATGTTCTTGATTTACGGTGATTTGGAAGAAGAGTTGAGTATAAATGTTATACGATGTCAATTTCCAAACTAATCGAGATGAATCTCGATCCCAATCTAGTTACGTCATTGTCATGAATGGCAGGGCACAAATGAGATTGGTATTCTTAAGGTTCACACAGATGATAATGTGGCTGACCCGTTCACAAAGCCAATGACACGCAACAAGCATGATAGTCATGCTAGTGGTATTGGACTTCTCTATGTTGCATATCTTTCTCATTTGTGAGTTAATATTTGAATATATTAAAACATTAAGCAGTATTTAAATGAATTGATATACTTGGTATGGTCGTTTTCATTTATAGTACTGTGTTTTATATTAGCATGTTTAATCCATGAATAATTGTTGATTATTCAAAATCTCCATAGTCGGTCATGTTATGGGAGTAACATGAATTAAGACTAATGTGAAGTTTTGGTTTTATTCACTGATGGTGAATAGTTAACTTGTTGAGACCAAAATTTACGTGTATTTATTGTTGATGAATATTGGAATGACCCAATCACGAGATATCACTACATGGATCGACGTTAATAGTGAATCTCGAAGTGATTATGTCTTCCATCTTGATTTTATGCGTACATCATGTACTTCACATCATACCCAATGATGGCCTTTATAACTACCTTGTTCAGGATAACGTTTAACCATATCAAAAACAACTGCCCAATGGCATAACCCAAATAAAACGTGGCCCATGGCTCATTCTGTCATCATAACAAGTTGTAGGCCGTAACCATGGCACAAGAAAGGTTGTCAGTAAAACCATATTGGGTATTTACGACCCCGTTAACCCGTTAATTTGATTTTTTCAGACTGAATCCGTGTAGGGTTGTTATGTAGTTAGGTCAACCTGTCAACTTTAATTTTATATTTTCATATATATATTTCTTATAATACCACTAATTAAATCTTATCTATATCTATACTCATACAAAACATTTTCATGACCTCTATTTAAAATTTTTAGACTTTAAGGGCAGACACAATCTGAGTCATTCATCCCTAATATGATAAATTAAAATCATTAATTTTTATCCTATACAAAGGATAACTTGTTAATTTGATACAAAACTCATATGACATATGGTTTATTTGCAGATAAGTGTTTTCTGTGTGGCGGAAAAAAGAGGTGGGTACAATTAAAAAAGTCAAAATATTAACATGTAAAATTTGGACAAGAAAGTTGCATTATATCAGAGATGGGTACCACTAAATTTCTACTTTTCTTTTTTGATAGTTTCTTTACTAGTTTATTTTTGATTGAATGTAAAATGTTTGGGGTAGAATTTTCGCTACTAGGATCCTGAATAGAATTTACACTTTAGTCCTTCAGTAATAAACACTTAATAATGTGTAGTCTTAAAGGATCCTTATTCCGGTTAGTTTATAGTTAATTGGGGG
>CM067173.1:41949018-41974115 GCA_034093135.1 Erigeron breviscapus | reverse complement strand
ACTGAAGATCTGACCAGAAACGTGTTCTACTGGACCTACTCCAGACTTGGAATCTGGAGTCCCTCTGAAGATTTGTCCAGAAATAATTGAAGACCAGTTAGCAAATACTTGTATAGGAAATCTGGAGTATTCTCCAGATGAGCTCACTGGACTTCACCCCAGTCCAGATCAACTCTACTGAAGACATTCTGACTGAAGTCAAAGACTGAAGTCTGAAGAAAGAAGACTTAACAAATGGTGGAGTCCACTGGAAAGTCTTACCAGATCTGTACACTGGAGGATTGTCAGTGTTCTAGATCCTACAAGTCTGAACACTGATATCAAGGATTGACTTTTCCCTTTACACACTTTCCAAAGAACAATCCACTTGTTCTTTACCAAAGTATACGTGTGTAAAAGGTGGTTGGATAAAAGGATACACTTGCATTTGATGTGACTTTATCCTGATTTCCGGTGACTTTCCGGCAGTGTGTGTGTTTCGGTGTGTGTTTATGTGTGTTTTACTATGTGTTTTGTGAGTCGATGGTGTGTTTGGGCGGTATATATATGGATAGGCTAAATGACCTAAATACCCTTTCAGTGTTATTTTTGATTTGATCTTGACCCTTCACCCTTGTTGATCCGACGACTCCGATCTGTTCCTTTGTTTGCACCAAAAATTCCATGTGCACAGGAATACAACTCTTCAATAAATACTCAAAAATCATAAAACTAAATAAGAGGTAAAAAAAGGAACGAGAATTCAATTATACAGATAAAAGCAATGGACTTGAAATAGTTTATTAAATCCAATATAAACTTTTGTCCTCATTCTACTTTGCATATTGGCCCCTCATTCCATTTTAATTTCATTTCTCTATCTACCCATCACAGTAAATTGTACACATCTTTCTCTTCATCAAGTAAAAGACCTCTCTTCATCAAGTAGAAGACCTGCAACTCCTTCTCTTTCATTAAGTAAAGAAACTGAAACTATTCCCGATCAACAAGATAAAGAAAATCAAAGAGAATCTGGTGTTTATCCAAACTCGTACGAGTTTACGAGTCCCACGAATCGGACCGAGTCAAGTGAAAAATCGCGAGTCAATGTTCGAGTCAAGCACAAATACGAGTTGTCCAACGAGTTGACTCTTTTTAGGTGAAATCTGACTCGACTCGTACGAGTCGACTCGTGACTCGTACGAGTTTGACAACTATGCCTATGTTATTATTTGTAATATAGAGCTTTTATGACTTTTAGTAATTATAATTTCATAAATTGCTTAAATCTAAATGCTTGTTTAAAAAATATAATATAATCATATTATAGTATTTTAAAAGTGAAAGTAAACAATATTAACTCAAATTGATTATTTTCTTTATTTTAATGTTAGCAAAAATGTATAGTGGGATGTGAGTTAATAAAAAATATTTTTATGTTTTAAAGAACTTTTGGTGAACAGCATTAGGTGATTTAGGTCACTTTTGTACTGGGCCTGCGCTATATATCGTTATAAACTATCTAAACTAAACCCGATTCTACCATTAGACTATTAGAGCATAGTGGCAGACCATTTGTGAAAAGCTTTGGGCTCCAACAAAACAATTATTAGCGTGTAGCCGTGTAGCCAGAAGCATCGGGCTCAAATTTCTATGGCCACAATGTGTATATATTTTGTTTTTAGAGATCAAACTTATGTATCTTCTACCATCTTCTTGTTTCTATATAAAGATTACACTCTCTTATTGAATATTACAGTTTTAAAAGTATGAATCGATCAAACCACCCTTAACTATTAAATTACATCACCAATCTTTTATCCTTTAAAATATATATTTACTAATCCATTACCACCAACAGTTGACGACACCACCAGGAGTACTACCAGTCGTCATCATCACCACACTGTCGTCGCATTGCGCGGGTACCCATCTAGGCATACTTAATTAAAATTTGATCTCTTGTTGAAAAGTTAGAAAAAAGGACTTGCAAAATGACCATCCTACCATTAAATTAATGAATTAACTTACACCACTTGTCTTTTATTTTCTAAAATATCTCTACTACCTATTTAGATCAATAACCTTTAATTACATCAATTACCACCACCAATCGCCGCCGCCACCACCATTATTTGCCGCGACCACCACACCGCTATCGCATTATGCGAGTATCCTTCTCTAGTAATCATTAGACATTTTATTAAGGTGTATGTTAATTAAATTGTTCATCTTTGGAGTCACAACTTGAGTATTATGAAACAAACATGTAGAACATTTGTTAAACCTAGAATAATATAGGAAAGGATTAGAGGCGGCTCAAGTTAAACATTATAAAGAGGCCTTAATTAATATTAAGTTATCGATATTTTAGATAAAGTTTTTTTCTTTTTTCTTTTATTTTCAATATGTAAAATCCTTGATTAAAACTTTATAATTAGGGTGGCATGATAACTCACTCTGATTAACTCAATTGTCGATCAATTTAATCTTTTTTGTAATTTATTAGTCATATATAAACTGTCCATAACTTTAGCTTTGAAAAACCTTTTTTTATGTGTTTGTATTCTTATTATTTGTTTTTTAACCTTTACTTTATTCCAGATATATTTTTCCCATATTTCACATGTAATTATACATATCCTAATATTATTAGTTAATACAAAATTTCATGATTATCATTATTTTCAGGTTTGTAATAATTATCGTGTGAACAATCCCATATGTATATATAAATTTTGGGGCTTTTTAAAACATGGTGTTGGAGTCAAGCAGTTTATAAAGAAGAAGATTTGAAAATGACAAACAAATTCTGAAATATTTAATTTCTTGATTCTAGAGCTGAGTTTGCTTAGATTGGTCCAATCTTAGTCAGCTTGAACATCTTCAGTATATATTTAAGAAGATGGTATCATTCAAGCTGCATCAGTTAGAAGATTTGCACTTGATCTGAAGTCGAAGATGAAGATCAAGGTCGACTTCAGATCAGGGATAGAAGGCCAAGCTGATGGGTGAAAGTCAGCTTGGTTCTTAAAGTCAGCTTGGAAGGTACAGATACAACTTAGAGTATTGCAGGTGCTCTAATGTTGTTATACAACTCGGATAACTATCACTTCACTGGATAAGCATCAAAAAGGACTTTCTAAGTGTCAGTTGGTGATTGGAAACATTCTATGAGGTGTCCATTATCATGTGGCTGCACGATCATATTGGAAAGCATCTAGGGAACAAGAAGGACAATGTCACTATCATCCAGTACTGATCTTGTAGAAGCCATTGGATCAAAACACGTGGAAGACAATATATGGACGGCATCTAAGGCATGGTTGATGCCTTCATAAACCATCCTTAGAGTCTCAAAGATGTGTACATCCATTACATATTAACTCTCACAATGATTAGAGCAATCAGCTTGGATCCGTGTTGTGTTCATATACTCAGCTTAGGCTAGTAGAATTAATATACTAAGTTGTAACTTGCTATTCAACCAAGTAGTTAGATTTCGTAGGCATTTCTGTTCCACAACTACTTGTAATTCTTTCTATTCATCAATTAAAGAATTAGTTGAAAATAACTTGCACTTTGTTCTTGGAGTGAACTTTACATTATTGTCTTTTAATATTCTGTCATTTATATTTCATTGTCACATATTTATGTAACTCAGACTAATTAATATACAAGATTGTTAAAAGACTTAATATTCGACAAAAAGGTGAAAAGTTGTATTCACCCCCCCCCCCCTCTACAACTCTTTGAGACATCTTAAACCATCATGTATCTCCTTTGGGACCTATCACATGGGACTTAAAGTGCATGCTTTAACTGCTACATTCTCGAGCCACTCATAAAAAAAAAATCCTCGTTTTGAGTTTAATGTGTAACCTTCTAGGAGCATACTTGAATTGACTTAATATCAAAACTCTGGTGCAATTGATGTTTAATCAAATAACATAGGATGAATCGATAACTGAGGATTTTAATTTTATAACTAGTGTGTCTAGTAGCTACTTAGCTAGGTATCGCAACCGATTAACGGATTAGGTATTGATTAGTTGAAACTCTCTCCATATTCTCATCTACCAATATTTTTCATCCATATAGAACTGATAAATGGAATTTGTTGGATATAAAGAAAGACATCTGATAAAATGAAAACCAACTATAAAATATTAAAGTGAAAATATAATTAGTTGATAAATTGTAGTTTATGAGCAATTGGTCTTGTATTTGAAGAGAAGATGAGAGGTTTTCATTCTGATAAATGGTTTTGTACGTAGTTAGTCCTTGTTAAAGTTAGTAATCCACACGAACGATCCATGTAATTACTCTATCTTAATACTAGTTTTATATTCAGTGGCATATTTAGGAATGAAAATCATGTGTCCAAATTTAGTTTAGGCAAAAAAGTTTTTTTTTTCCCGTATTCAATAACGGGTCGGGTCTTCACAAAACATCATATATAACATATCAAAATTCTTTCACAAAACGAGTTCTTTCACAAAGTTACCTATTGACAATTAAACAAATTCTCAAAAGATTCCCTAAATCTACTTTGCCATAACATTAACTCTACTTCTATTCCGACAACTATCTTAACTACGAACAAATGAAATAGGTTTTTAGTTATTGTACAATACTTACTATAGTAATTGATTCTTGGTAAATTTTGTTTGGTTAATCTTTTCTCCCGATTTCAAGCTTCCTCTCCCGATTTCAAGCTTCCTCCTACGACCACTCTTAACTCTTGTTATGTTAGTTGTTGGGGTATTATTATTACACAATAACACTACTCAAAAAAATCTTTTGGAAAATTTAGTGTTTTAAAAATTAGAGATTTTGAATTAGAAATGAAAGATAGGTGACTAAAACAATAAAAGTTTGGTGGTATGCTACTAATGAACTATTGGAATTAGAAGAAATGCCTATGTGTCTTTCTAAGCTGTTTTATTTTATAACTAACGGATATAGGAATAAAAAATACGTGTATGTAGTTATAATTTATTTACTTTAAATGCTTAAAAATACTTATTTTATAATTTACCTAGGTTCGAACTTTTGGATAACATGTTTCCAATCATAATTTTCTATATGTTTGCTAATATAATTTTCGATCTAACGTAGGTCTGTGGAACTAGTTTACTTCTAAATAGAACCGCGCAACCTTGCTTATATTCGTGTACGCACATATAAGTGGTTAATCTTGAATCTATATTCTACCCCTGTAAATACAATGTTCCACACTAATATCAACTAAATTTGACTCATTGCCATCCCTACATGCAAGGTTGGTTGCTTATAAATCCCCCAAGAATACCCCCTCCTTATACTACCCACTTCTTCCACTATTCATCCATTATTTTATCCCTTTTTATTTTTTTTATACAAAATTAAACTAACTTAAAAAATAAATTAATTTAAAAATATTATACTATTTTAATAAAAATCTATATACAAGTTTTGGGGGTTAGAAGTAGAATTTTTAAAACTACAATATATATTTCGTAAATGCACAAAACGTCCAGGGGTTAAATCGTAAATGCAAAAAAAGTCTAGGGGTTAAAACTAAAATTAGTATTAAATCATCTTCTTCAAGAATACAATATATACATATGTGTATATATAATCCTGCGCACACACACATATAATTATACAGATTTCAAACTTTTTTTTTTATTTCGGAAGCTTTTATCACCAAAAGGGACCCACCTTTAGCACAAAACACTCGTCTATAATTGGAACAAACCACTTGGACGCAGACGAAGACGTGCCGGTGCTAACGGCGTCTGGGATTGGATCGGCGTCGGATGCGGGCTAGACGCCCTTATAAGGAGCGGCCTAACCTATGAAAATATAGAAGCAAAAATACCATTCACACCTAACTAGGAGAATTTGTTAATTATCCATGGAAGACATCTTCAAAAAATTTCCCCAACACACTTGTAGCTGGTCTAAAGGAAGGGCGATCATGTACAACTATCAAGGCTTTTGGAACGACAAAGAGTTCCTCAAAGGGACGATTTTGGCACAACAACACTTCAAGGTTCAACCAACTGATGTATTACTATGTAGTTGCCCAAAAACTGGTACAACTTGGCTAAAGGCCTTGGCTTTTTCCATCGTAACCCGAAATTTTTTTGATGTATCAACCAGTCCATTACTCACAACCTTGCCACATAATTGCATTCCTTTCCTAGAGAAACACTTTGAGCAAATTAAAGAAAAGCGCGAGAACCCACTTGTGGCCACACACCTTCCTTACGGTTCATTGCCAAAATCAGTCTTTGATTCAAAGTGTAAGATTGTATACATATATCGAAATATAAAAGATGTCATGGTATCTCATTACCATTACTTGAGAGAGCTAGCCAACTTGTCCATGGAAGATGCACCATTTGAAGAGGCATTTAACGAGTTTTGTGACGGTATTTCATATTATGGACCATATTGGGATCATATATTAGGATATTGGAAAGCGTATAACGAAAATCCAGAAAAAATACTCTGTATAAAATATGAAGATTTGAAAAGGGACCCTATTAGCAATGTGAAGAGGTTTGCCGAGTTCATTGGGTATCCTTTTTCGACCGAAGAAATCAAAGTAGGAGTGGTTGAAAACATCATAGAATTATGTAGTTTTGAGAATCTAAGCAATCTAGAAGTAAACAAAAGTGGAACACATCAGCTAATAGATTCTAGCCCGGTAGAGAACCGAGTTTATTTTAGGAAGGCTGAAGACGGAGATTGGAAGAACTATTTCACAGATGAGATGAAAGAAAAAATAGACAAGATTACAAATCAAAAACTGGATGAGACTGGTTTGGTTCTGATATGAAAATCCCTAAATCCCACTACATGTGTATTTAGTGAATAAGTTGCTTTATTTCGCTCTATAGTTATGTAATGGCATGATTTATGGAGTTGAATTCCATGTTCTTATAGTTTATCTTAATATATATGTTTTTAATATATCAGTTTTAATGATCCATTCTCTCGTATGTATAGGATCATATATATATTTGAATTGAATAATAAATTAATAATGTTAATGCTCCCTTTAAAAAATGCCCATATGTATCATCGGCAACACAAGTATGTAGAATCCACTTAGCTATTTCTTGTTATGGACCAAGGCGGCCAGGAGCCCACGAGTATATATAAGCCCAGGGCAAGCTACAAAAAAACCAATAAAATACGTTTCTCAAGGCCTGTGCTTATAAGGAGGAGAGTCCTCCAGCTTCTTGCCTGCCACGTCAGCATCACACCACTCAGGACTCCCTTCAGGACTCCCCCTGCCTATAAGGCAAGCTTCTTCAGAACTTCTTCGCCACATCATCAATTCTTTTATATTTTTTTATTAACAAAACACCATTCAAATAAATACTTTAATTATTAATAAAACATTACAACACTTATTTAAAAAGTTAGATAGCTAATAATAGAAAATAAATATTACGAAACTAGACATAATACAAAAATCAACGTTGACGGTAATTTTCCGGAAGGTGCCAAACATGTTCCACTAGGGCATTGCGAAGTCGATGGTGCGTCCTTCTATCACGTAACTCCCCGAAGACTCGCATTTGCGTTGCAACCCTTTCATCCCACGTACGTGTTGGCATATTAGTTGGATCGGCCAAATAATCTTCCTAAAGGTCGGAAATTGTGTTACCGTTGTCTTGAACAAGCATGTTGTGTAGAATGACACAAGTATACTGTCACACCCCGTTGTAGCGGAAATACAGGGTTAACAAAGAATTGCGTACTAATCAGAAGGTTAATAGAGATTACATCCATTTATGCCAATACAAGTCAATACAAGTAAAATCGTTCAGAGTGTGGACCCCAAAATACGGATACAAGTCATCCTCATTTGAAACTGGGCCCACTGAATACAAGTTCAATAAATTGGACAGTCAAATACAACTAAAGCCAAAAGCATGAGAGTCCTCAATGTCTGATGCTAATTGTACGTCCAAAGTCAAAAGATTGGCCCTAGTATGCCAAGTACGATTCCACGACTTACTGATGGTCACCTGAAAAGCATGAAGTTTGAGAGGATCAACTATCGAAATAGTTGGTGAGTTTACAGTGTGTTTGACTAAAAGATCAATCGTCGTTTGTTGTAGTTATTTAATACAGGACGGTCCAGACCGAAGTCTAACCTCAATATAAGACAAGACGGTTCAGACCGAAGTCTAACCTCAATATAAGACAAGACGGTTCAGACCGAAGTCTAACCTCAATAATAAGACAAGACGGTTCAGACCGAAGTCTAACCTCAATATATAGACAAGACGGTTCAGACAGAAGTCTAACCTCAATATATAGACAAGACGGTTCAGACCGAAGTCTAACCTCAATATAAGACAAGACGGTTCAGACCGAAGTCTAACCTCAATAATAAGACAAGACGGTTCAGACCGAAGTCTAACCTCAATAATAAGACAAGACGGTTCAGACCGAAGTCTAACCTCAATAATAAGACAAGACGGTTCAGACCGAAGTCTAACCTCAATAATAAGACAAGACGGTTCAGACAGAAGTCTAACCTCAATATATAGACAAGACGGTTCAGACCGAAGTCTAACCTCAATATAAGACAAGACGGTTCAGACCGAAGTCTAACCTCAATATAAGACAAGACGGTTCAGACAGAAGTCTAACCTCAATATATAGACAAGACGGTTCAGACCGAAGTCTAACCTCAATATAAGACAAGACGGTTCAGACAGAAGTCTAACCTCAATATATAGACAAGACGGTTCAGACCGAAGTCTAACCTCAATATAAGACAAGACGGTTCAGACCGAAGTCTAACCTCAATATAAGACAAGACGGTTCAGACCGAAGTCTAACCTCAATATAAGACAAGACGGTTCAGACCGAAGTCTAACCTCAATATAAGACAAGACGGTTCAGACCGAAGTCTAACCTCAATATAAGACAAGACGGTTCAGACCGAAGTCTAACCTCAATATAAGACAAGACGGTTCAGACCGAAGTCTAACCTCAATATATAGACAAGACGGTTCAGACCGAAGTCTAACCTCAATATAAGACAAGACGGTTCAGACCGAAGTCTAACCTCAATATAAGACAAGACGGTTCAGACCGAAGTCTAACCTCAATATAAGACAAGACGGTTCAGACCGAAGTCTAACCTCAATATAAGACAAGACGGTTCAGACCGAAGTCTAACCTCAATATAAGACAAGACGGTTCAGACCGAAGTCTAACCTCAATATAAGACAAGACGGTTCAGACCGAAGTCTAACCTCAATAATAAGACAAGACGGTTCAGACCGAAGTCTAACCTCAATATAAGACAAGACGGTTCAGACAGAAGTCTAACCTCAATATATAGACAAGACGGTTCAGACCGAAGTCTAACCTCAATATATAGACAAGACGGTTCAGACAGAAGTCTAACCTCAATAATAAGACAAGACGGTTCAGACCGAAGTCTAACCTCAATATATAGACAAGACGGTTCAGACCGAAGTCTAACCTCAATATAAGACAAGACGGTTCAGACCGAAGTCTAACCTCAATAATAAGACAAGACGGTTCAGACCGAAGTCTAACCTCAATATAAGACAAGACGGTTCAGACCGAAGTCTAACCTCAATATAAGACAAGACGGTTCAGACCGAAGTCTAACCTCAATATAAGACAAGACGGTTCAGACCGAAGTCTAACCTCAATATAAGACAAGACGGTTCAGACCGAAGTCTAACCTCAATATAAGACAAGACGGTTCAGACCGAAGTCTAACCTCAATATAAGACAAGACGGTTCAGACAGAAGTCTAACCTCAATATAAGACAAGACGGTTCAGACAGAAGTCTAACCTCAATATAAGACAAGACGGTTCAGACCGAAGTCTAACCTCAATAATAAGACAAGACGGTTCAGACAGAAGTCTAACCTCAATATAAGACAAGACGGTTCAGACCGAAGTCTAACCTCAATAATAAGACAAGACGGTTCAGACCGAAGTCTAACCTCAATAATAAGACAAGACGGTTCAGACCGAAGTCTAACCTCAATATAAGACAAGACGGTTCAGACAGAAGTCTAACCTCAATATAAGACAAGACGGTTCAGACCGAAGTCTAACCTCAATAATAAGACAAGACGGTTCAGACCGAAGTCTAACCTCAATATAAGACAAGACGGTTCAGACCGAAGTCTAACCTCAATATAAGACAAGACGGTTCAGACCGAAGTCTAACCTCAATATAAGACAAGACGGTTCAGACCGAAGTCTAACCTCAATATAAGACAAGACGGTTCAGACCGAAGTCTAACCTCAATATAAGACAAGACGGTTCAGACCGAAGTCTAACCTCAATATAAGACAAGACGGTTCAGACAGAAGTCTAACCTCAATATAAGACAAGACGGTTCAGACCGAAGTCTAACCTCAATATAAGACAAGACGGTTCAGACCGAAGTCTAACCTCAATATAAGACAAGACGGTTCAGACCGAAGTCTAACCTCAATATAAGACAAGACGGTTCAGACCGAAGTCTAACCTCAATATAAGACAAGACGGTTCAGACCGAAGTCTAACCTCAATAATAAGACAAGACGGTTCAGACAGAAGTCTAACCTCAATATAAGACAAGACGGTTCAGACCGAAGTCTAACCTCAATAATAAGACAAGACGGTTCAGACCGAAGTCTAACCTCAATATAAGACAAGACGGTTCAGACCGAAGTCTAACCTCAATATAAGACAAGACGGTTCAGACCGAAGTCTAACCTCAATATAAGACAAGACGGTTCAGACCGAAGTCTAACCTCAATATAAGACAAGACGGTTCAGACCGAAGTCTAACCTCAATATAAGACAAGACGGTTCAGACCGAAGTCTAACCTCAATATAAGACAAGACGGTTCAGACCGAAGTCTAACCTCAATAATAAGACAAGACGGTTCAGACCGAAGTCTAACCTCAATATAAGACAAGACGGTTCAGACCGAAGTCTAACCTCAATATAAGACAAGACGGTTCAGACCGAAGTCTAACCTCAATATAAGACAAGACGGTTCAGACAGAAGTCTAACCTCAATATAAGACAAGACGGTTCAGACCGAAGTCTAACCTCAATATAAGACAAGACGGTTCAGACCGAAGTCTAACCTCAATAATAAGACAAGACGGTTCAGACAGAAGTCTAACCTCAATAATAAGACAAGACGGTTCAGACCGAAGTCTAACCTCAATATAAGACAAGACGGTTCAGACCGAAGTCTAACCTCAATATAAGACAAGACGGTTCAGACAGAAGTCTAACCTCAATATAAGACAAGACGGTTCAGACCGAAGTCTAACCTCAATAATAAGACAAGACGGTTCAGACCGAAGTCTAACCTCAATATAAGACAAGACGGTTCAGACCGAAGTCTAACCTCAATATAAGACAAGACGGTTCAGACCGAAGTCTAACCTCAATATAAGACAAGACGGTTCAGACCGAAGTCTAACCTCAATAATAAGACAAGACGGTTCAGACCGAAGTCTAACCTCAATAATAAGACAAGACGGTTCAGACAGAAGTCTAACCTCAATATAAGACAAGACGGTTCAGACCGAAGTCTAACCTCAATATAAGACAAGACGGTTCAGACAGAAGTCTAACCTCAATATAAGACAAGACGGTTCAGACCGAAGTCTAACCTCAATATAAGACAAGACGGTTCAGACCGAAGTCTAACCTCAATATAAGACAAGACGGTTCAGACCGAAGTCTAACCTCAATAATAAGACAAGACGGTTCAGACAGAAGTCTAACCTCAATATAAGACAAGACGGTTCAGACCGAAGTCTAACCTCAATATAAGACAAGACGGTTCAGACCGAAGTCTAACCTCAATATAAGACAAGACGGTTCAGACCGAAGTCTAACCTCAATATAAGACAAGACGGTTCAGACCGAAGTCTAACCTCAATAATAAGACAAGACGGTTCAGACAGAAGTCTAACCTCAATATAAGACAAGACGGTTCAGACCGAAGTCTAACCTCAATAATAAGACAAGACGGTTCAGACCGAAGTCTAACCTCAATAATAAGACAAGACGGTTCAGACCGAAGTCTAACCTCAATATAAGACAAGACGGTTCAGACCGAAGTCTAACCTCAATATAAGACAAGACGGTTCAGACCGAAGTCTAACCTCAATATAAGACAAGACGGTTCAGACAGAAGTCTAACCTCAATATAAGACAAGGCGGTTCAGACCGAAGTCTAACCTAAATACATAACAAGTTTAAAGCCTCTAATTCCGTTTACAAAACTAAAACAAACCCTTAGTTGAATTTAAATCAAATCAAAAGTTTGAAGAAAAAAGTTACTTACCAAAATTTGGTGTTCTTGAGAAATAGGAAGAAAATGGTGAATATGATGATGATAAACCCTTGAAACTAATAGATGATTACTTCTCTTGCCCAAAAAAATCAGATTCTTGATGATGATATGATAGATATTTGGGAGGATTTGAAAGTATTTTGGTGATTTGTGTGTGTTTTGTGTGTGTGTGTGTGTTCGACAGGCAAAGAAAAGGAAGAAGGAGGGAAGTGTTTGTTGTTAAATTCCCAGCCACAACAAACATTTCGGTCTATGTGGCCCTTTTTGGGATATTTTTAATACCCTTAATTCGGTAAAATGCTTACGATTTAATACCGTTTGACCAAAAGTTTAAAAAGTAAAATAAAGGTATTTTCCCTCGTCTCATTTTAGTTAAGTCAATCCAATAAAGTTTCGTCAAAGTGAACTTTATTAATATCAAGTCTAGACAGTCTAATTATTTTGTACAAGACATAACCTTTAAATATTTATTTAAAGTTATTTTTAAGACTCGGCATTCGTCTAGATAGCTAAAAGTCTACGTCATCAAGATACGTCTAATTTGACTAAGTCAAAAGTCCAAAAGTCTGATAATTTCCACGTCAAATGACTGTCTAATTGAGATTAAGACTAAACCGATGTTAAATAAATTACGAGTTGTCACATATACATCATACGTTTTATTTTGTTCACCGAATACGGGCGGGCATCATTTTTAAGGATTGCCCAACGACCTTGAAGCACCCGATCGAAAGCTCGTTCGACATCCTTTCTTGCTGCCTCTTGGTAGCGCTTGAACTTTGTAGTCTTTGGGTCCATCGGGAATTTAAAAGACTTGACTAGTGTGGCCCATTCAGGATAAATACCGTCAGCTAGATAATATCCCTTCGTAAACTCTTCGCCGTTAATAGTATATTGCATTTCGGGGGCCCTATCTTGGAGTAGATCATCGAACAAATCTGATTCATTAAGGACGTTGATGTCGTTGTTCGAACCTGCAGGGCCAAAGTAAGCATGCCAAATCCACAAATCATACGAAGCAACTGCTTCAAGCATGATCGTTGGATGTCCTTTGTCGCCTCGTGTGTACTGCCCTTGCCAAGCCACTGGACAGTTTCTCCAACCCCAATGCATACAATCAATACTACCAAGCATACCAGGAAAACCATGTATCTGTTCATGCTTACTTACCAAACGTTGGACATCTTCAGTTGTCGGCCTTCTCAAGTACTCAGTGTGATATAAATAATAAACACACTTGCAAAAGTTATGTAAACATTCAGCTGAAGTTGCACGACCCATATGTAAGTACTCATCTAATTGGTCGGCATTAGCACCATACGCCAATTGACGTATGGCGGAAGTACATTTTTGGAAAATGTTGAAACCATGCCTACCACTACAATCGGTTTGACTTTTTTGGAAAAACTGAAAATGTTTGGGCAGGGGTTCAATGGCGCTAAAGTTGTGTATATCTTGGCATATACGAATAAACATATGCTTGCGCATTCGAAATCTTCTTCGAAAATAATCGGCCGGGAAAGTTGGTGTATCAGAAAAGTAATCATTCCATAAACGCACCACGGCTCCGGCATGATCTCGTGATAAAACCCTTCTGGTTCGAGGAACCCGTGAACTTGACTCGACATCGTTTGCTTCCTCTTCGTTACAAACATCAAAAATGGCGCCTGCAATCTCCGGATTAAATAGCGTGTTCATTTGCGTAACGGTGTTGTTT
Organism: Erigeron breviscapus; assembly: GCA_034093135.1. Lineage (NCBI taxonomy): Eukaryota > Viridiplantae > Streptophyta > Magnoliopsida > Asterales > Asteraceae > Erigeron > Erigeron breviscapus. The sequence goes on along the minus strand of CM067173.1, from coordinate 41,960,043 downwards.
AGAAAATTGAATTCGTCACTTGATGATGAAGTAGACATAATTTTGGTGGTGTTTAATGAATGAAATGGTATGTGATAAAATGTTGTATGTCAAAAGCGAGTCGTATTGATTCTGGTTGGATAATTTAAAATAAAACGTATGCTGACATGGATACAATTATTTTATTTATTTATTTTTTTTTGAACGTTAACATTGATACATTTATGATAGCGGTTTTTGTAAGATGGGTATATATATTTTTTAAGTTGGTTTAGATCTAGCAATATAATATATATCCATACTAGAGTGCATGTCCGTGCGTTGCACGGCTAGGTATAGTAGACTTCGAATGTTCGTTTGGGTAAGTTTATTTGTTTGATCCCGTATAAAGTTGAGGATCTAAAGTTTTTGTGATGCTTAATTTGTGAGTCGATCAAGTTGCCCGTGTGGTGCACGGCTACGCATATAAGGTTATGTGGTTGTTTTGGCGATGAAGGTTTACATCGTGCTACCATAATCAAGTGATAGTAGAATACACCTGATTGATAGAGTATCCTACAAATAACCGAAAGAAAAATTAAATTGAAGATGCATGAATCTCCTCCATTGCAATTTGATGAAAACCCCAAAACCCTACATTTATTTAATAAGATATAGTATTTACGATGGTTAAGGGTTTGCACATACCTGATTCTCATCCATCGCGTGCCCTTTTGATGAAACACCTAAAAAGAAGAAAATGATATTTCTGCATCGTGTTCCCATTTAACAAATTATGCAGGGTTTCCCCACATAATGGATAGATCGATGTGGTTAAGGACCATTTGAACATATACTTGAATGGACCGATTGATTCCACGTGATTGTGGTTGAACCTGGTTGCATAAACTTCAAGAAAAAATACATAGATCATGAACACACATTAAAAGGAAATTAAGATATTACCAGTACAATTAGTTGTAAAAAGTATTTATCTTTTTGTTGGTAATTGCTGGCGTTTGGTGGCTGCCGTGGTGGTGGAGGAATCTTGAGAGGGTGTTTGGGAAAAATGCCTTGGTAATGGCTTTAATGATCGGCTTAAAGAAGATGGAGAAGATTAAAAGGTTTAAGCTAAAATATTATTATACAAACCATCCTAAATTCATTAAAAACAAAGATGAAATTCACTTAAATAACCTCAAAATCAATTAAACGGGACTTCATTTATTCGGCCTCTCAAGTTCCCAATAACTTATGGCTTATATCATCTTCTATGTCTATATCTCCTAACATAAAATTAAGCAAGATTAATAGCAAAATCATCAATTAGTGCCATAAATTTCACCATTAAATTTCTTCATGAATGATGTGCCAAAAAACCTTTAGGCCATCAACTTTATATGTTTATAGAAGATAGATAGATAGATTCATTTTGCATAAAGGGGCGAAATGAAACCAAAGTTTCATGTTCGCTGTTGATTAAGAGATGTTAAAAATGATGAATTGACATCTAATGGATGGAATAGATCAAGTCTAGGCTAGACGTAAGAAATCGAATAATATAGACTATTATTTTAAGACGAAGATAATATTTATATTAATATTATTACTTTTGTAACTTTTTGATTTAAAATTAACGATTATAAAAGATACCCAAAAATGCAGTGAAAAGTGTTTATTGTCTAATGGATAGTACAAAAATCTAGAGTAAACAGTAAACACAACGAATCAAGTTAATTATATAAAAATATATTTTTTGTTCAAATGAAGATAAATGTATGTATCAGTTAACACTAGACTGGTGTCCGCGCGTTGCAGTGCTTAAACGGTGATGACAATATAAAACATGTGAGGTGAGGCGACGACGATAAATAACAGAAATCGGGAGAAATCAACCGCAATAACATTTGAATATAGGCTTATAACACCACAAAATATCAAATAGTAATAGTTCTCGTAACAGAGAAACATAAAGTGACAAAATTATTAAAAGCTACTTGGCCCCATAACAAAAAACACGGGGCATCGTAAAGAAGAAACATAAAGCAGTGTCTATTGCAACTTTGGTAAATTGTGAAAAGGGTAGAATTGATATTTTAGTGTTATATTGTATTGAAGTAGTATAAATATAGAGGGTATCTTTGTTATTTCAAAGGTAGAATTGTTGAAATGGGAAGGGGGCAGTTTGCTTTAGTATGGAGTAAAGATAACAAAAATTTTTGTTCAGAAAATGAAAAAATATATCATAAAATATGTATTATGGTAAAATCATACCCATTACTTTGCTTTTGATTTTTAGGATCATAGGCTGATTAGTTATTTGTTACATGTTTAATGCTTTCATCAATCATCGTTCATGCATCGATAGTGGTCTAATGACAAGGCCGACGACAGAAGCGCGGGCAAGGTAGTGCGTGTTCAGAGTTGGATAGAGAGATTTCCTTCATAAGTTAAGCAAGCCAATGTTAAACACCCAAAACACCAGGAAACGAGTGAGGAAACATTACAGCTACAAATTCTACCAAAGTATGATTACAAAGGTCCAAAAGAGGATTAAACTACATAAATGTCAATCTAATACTTAGGCTACGGTTTGTCTTCAGAATATGAATCCTCCTTTAATTCATCTTTGTTAATGTCCAAAGCAGTGTCGGTTTAACCTTTTTGGAAACTTTAAGCGAGATCAATTTGGAGGCCTAGTTCTGTTAGAATATGAATACATAAACAAATAACAATTCACGAGTACGCAGCGGAAAGATCGTATATGTAATACTATTAATTAACAAAGAGAGAATCGAAACGTGTACCTTTGCGCAAAGCTTCCAATAATTATTATTAATAATAAGATTATTATTATTTAGGGTTTAAAGTAAAACCCCTCTACGATCGCACACTAGACACCCCTATACCGTATGCTAGTACCAAATCACGATCAACAACCCTTTGTTTAATACCCTAAAAGTCGAAATCCAAAACCCTTTGTGAAGAGGGGTTTCGGCCGAACTAAAAGAGAGGAGAGGAGAGAAAACCTACAACTAATTGTATTGTGTAATTGTGTGTTAAAAAACCCTTAAGCCTTGCATTGTATTTATAGGCTTAGATTAAAGGGTTTTTACCTTGATGGACAAGTAATCTCAAGGCTTTCCAAGCCTTGAAATTTTCGGCCCTTTGATGTGGAATTAGGAAACAATACAAATTCCTAATTTCACTTTTACACCTCCTCTTTAATTAATTAAACACTATTAAACCTTTAATTTAGTTTAATTAATCATTTCGTGATTATTTCAATTAATATATTACTTTAATATATTAATTAATAATATAGAGTTACCGTGTCATTTCGTGTGACCCCGTAGGCTTAAATTATTTCCGGACATGCGTTTATTATAACGTGATCACATACCAACAGCTCCTACTTGAGCATGTTATATAAAGGCAATAACATTGGTTAGCGTCTAGCAACACGCCAATGCTCCCGGAAATATTTAAGTATAGTTTCTTAAAGTATCATTTGAAATGATTTAGTCTTTATTATCCCTTTGTTTCAGATACCCTTGTTAATTATTAATATGGATCAATGTCATTTCATAAATTAACGATTCTGTTTCTCATTTCTACAATTAATCAAGATTACCAAAATAATCAAGACATCCTCTTGAGTTCATTTGGGTATGCGCATACAAACATCTTAATTAATTAATGAGGGGCCCAAATGGTATCATACTTCAGTTGCAAATTGAAGGAACAAATCCTATATTGACTACACGTGTCAGTCATGTCGTTTCAATACATTTCTGAAAATAGCCCTTTATTACTACCATGTTCAGGACAGTTAGAACTATATCAAGTAAATGCAATCCACACATGCATAACCTGCTTGTATCTCAAGTCTAAGGATAAATAAAGTAACCATTTCACGAATTTCACTTAATGACGCCGATCCATAAAATGAAAATTCGTTAAGTGGGGTAAGTCCGATATGCATCTTTATGGATACCATGTGAGTTTGGCAGGACCATCTTCAAAATATTCCCTAAATATTTAACCAATCTCTCAGATTTGTCTTAGTTTAACTATATTCCCATATAGTTAATCGACAATGTAGGTTTAGAATATTTTAAAATATTCATGGATTTAAACATGCAAATATAGGACACAATCATTATGAAATGAAAACACTCATACCAAGTATATAATTCATTTATTAAAATAACAATTGTTTAACATCCCATTATCCAAATACCAATCACAGATTTACATGATATAACTAGCTAATTTAAGACCTATGCCCTCGGCATGCTTATTGAGCTTTCCTTTTGACAAAGCCTTTGTAAAAGGATCTGCTAGTTCAATCCATAAATGGACCTCTGAAGTTTGCACACTTTGTCAGGATATTTCGGATTGACAAAACCTTCTGGTTGTACCATATAGACTTCCTCGTCTAGAAAACCAATTAAGAATGCGGTTTTGACATCCATTTTCCATATCTCAAAGTCATAGTACGCTGCTATGGCTAAGATGATCCTAATAGCTCTAATGTCCGCAACGAGAGAAAAGGTCTCCTCATAGTCAACTCCATAAAGTTGAGTATAGCCTTTCTCCACAAAACGAGCTTTATAGGTGTGTACATTTCCATCCATGTCGGTCTTCTTCTTGAAGATCCATTTACACCCAACGGTTCTACCATTTTGTGGAAGATCAACCAAGCTCCAGACTTGATTATCTTTCATGGATTTCATTTCCACATTCGCAGCTTCAAGCCATTTGTCAGATTCCGGATCTGATAATGTTGCTTTGAAATTAGGAGGTTCATTTAAGTCTTCTAATACGTGTTCTTCAGACTCAACCATAAGATTTAATCTTTCACGAGCACGTATTGTCCTTGAGGACCTACGAAGTGGAATCGCTTCATCTTCAACTTGAAGTTCATGAGATTCATCTCTTTGAACATTCCCCCTCCCCCCAAGTTGATGATTGCTAGTTTATTCAGAAGTTGACACATCTACCTCTTGATCCTCATCAAGTTTAACAATCCTCCCACTGTCTTCTTGAGATATGAGTTTCCTTTCAAGGAACTCAGCAAATCGAGATACCTTAACAGTGTTTTCGGTAGGAAAGTAGAAGTAGTAACCCATCGTTTCCTTTGGGTATCCTACAAAGATGCACTTAATAGATCTAGACTCAAGTTTGTCAGGCGTATCTCGTTTCACAAGTGCCTCACAACCCCAGACCTTTAAGTAAGACAGTTTGGGAACACTCTCATGCCACAATTCATGCGGTGTCTTGTCAACCTTCTTGGTTGGAACCATAATGAGAATGCATATAGCAATCTCTAGAGCATAATCCCAAAATGAAAATGGGAAAGTCTTTAAGGTTCATCATTGATCTCACCATGTTTAACAAGATTCGATTTCTCCTCTCAGGTATACCATTATATAGAAGTAAGCTTGTTGGATAAATCCTCAAGCTTTTAGATAATCCTTAAACTTTTGGCTTAAGTATTCTCCACCTCGATCCAAACGAAGAATCTTGATGGTTTTACCGAGTTGATTTTCTACTTCATTTTAAACTCTTTGAATGTTTCAAAGACTTCATGTTTATGTTTAAGCAAGTAAACATAACCATAACGACTGAAATCATTCATAAAATAATGAAGTAGCTACCACCTTTCTTGACACATGTCTAAATGGGCCACATACATCGGTATGTATAACTCCAAGTAGATCTTTAGCCCTTCTCCATTTAATGCGGAAAAGGTTTTCTTGTCATCTTGCCGGAAACACAAGACATGCATTTGTCAAATGGTTCATCATTTGATTGTAAGACCCCTTCACTTTGAAGACTTTCAATGCGTTTCTTGCCAACGTAATGTCAAAGACACACATTCATCAAATGATTCATCATTTGATTGTAAGATCCCTTCACTTTGAAGTCTTTCAATGCGTTTCTTGACAAAATAAACAAGATGACAATGTCAAAGATAGGTAGAGTCCAAGTTAGACTTGACTCTTTTGCTATTGAATTATCATTTGAATCACATCAACACTTATAATTCAATTGAGAAGATGCTTGAAGAACTGGTTAAACCAGCTTGCTTCTTCTTCTTGTTCAACTCAGCTAGATACTTAGGACAATTCCTCTTCCAGTGTCTCACTTTAGCATAGTGATGACAAGCCTGGTCTTTAGCCGTATGCTCCTTTTGCCAAAAGGGTCTTTTAAGGTTTTGAGACTAAAGCACCTTGCTTTCCCTTACCAAAGTTCTTGCCCTTAGCTTACGGTTGTTTTGCTTTCTGAACCTTTCCCCCCTTGATCATAAGAACTTGGGGTGTAGCAGATTTCTTTGGAAGCTTCTTCTCATACTCATTTACCATGGCATGGAGTTCAGTAATGGTTTTATTCATGCTATGCATATTGTAATTGCGCACAAACTCCTCAAAGTCTTTAGATAAAGACTTGAGAATCATGCCAATAGCAATAGGCTGAGGATAAGCATAATTCAACCTTTCCAATTGCTCAAAGTACCTTTTCATCTTGAGTACATGAGGACTAACCGGTGTTCCTTGCTCGTGTTTCAAGTCATGAAGTGTGTCAACTAGGTCAAACAACTCCACTCCAGCTTGCTTTTCGTACAAAGACTTGAGCTCTTTGATCATATCACATGGAAAATAATTTTCAAATTGCTTCTGAAGTTCGGGAACCATACTCCCTAGCATCAAACAAGCAACCTCATTGTGTCTATCGTACTGAGCAGTGTATGCAGCCAATTCTTCAGTTATAGCATTGGCTCCCGGAACAACGGGTGTCTGCTCTTCAAGGACTTGATATTTCTTCTCGGCTCTTAGAACTATTCTCAGCTGACGAAACCAATCATTGAAGTTGGGTCCAGAAAGCTTTTCTCTTTCTAGCATCGACCTAAAAGCCGATTGGTGTATGTTTTGAGAAGGATTTGTTGTTGCCATCTACAAAACAGACAAAAGTTCAATTATCGGTATTTTCGATAATAATCCTTAAGAAATATAATTTACCCATGTTAAATTCATTTAACAATTAATTTCATTAAGGCTAGGATCCAATTGACATACAATCATTTCATCTGTTGATCAGCTAGAAATGACGTACTCAAAAGGTAATCGACGATCAATAATTGCATTCATGCAATTCCTAGAGTTATGGGACTTACAACAACACTTTAAAGGGGTGTTAAGTGTTTTGTAAACATGTTTTGTCACATCTTATGCCACGGGTCAAGGATCTCACCTCTTAACTCGCTTTAAGTCGCCCAATTAAGAACATGTAAATAGTCCACCACCGGTCTCACGGTGGAGTGGTAATCTACCTTGAAGAGATACAATTCGCCTACGGTCTCACGTAGGAGCGAAAAGCACTGGCAAGTGTTCTTAGCAAAGTGGGTGGCAATGACTTAACTTTGAATGGGTAATGCATTTGATGTGAATCAAAAGTTTATGTATGAAGACTCATGCAAATCTTCATGACATAATATTTAATAAAATCATTTTTATAGTCTTAACAACACAAGAGAGCTCGGTAGCTCCATTTGAACGCACAAAGAAGCGCAAGGACAAAGGTTTGCGATAGACGCAATTAAAAACCCGCCATTTTAGGAGGCTAACGCACTCCGACTTATACCTCTCTTAGAGTTTGTTCAAATGGGTGAGCCGGTGTATCTCAAGGTTGTAAGACTCCAATTTTATTAAAAAATCTCTATTTCAATAATTCTTAGTCAAGTTTATTTTTTCCAAGAAACTATTTTGCATCACCTTTATACCTCAATAAATACGCAAAATAATAAACTTACTAACTATTAACAATTAATTACGCAACGAGTTAAGGTGGGCCACCTAAACATGGTCACTATGGTTCATGCATATGTCTAAATTCGGCTCCCCCCTCCGAAGAAGAGGACCACATACATCAAGTTGCCTTGATTGCGTAAGCCTTTAAACAACTAATTAGCAAGTAATTCACATAAACATGCTGACTGGAAATTTCCAGTAGCTTCACGACCTGTTTAGACCTGTTTATGGTCAGAATCAAGATTCGATCAGAACTACAAAGTTGTAGCCCTATGCGTTGAGCATCTACTATCCAAAGGGCAACTCCTAACTCATTACGGTTGATTTTATATGAATTTTTTAGTGAACTGGTGTCAAGCAGAAAAAATCACACGAAAAATTCACATAGTCACACAATTATCAAATAATTAACCCTAATTATTGGACCATTAGCTAAGCAATTTATATCTAAATATCTAAGTAATAATCATAAAGAATTTTGCATGAATTCCTTATGATTTTTACTTCTATTTAACAACTTTAAATAACAAGATACACAACATGCAATTTATATCTAATAAACATGTCAATTCACATACTCAAAACTTGCTTAGAGGGTTTCAATTAACCATTAAAATAAGGTTGAATTAATTAAACAAAACCCTAATTTTATTTAATTAATGCCGAAAATTTTAATTAAAATTAAATAAAGAAAACTAATTTTAATATTTAATAATTAATTAAAATTGAACCAACCCTAACCCCCTTCAAGTTTTGATCTTTGTAACTAATAGATCACATATGTGGCTCGTGATACCACTGTTAGAATATGAGCACATAAACAATAACAATTCACGAGTACGCAGCGGAAAGATCGTATATGTAATACTATTAATTAACAAAGAGAGAATCGAAACGTGTACCTTTGCGCAAAGCTTCCAATAATTATTATTAATAATAAGATTATTATTATTTAGGGTTTAAAGTAAAACCCCTCTACGATCGCACACTAGACACCCCTATACCGTATGCTAGTACCAAATCACGATCAACAACCCTTTGTTTAATACCCTAAAAGTCGAAATCCAAAACCCTTTGTGAAGAGGGGTTTCGGCCGAACTAAAAGAGAGGAGAGGAGAGAAAACCTACAACTAATTGTATTGTGTAATTGTGTGTTAAAAAACCCTTAAGCCTTGCATTGTATTTATAGGCTTAGATTAAAGGGTTTTTACCTTGATGGACAAGTAATCTCAAGGCTTTCCAAGCCTTGAAATTTTCGGCCCTTTGATGTGGAATTAGGAAACAATACAAATTCCTAATTTCACTTTTACACCTCCTCTTTAATTAATTAAACACTATTAAACCTTTAATTTAGTTTAATTAATCATTTCGTGATTATTTCAATTAATATATTACTTTAATATATTAATTAATAATATAGAGTTACCGTGTCATTTCGTGTGATCCCGTAGGCTTAAATTATTTCCGGACATGCGTTTATTATAACGTGAGCACATACCAACAAGTTCATTAGCACACAAAACAGGAAGAAAAAAAGGTAAAAAAGGGTACCTAACTGATGTTAAAGGCATTGGCAGCTGCCATTCATTGTGATGTTGGAATAGTGACGAGTTATATACCATGGAAGACAAAGGGTTATTGGTTTTTTATTAGCAATAGCTGCATAATTTATTATTGTTCTTTTTTCCCCCCGTATATCAGTATATTAGCCCAAATCTTTAAATACTAAGCAGTAAACACACTGCTACAGCCTACAAGGTATAAGGCCCTAGAAAACTGGGAGCCCAAAGCGGCTGACCTGTTGACTACTATTTTGGCAGGCTCTGGTCCAAAGCCTTTACATCTTGTTATCTTTTCAATTCCAACTTTCGATATAACTACACTATCATCAAACTAGCATGATATCCGCGCATAACAACGGGTGAACATACCGTGATTAAATATTAATTGTGACGCTCGTTGATAATATATTGGTTGCGATATATAAAGGATATACAAGTGTTACTTGTCATCTTTGACAGCTTGAAAAACCACAAATGTTTTATGTTTCGGTCAAAAATTACCTAAGATAATTTTATAAAGGATTTTAGACAACTCAAGAACCGAAGATTTGTAAGTGGGGTTTGGTGTTCAAGGATCTTCAATTAAAAGTAAAGTTTTCTTAACAATAACGATTAAAACTAAGAGTTTTAACTAAAAAGAGTTTTAAAAAAGCCTTTGAGACATAAATGCTTTGAGTAATTAAGAAAACTGTTAAAGATAAAAGTAAAGCACTACGAATTAAAGCTAGGATCTTAAAGAAAAACAGAAAAACACAACGACACCAGAATTTTGTTGACGAGGAAAAACCCTTGATCCAGTTAAGTGATCTTAGGTAAAAAACCCCGGGAGGATTCAATCGATCCTACCTGCTGTTCTTTTATTATTATTCTTGTTTGTGAATGATTACAATGAAATGAATGAATGAACGAATGAATGAATAAGAAAACTATCAATAGCTAAGTAACTAATTTGTTGTTGTTGAGTGAGTGAATGCTTGTATGATGATTGCTTGTGTGTGTAAAGTATGCGATCTCTGTGATGTGTCCCCCCTCTGAACGAGATCTTCTTCTATTTATAGAGCTAGACGTTGAACCATATCTCCGAAATATCTGGGATCTTCCTGGACTTGCTCTTTACGCTGAAGAAGTGGCATAGATGACCGTTGAGTGTTATTCTTCACATGGTAAATCTGTTATCAATCCCGATTCTACTCCAACTACACAAGATTTGGATATCTTGTTTGAAGAATTTTTCCAAGTTCCCACGAAAGTTCCTGAATCTGATGTGAATACAAATGAACCATCCAGTTCAAATTCTAATGAGTTGGATCCCAATGAGTCTTCACCATCACAATCATCAGATGTTAATTCTTCATCTGATTCTCCTCCAACTACTGATAATTCTGAGTTGCATACTCAACCTCGACATACTTCTCAAGTGACAAATCCGTCAACCAATCCTGAAGATTATGATCCCGATGACTTTGTTGAACCAATTGCAACTTCATTTGAACAATTGACAGAACAACATTCTCCTGATTTTATTGATTCTGAAGAATCTGGTGATCCACTTGATCCAATTCCTCACACAACCAAATGGACTAGAGCTCATCCAATTTCTCAAGTCATTGGTAATCCAACAACTGGAGTTCAGACAAGATCCGCATCTGCGAATGAATGTCTGTTTGTGAATTTTCTGAGTATTGTTGAAC
>CM067173.1:41920068-41948018 GCA_034093135.1 Erigeron breviscapus | reverse complement strand
ACATTAACATTTAGGCTTACAAGCCTCACACATAACACACATTAACTACATATAAGCATTAAATCTAAAATAGACTTAACGACACACACACAATATTGACTTAACGACATTAGTCAACTAGTAAAGAAAAGTTTGGGATGTTACAACTAACGCTAGTGGTGCTCCGCCTAATGGGAATGGGGCTGGGAATGGTGTTAACCAAAGGCCACCGCGAAGGCCACTTCCGGGAGCACAGCCCACAAGGTCGGAAATTGATAGGGCAAACCCGGTGATTGAACAAGTTCCCAATCAAGCAGAATTACATGAAGAATGACGGGAAGAAAGCAGCCACTTCAGCAACTAAGGTTCGAGCCCTACAGATGACGGTGGATGATGCAAAGAGCAACGATGAGGTAGTAAGTGGTACATTTCTTGTTAATTCAAAACCTGCCTCTGTTCTATTTGATTCTGGTGCAAATAGGTCATTTGTGTCTACTTTATTTGCTCCTAAGCTAGAAAGAGTCACTACCCCTTTAGATTGCTCAATAGAAGTAGAAATTGCTAATGGTACGATTAGTGATATACGTGTGGGTTATGATGATTGTGATATTGAGATTGAAGGTCGTTCGTTTCCGGTCCAACTATTGCCTACTACTTTAGCCGGTTTTGATGTAGTGATAGGTATGGATTGGTTGTCTCAGAATGAAGCTAACATTTTGTGTTCACAAAAGATTATTCGGTTTTCTACACCCGATGGTAAAGTTGTTACAGTTTATGGAGATAAGAAGAGAGGGGGAATAAAGATTATCAATATGATGAAGGCTCTTAAGTGTATACGAAAGAATAAAAGCCATTTCCTTGCTTATGTCATTGATGCAAGAAAGGAGAAGCCTTCTATTGCTAGTGTGGATGTAGTTTCTGATTTTCCTGACGTGTTTCCCGATGATCTTCCCGGTATTCCTCCCGATCGTGAAGTTACTTTTCAGATTGATCTTATACCCGGTGCTACACCCGTTGCAAAAGCACCATACCGATTAGCTCCTACAGAAATGAAAGAGTTAATGTCCCAACTTCAGGAGTTACTTGACAAAGGGTTCATACAACCTAGTTCCTCGCCTTGGGGAGCTCCGGTTCTTTTTGTTAAGAAGAAGGATGGATCTATGCGCATGTGCATAGACTACCGTGAGCTGAATAAGCGAACGGTTAAGAATAAATATCCTCTTCCGCGTATTGATGATCTCTTCGATCAACTTCATGGTGCTTCCTATTTTAATAATAATAATAAGAAGTTCCGGGGAAGTTCTAGTTCAAGTGGGGACAAGGATAAGAAGAAGAGTGGTACGTGGTGTGCCTTTTGCAAGACTTCTCATGACGGTCAATGTACGGATAAGACAAGGAGGTGTCACAAATGTGGTATGTTGGGACATCTTGCAACTGAATGTAAGGACAAGGCTCGTTGCTACAAGTGTAAAGAAACGGGTCATCTTATTGCCGATTGCCCACAAATGAAGAATGACGGGAAGAAAGCAGCCACTTCAGCAACTAAGGTTCGAGCCCTACAGATGACGGTGGATGATGCAAAGAGCAACGATGAGGTAGTAAGTGGTACATTTCTTGTTAATTCAAAACCTGCCTCTGTTCTATTTGATTCTGGTGCAAATAGGTCATTTGTGTCTACTTTATTTGCTCCTAAGCTAGAAAGAGTCACTACCCCTTTAGATTGCTCAATAGAAGTAGAAATTGCTAATGGTACGATTAGTGATATACGTGTGGGTTATGATGATTGTGATATTGAGATTGAAGGTCGTTCGTTTCCGGTCCAACTATTGCCTACTACTTTAGCCGGTTTTGATGTAGTGATAGGTATGGATTGGTTGTCTCAGAATGAAGCTAACATTTTGTGTTCACAAAAGATTATTCGGTTTTCTACACCCGATGGTAAAGTTGTTACAGTTTATGGAGATAAGAAGAGAGGGGGAATAAAGATTATCAATATGATGAAGGCTCTTAAGTGTATACGAAAGAATAAAAGCCATTTCCTTGCTTATGTCATTGATGCAAGAAAGGAGAAGCCTTCTATTGCTAGTGTGGATGTAGTTTCTGATTTTCCTGACGTGTTTCCCGATGATCTTCCCGGTATTCCTCCCGATCGTGAAGTTACTTTTCAGATTGATCTTATACCCGGTGCTACACCCGTTGCAAAAGCACCATACCGATTAGCTCCTACAGAAATGAAAGAGTTAATGTCCCAACTTCAGGAGTTACTTGACAAAGGGTTCATACAACCTAGTTCCTCGCCTTGGGGAGCTCCGGTTCTTTTTGTTAAGAAGAAGGATGGATCTATGCGCATGTGCATAGACTACCGTGAGCTGAATAAGCGAACGGTTAAGAATAAATATCCTCTTCCGCGTATTGATGATCTCTTCGATCAACTTCATGGTGCTTCCTATTTTTCTAAGATAGATTTGCGGTCCGGCTATCATCAATTGAAGGTTAAGAAGGAAGATGTAGCAAAGACAGCTTTCCGGACTCGATATGGACATTATGAGTTCCTTGTCATGCCTTTTGGGTTGACTAATGCTCCAGCCGCGTTTATGGATTTAATGAATCGGGTATGCCGTCCCTTTCTAGATCACTTTGTGATTGTTTTTATTGACGATATTTTGATTTACTCTAAGTCTGAAGCTGAGCACCGTGAGCACTTAAAGGCCGTCCTTGAAGTGTTGAGGGAGAAGAAGTTGTATGCTAAGTTCTCTAAGTGTGAGTTTTGGCTTCGAGAAGTTCAATTTCTTGGTCATGTCATTTCTTCGGAAGGTATAAAAGTAGATCCTACAAAGATTGAAGCTGTTTCAAAGTGGGAGCAGCCAAAGACTCCTACCGAGATCAAAAGTTTTCTTGGTTTAGCTGGTTATTACCGAAGATTTATTCAGGATTTCTCCCGAATAGCTAAGCCAATGACTGAATTAACGAAGAAAGGAGTAAAGTATGAGTGGACCGAAAAACAGGAGAAGGCTTTCCAAACATTGAAGACGAAGTTGTGTGAAGCTCCTATACTTGCCTTGCCTGAAGGTACTGATGATTTGGTTGTGTATAGTGATGCATCGATTACGGGTTTGGGTTGTGTCCTTATGCAGAGGGACAAGGTGATTGCTTATGCTTCACGCCAGTTGAAGCCGCATGAGAAGAATTACCCGACCCATGATCTTGAATTAGCGGCGGTAGTATTTGCTTTGAAGTTGTGGAGACATTATCTTTATGGCACTAAGTGTACCTTGTATACCGACCATAAGAGTCTACAGTATGTGTTCAATCAGAAGGAGATGAATGTGAGACAAAGAAGATGGATGGAACTACTTAAGGATTATGATTGCGAGATCAAATACCATCCGGGTAAAGCCAATGTAGTGGCGGATGCACTAAGTAGGAAGGTGCAGAATTCTTCTTGCAAATTGATGAGTATGCAAGTTCAAGCAAAGTCGGGACTATTGGACCGTATTAAAGAAGCTCAAGTCAAGGCGTTAATGAAGGATAATATTGATAAAGAGAGTATTGGAAAGAAGAAACGCCTTGTGATGGAGACAAATAGCCGTGGGTTTAAGACATACAAGGGTCGAATTTGGGTGCCATTGCTTGGTGGTAATCGAGAATTGATCCTTGAAGAAGCTCATAGAAGTAGATACTCAGTTCATCCCGGTGTTACCAAGATGTATGCAGATTTGAAACCGATTTATTGGTGGCCGGATATCAAAGGAGAAGTAGCTCATTTTGTAGCAAAATGTTTGACTTGTGCACGTGTGAAAACCGACCATAAAAAGCCGTATGGATTGTTACATCAATTAGAGATCCCGGAGTGGAAATGGGATCATATCACCATGGATTTTGTAACGAAGCTACCGAAAACGCCGAAAGGAAATGATATGATATGGGTGATTGTAGATAGATTGACGAAGAGTGCCCATTTTCTAGCTACCCGACAAGATGTACCCTTAACGAAGATGGCAAAGATATACATTGATGAAGTAGTCTCAAAACATGGAGTTCCTTTATCTATTGTTTCGGACCGAGACTCGAGATTTGTGTCAAACTTTTGGAAGGGTCTTCAACGGGAGTTGGGTAGTAGAATAAATTTGAGTACCGCCTATCATCCTCAAACCGATGGGCAAAGTGAGAGAACTATTCAAACATTGGAGGATATGTTGAGGACGTGTGTACTAGAGTATGGTGGAGCATGGGATGATCATTTGAAGTTGATTGAGTTTGCTTACAACAATAGTCACCATGCAAGTATTGGAATGCCACCATTTGAGATGCTATATGGAAGAAGATGTAGGACTCCAAGTTGTTGGATGGAGCCCGGTGAGAAGCAATTAACCGGTCCTGAAATCATTGAAATCACCTCTGAAAAAGTTAATGTGGCTAAAGAAGCTTTACGTGTGGCTAGAGAAAGACAGAAAACATATGCAGATAAGAAAAGGAGACCGATTGAATTTCAAGTTGGTGATTTGGTGATGCTGAAAGTTTCACCATGGAAAGGAGTCCTTCGATTTGGAAAGAAGGGAAAGTTGAGTCCACGTTTCATTGGACCATTTAAAGTTCTGAAGCGCATTAAAGATGTGGCATATCAGTTGGAATTACCTCCAGAATTGGATGGAATTCACAACACCTTTCATGTATCCTACTTGAGGAAATGCTTAGCCGAGGAGTCAAGTGTGATTCCTATTGAAGATGTGAGTATTGACCCAATGAAGAGAATGGTAGATGAACCAGTGGCGATACTTGGAAGGAAGCAAAAGAAGTTACGCCGAAAAGTGATTGACCTTGTGTTGATAAATTGGAAGCATAACCATGGAGAAAGCTTAATGTGGGAAACTGAAGCAGTAATGAAGGATTAGGAAGCTTGGGGGTTGATTTTGACATATGAGGAAAACTAAAAACGGGATTAGGGAATTAGAGGGTGTCACTAGATCATAATTTGCAGCCATTACATTCTCTAAACAAGCCCTAAGCCACCCCATAGCATTCCTCCATCAATTGCAAGCCGAAAATCCTTCCAACGTGTGAATCGGTGGTGTTTAGCCAAGTGTTTTTGCATCCCTATCGTCATCTACAGGTAGATCAGGTATTAAATCATTGATTTCAGGTTCTTTTGATTATATGAGTCATTAGGAATAATTATTGGATTATGGGGGAATCGTTTAATGAAGATTAATAGTGGTTTTGATGGATTAAAGCCATGTATGGTGTAATTAATGGTTGAAATGTTTTGTAATGGTCTAAATATGAAGGATTAGGAAGCTTGGGGGTTGATTTTGACATATGAGGAAAACTAAAAACGGGATTAGGGAATTAGAGGGTGTCACTAGATCATAATTTGCAGCCATTACATTCTCTAAACAAGCCCTAAGCCACCCCATAGCATTCCTCCATCAATTGCAAGCCGAAAATCCTTCCAACGTGTGAATCGGTGGTGTTTAGCCAAGTGTTTTTGCATCCCTATCGTCATCTACAGGTAGATCAGGTATTAAATCATTGATTTCAGGTTCTTTTGATTATATGAGTCATTAGGAATAATTATTGGATTATGGGGGAATCGTTTAATGAAGATTAATAGTGGTTTTGATGGATTAAAGCCATGTATGGTGTAATTAATGGTTGAAATGTTTTGTAATGGTCTAAATATGAAGGATTATGGTGTTTTGAATCTATATTTTAGATCTAGAGTCGTTTGGGGTGGAATTGGGGGTGAAAACGATTTTTGTAAAAGTGCAGGTCGAAGGGGGGTTGCGGCGCAACGCTTAGTTGCGGCGCAACCAGTATTCCAGAATTATAAGTTGCGGCGCAACACAGAGTGTTGCGGCGCAACTGGAAGTTTGAGCTGCGGCGCAACGGGTTGGTTGCGGCGCAACTCCAAAGCAGACAAATAAGTTGCGGCGCAACATGGTGTGTTGCGGCGCAACAGGGTCAGAATTAATGAAGGGTTAACTTTTGAACCTCCAATGCGTATGTCGTGTCTTGGGTCATGTTGTAGGTATGTAGGCCTGAGATATGACTTTATTAATGTAAGTAATAGGTTGTTTAATGATCGTTTACTAATTTTAGGTAGACGAGGCTAATTGCTTTGCACGGTAACGTGGTTATTCACTGTCATGCACTTCTTTGAGGTAAGATACACTACTTTTGACACGCTGAGGGTTCCACAAGCAATGGTTTCTTGTTATAACTTCCCTAACGATAACTTAAGATAAATGTGGGTATTTCGGGTTACACGGGAGGTATTGTGGGATATGAAGTTGACCATGAGACCTAATATGCAGTCCCAAATGTAGCGAAATGAAGTATGGAGTAATATAGCGATTGTTATGCAAATTATGTAGTATATTGCAATGCTTGAAATGTAGACATGATGTAGATTCTTGATGTGTGCATGCTTATGTGACTCGTTCACCTAGTTCACTAGATTTACTAGGCTGCCATGTCACTTGCACGTCTAAGGGCCCAAACAAAATGAAGGAAATGTATGTATTTGTTTAGGTTGTGTGTTGCCTAAACTAATAATGTGTGAAACCGAGCTCGTAAATTTATAATGCAGGGAAGTGTTAAGCTTAACCCGTACTTGCCCTAGCCCGGCGAGTGCGTGAACGTAGGTTGCTTGGGTGGCTCCTTGCAACATGGTCATTTAATGCAGGGCGAGTAATACGAGGGGTCTGACCCGCCTCCATATACGGATTACTCTGGGATTGGCTTGCCATTCCTTATCGACGTAAGATGAGTAGCCTTTTGGCTGATCATCTAGTCGGGTGTGATGCAGGGCACACTTATATGCAGTTAACGAAGATACGTGTGACTATGTGTGATATAAAAGAAGGATAGGCACAATTAGGGTGATTCATCCTAAGTTGATATGCAGGTTATAAGTGTGTGTGTTATGTAGGTTGTGCCTTAATGTTTTGTCAACAAAGTAGAAATGTTTTAATTGGACAAAGCTTTATAACTTTGGTGATATCTTACTTAGCTAATTCGTTAGCTAACACTTGTTTCTTGAAATGTGTGATTCCCTCAGGTATAGCTTGAAGGATAGATGAGGCATGAAGGGCGAGGAGTGGGTAGATAGCATGCTGATGGCTTTAGCTACCCTTTGATGCTACACTTCATTAGACATCATTTGCATTTTGATATTATGCAGAATTTATGTAGTACTATGTTGACGGTTGTTTTATGTTGGGCAACCGTTGGGTTCTCATTTAGACATTTTATGGTATGGCATGTAACACCAATAAATGCAGAAACCGAACTGTTTTTATCGGTTTTGAACTTTTAAAGTTTTCTTCCGCATCTTTTTACACCGTTAGGTGGAAATTTTTGAAAACCCATGTTTTTAAATGTCGGGTGTTACATTAAAAGTACATTTAATAATAATAGTTAAAATTTTTAGCAAATGTGTATTAGGTGAGACTAGATGAATGAATGTGAAATGTAGTGGAGATGATGGTACAACGTGTATTGGTACGGTGACGAGTGGTGATGATTATGATTGGTGTACTGGTGGCGGCGGCATATAGTGTAAGTTATTGTTGTAAATATTTTTGAGGTAAAAAAGGATAATATATCTATTTTAAGAGTTAATGGGTAGATGTTATAAATTAATTTTATTAAGGATATTATAATAATTTCTAGTGAAATATTAAAATAGGGAATAAAAGTGAAAGTATTTTTGGTAATGAAAGGGGGTGAAATAATACATGGGTTTTGTTAATGACAGGGTCAGTATAAGTAATTTGATTGCATTAAAATTTGTACTTTGTCATGCGAAAATTCAGGGGTGGTTTTTTATGTATAAAGTACTACTTTTTATGCATGTAATAAGGTATTAATGATAACCCTTAGGGCTGTCATTATCATTTTTCATAATATATTGGTAAAGATGTAATTTAAAATTTTAGAAAATAGTTTTCAGGCCCGTCCGATGGACGGGTAAATTCAAAAAATATTTTTCAAGGTTCGTTTTAAGAAAATTAGGTCTCGCTTGAAACGATAGGTATTATATATTCCGTATCAATTAGTTATAGTTTATATGCTAAGATATACATTTTTACAGTAAATGAATAGAGAACAATTTTCAATAGGTACATTTACATCAATTGGATGAGAGTTTATTGTATACATAATCAATTGTATACAAAATTGAATGGGGTAACGGTGTGTGAATGTTCTGCAAAAATTTTCAAGATAGGATTAGTTTGAATTGTTAGAATTTGTTGTGGAAGATTTTTGATTGAGTTTTTATTTTATTTTCAATTTTTATGTAAACATAAAAATAGAAGTAAAATAAATTAACATGTAACTACTTAGAAGTAAATTTGTTATTTACTCCAACACTAGCACCACAATATGTTATATGTACGTATCTTCTTTCTTATTCCTAATTCAACATGTTAATAAATACTCCGTAATAATGTTTGCATGTTATTCTACAGCTATTTTGTTTAAGCTATTTCAGCTATGCTAATTGAAAACAAGAGCTATTTATACTTTATTTATCTTATGACGAGCTAGTTTTACAATCCCATTCGATGAACGAGAAACTTTTTCCTTTTCGATATTTCGACAAAAACGCATTGACACCTCGATACGCTGTCAATAACTATTAATCCAAAGATTTAAAGGGATAACCACAAATGGAATCTAAAAAGTAGATTGTCTAAATACTTTCGATATGAAAAAAGTTATCAATGAATTCAGTTTCAAAAAATATTTTTCAAGGTTCGTTTTAAGAAAATTAGGTCTCGCTTGAAACGATATGTATTATATATTCCGTATCAATTAGTTATAGTTTATATGCTAAGATATACATTTTTACAGTAAATGAATAGAGAACAATTTTCAATAGGTACATTTACATCAATTGGATGAGAGTTTATTGTATACATAATCAATTGTATACAAAATTGAATGGGAGAAAAGAATAATCGGTGTGTGAATGTTCTGCAAAAATTTTCAAGATAGGATTAGGTTGAATTGTTAGAATTTGTTGTGGAAGATTTTTGATTGAGTTTTTATTTTATTTTCAATTTTTATGTAAACATAAAAATAGAAGTAAAATAAATTAACAGGGGTTTCAATTTTTTTTATGTTGTATTAATTTAAGGTAACTTAGAAAAAAAAAAGATGAAAAAATAAAAGGAGGTGGGCGGGAATTTGGTCTCAAGAGGGATCTAGTGGCTCCAAATGTTTCTTCAGAATCCTCTTTTAGTATAATATTAGATTAGATTAGATGTATGCATTTTCCGTATTTACTAGAGGCACCGAACTTTTCGGCTTTAAAAATTGTTATTAACGAGAAACAGAAGTCTAAGTAACAGGTGTCTTGAATTGCAACTAACTTAAATTTGGAATCCCACTTGAAATGTTGCTTAGCGAAGGATGAATTTCATATCTATTCTAGCATATAAAAAAAGTTAGAAGGACGGGGAAAAAATAGTTTATGGATATTTTTTTCTATTAAATTGATAATCTTATCTTACTATATATATAGTAACATATACAATAAAGATGAATTTAAAGATGTATGTATAATTTGACGAAATTTATAGACAACTTTTGACATGTAAGGCCAAAACTGACTTGATTGCGAAATTGAAATACTTTAGACTGCAATGGCAACAAATGAAACTATTAAATTTAATTAGTAAATTAACATGTAACTACTTAGAAGTAAATTTGTTATTTACTCCAACACTAGCACCACAATATGTTATATGTACGTATCTTCTTTCTTATTCCTAATTCAACATGTTAATAAATACTCCGTAATAATGTTTGCATGTTATTCTACAGCTATTTTGTTTAAGCTATTTCAGCTATGCTAATTGAAAACAAGAGCTATTTATACTTTATTTATCTTATGACGAGCTAGTTTTACAATCCCATTCGATGAACGAGAAACTTTTTCCTTTTCGATATTTCGACAAAAACGCATTGACACCTCGATACGCTGTCAATAACTATTAATCCAAAGATTTAAAGGGATAACCACAAATGGAATCTAAAAAGTAGATTGTCTAAATACTTTCGATATGAAAAAAGTTATCAATGAATTCAGTTTTAGAAATATTTCACGGTTAAATTTGATGAGACAAAATAAAGGTAGTTGGCCAAGCTTTAAAATGATTGTGAGATATTGAGAGGTGCAAAATCAATACACCCCAAATAGATTTGATCTGGACTGGGCCTCCATCCTATATGGGCTTTGCTTATTGACATGTATAAAGTATTTAAGGCTAATTAGTACTCGTAATTAGTAGTTTCACGACCCTATTACAATTTACAATTACAACAACTACGTAGTTTGAACTTTGACGTATTGATTGGTGTCTGGTTTAACCAGATCTAACTACGATTATCTCTGTTTAGCTTAGTGTCCGCACAATATGACTATATGAAGAAATTTTACAAGTTGAGGATGCCTAACAATTTATTCTAGAAATTGTATACGTGCTTTCAATAATAATAAGTAACAACTATATAGAATTAACAAGTTGATTACTTTACATAAGTTATTACTAGTTTTTGACATGTATCAAATGCACGTGATTTATGACATTTACGAAATTAAAATAAAGTATATGCAACCCAAAAAACCTAAAAATAAAGCGCAAAATCAAAAGTAAATAATGTAAACTAAATCAAATTAAAAAATAGCAATAGCCCATTGGTAAGGTCTTTGACCTTGGGAGGATCCACCTGGGTTCGAGTCCCACTTCTCACATTTGTGAGGGTGGATTAATAGGGGTTTTTCGAGAGTCCTGGTTTCCAGGCATACGTGTAATTTAGAAGTAGGAGTAGAATAGAATGCCGTTCAAAAAAAAAATAAAAAAAATAGCAATACCCCTTGGAACATCTGTAATACATCTTTATTAACGACATTTGTAAGTGTGTTTTCTTACAACACATTCAGATAGAGAAACTTTGAGTTGGGCTACTTGTCATCTTCGTCATCTTTATCGCATATTAATACCTTCAGACCCTTTTTCGATTTAACCCAAAAGATCGTCACGTATAATTGTTTAAAAATGGATGTTGTAGATACAATCTTACTGAGAGATGAATTATGGTTGAAAGTGAGAAAAAAAGATTTTGAGGAAGTGTGGGTTGAAAATGATAATGGAATGGAATAGGTTGATAAAGATAATACTATCTCTTATTTTATATATGGCGTCTTATGATTTTGTCTATTTTTAATGTTGTCTTTTGAGCTCAAAGGTTTGTGCATAATTGGCATCTCGTTGTTAATTGTTTTCATACTATGATGTTATTTTCTCTAAAATGATGATGGTTGTGGTTATGGCAACTCCAAGTTTGTGAATCATTTTCCATTTGTTTGTATGATCAAGTGGTTAATATTCTTATTTTTGAAAATAGAGGTTAAGGTTTGGATCAAGTGGTTATTACTTTTGCATATAGAGAGAAAGCTTAAGAGTTTGAGACTTCAATCCTCACTCCCTATAAGGTCGGATGTCCTATTCTATAGGTAGATACTAAAGGCAGTCTCATGACTTTAGATAACTAAAGTAGGGGTAATGTTGTCTGCATCTCAACCTTTCCCATACACTATCATAGACGGTATTAAAGATCAAAACCCGTAAAAACGATATTAGATGTTAGCTACTTGCTAATTGTTTATATACTATAATATGTTTCTTATAAAATGATGGTTATGACAATTTTCTATTTGCTTTATATAATCAAAAATCATTAATGTATATTTTTTTTTGTCCAGTAATGCCGTCGTCACCATCACCACATTACTGTCGCTACCATTATTACATAAAGAAGTTCAAAACTAGTAAACAAGACATAAAAAACTAATGGGTTATGCTAATTGCAACCTTCAGCATTGTAGTTTATAAACTCAAAATAGTTACATTTTTATCATAAAATTCTCTAATAAACTTATTTTAACTACAGTCATAAAAATTATACCGTATTTAGCATTTTCCAAAACTTATATACAAACTTCCATGTTTGCTCTACTCAACTCAACATAACTTACCACTACTGTAAGTAAAATAATAAAAACACCCCCTAAAAAGATCCCAAATGAATTACCTTCTCTTTTTATACAATTCAAAATTTCAAATTCCATTATTACTAGAGAAAGATCTCCATTCTATTAATAAATGGAGTAATTAAATCCCAATCATTATTTAATTGAAAATTTTGAAATTCCAATTACTACTATAAATCACGTAAAATAATTATTACTTCCAAACACTCACACGATGGCGATTGGCAGCGGCGGCAGTGGCAGTAACCGGCCACCACCTCACTGCGGCGCCCGGAGAAGAATCGTCGCTACTAAAAAACGTGATTTGACTAATTGGCTTTCAGTCAACAATAGCGTTAAGAAGATTCTTAAACGTGAGATTTCATCAAAACGACATCGTTCTGTTTCAATTACTAATTCCGCACATCGTTTCAGTAACATCCGCTTGAAGGTAATTAATTTTTTATATTTTTTATTGAATTTTTTATATTATTATTATTAGTAGTAGTATCTTAGGGTTAATGTTTTTAATTTTCATTTATATTCTTATTACGTGTATAATTATATTACTAGTTATTTATTAATTTATTATGCTTTACTGATATGTTATATATTATATAGTATATATATATATGTGTGTGTGTGTGTGTGTGTGTGTGTGTGTGTGTATTTGTTTGTAATAAGTTTTATATATTGATTGGAAGATGCTGCTTTGAAATAAGGATGGCCGGTGACGTTTATTACGGAAACCGGTTAAGTTTGAATAGCGTTCCAGGAGTCGTATTATGAACGGATAGTGCTATCGTTTCATAGAAATGATTGCTACATTATATCCCGGAGAGAGTTTAGCTCGAGTCTGGCTTTTTTGCATATCGTTAACTCTGTCGAATGTAGCCGTGTTTTAGTTATCTAAATGCACCTATGCTAAAATTACTTTAATTTTCTGCACCTTGGCTATAAATCTTAGTTCGGTACTTGGTGTTTTTATAACGCTGGTAGGTAGAAAATTGTCATGAACCAACCAGATTCTAGTGGATATTGTCTGCTTGGGTGCCCGTACACCTCTTGTACTTGTTCCTGGAGAGAGTTTAACTCGAGTCTGGCTCTTTTTGCATTTCGTAAAGTCTGTTGAAATGTAGCCGTGTGTTAGTTATCTAAAAGCACCTATGCTAAGGTTACTTTATATACTGCACCTTGGCTATAAATCTTAGTTCGGTACTTGGTGTTTTTATAACGCTGGTAGGTAGAAAATTGTCATGAACCAACCAGATTCTAGTGGATATTGTCTGCTTTGGTGCCCATACACCTCGAGTACTTGTTTCTGAACCAAGCATAAAGACTTGGCCCAAAACGTGTCCACTAGTTTAAGGATGGTTAACACTATATACACTGCATTTATTTTAGAATGTGTGGGTAGCCACTCCAGTGTACACTATAAAGGGCCTTTTCTTTGGATTGCACTCTCAATAGATGAATCAATTTAAGTACTGTAGCAAGGAGGCCAAGAATTACTTTTGCTTGCTCAATGGAACGCATTTAATACTTAATAAGCATCATTAACTTAGCAAATAGTCTCTTGTTTCAAAACTCCACCCACGTTGAGTTGATGAATGTGCGTATTCAATACCAATCATAATCAAAGTTAGCCTTTAGTATTATTGTTGGATAGAACAGATTCACCAAGGACTGAAGCTGACAATAGATAGCCAAGTTAGGAGCATTATTCTAACTCTCATCTCCCTAGGAGTAATTTATTTTATTTCAGTAATTAGTATTTCTGAAGAAATAAATGCCAACACTCTTGTAAATAGTTTACTGTTAATTGGAGCAGGAACAATATGATACCCATGATCCTAAGGGACATTCATTATCTTTATTACCGTTCTTGATGAAAAGAGCTAGAGTTATTGAAATAGTGGCAGCACGTGGCATCGTATTCGCTCTTGTAAGCTCAGGTGTTTGTGCAGCCTTTAGTAGAGGTGATTCTGCTAATTCTTATTGCCGTCAGTTTCTTTTTATTGTATATGAAATGAGAACAATCTAATATGAAGTTTCTTTTGGATTCCAAATGCAGATACAAACAAGAGGATATGCTTCCTGAATATCTTTCCAGATGAAGTTATCCGTAGCTTGTTTTACAATAAAAATAGTGACTCTTTAATAACAGTTTCAGTATATGCTTCAGACAATTTCAGCTCACTCAAATGTAGATCAACAAGAATAGAGTATGTTTATCTACTCCTTGCATGTAAATATTCTGCCTTCATAGTTGGTGCCAATTTTGACCCATCTGCAATCTTACATATAATTAGTCACTTTGAAAAAGCTTATATTGAAAAGTTTTGGCCAAAAGAAAAATTGGTCAAACGGGTCAAAACTTGCCTATTTGTGATTCATGCAGACCTCCTAACTCTTTCGACTCAGAGATTAAGATCAAGTTTTTGCAATAATAAAGTAATAACAGGCCACCCAGCTCAGACTAGCCCACACCTGACCATTTGGAACCATACTATTAATTGACTGTTACAAAGCAAAGCCATTTTGACCTGTTTCCCATATGGCGACTATTACTCCTTATACATCATTTGAAGTACTTGTCTTGTAATGCTGTATTTATGTTTATATTTTATTTCATTTGTTTCACTAGATATATTCAAAGAGGGCAGATGCGGTATTCCCATAGATTGAGTCTGAGTCCCTAAAGTGGCCTGGATTTGTGGAATTTGATGATGTAAATGGGAAAGTGCTTACCTACTCTGCACAAGATAGGTACCTTTGATTTCTTTATAGTTCACATTCATTGCCTACATATAAGTTATTGCTCATTTTTTTTATTCTCTTCTTTTATCAAGTATATACAAGGTATTTGACTTGAAGAATTATACACTATTGTACTCTATAGCGGACAAAGAGGTAGATGAAATCAAGATCAGGTAATTCAATTCCTTGATCAACTTCTTGATTTCTGTCATTTGATGCATTTTGCAATAACTTTGTGGAATAAATATCCATCTAAGGACTTGTTAACACATAGTTACAAATCATTTTTATTTGAGAAATGATGGATTCTTTAAAGATGATAGTTGAACATTGGTTTACTGAAGAATCTATATTCCGATTTACGTTGGCTTTCTATTGAGATGTTTTTCATGATATAATATATTTATACTAACTATTTGTTTTGGAACAGCCCTGGCATCATGTTATTGATTTTCAGTAGGGCTCAGGGCCATGTTCCTTTGAAGATACTATCGATTGAAGATGGCACTGTACTAAAAGATTTTAGTCACCTACTTCATCGGAATAAAAAAGTGGATTTCATAGAGCAATTCAATGAAAAGCTTCTTGTTAAGCAAGATAATGAGAATCTCCAGATTCTTGATGTATGTTCAAAGTTCATTTCTTTACCCTTACGGATCTTGATAAAACTATATAGAGGCGGCAATCTCCACTCATTTGCTTATGAATGGTCAATTTGGGTTTTGTTCTATGTCAAAATATCCAAGAAATTTTATTTAGCTTAAAGACGGTTTGGTCGAATGGGTTTTCATGCATGCTTCACTTGGCTCGGTGAAAATTCTCTTGAAGTCTATTTTTAATTCATACAACCTCCTAAAATTTGCTCCATTTTCTAATGATTTAGATTATATTGAAATAATATTTTGTTAATAAGACAGTTAATATATTGAAAAACCTTGACAGAGTCAATAAGTGGCGCTTTTGACCCTTGTTTGAAAAATGAACATTTCAACTGGAACATGTTTTGGTGCGAACCTGGCCTGCATGGCCCACCCATCTTGCCACTTCTAGATCTGTATCTTTATATATGGCCAACTCCACTAACTACTTCATACGTTGTAGGTACGCAATGCTGAAGTGAAAGAAGTCAGTAAAAATGAGTTCATGACTCCATCGGCATTTATTTTTCTCTACGAAAATCAGTTATTTTTAACATTCAGAGATCGAGTTGTTTCCGTTTGGAACTTTCGAGGAGAGCTTGTGACATCATTCGAGGATCATGAGTTATATCATGCTGACTGCAATACGAATAACATTTATATAACGAGTGATCAAGACCTTATAATATCTTTCTGCATGTCTAAAACAGATGATCAAAGGACCGATACAAAAGGTATTTTTCTTCTCCGTGTATTATATACCAATACCCACATCTGCATGCTGAAGATAGTGCTCACTTGTAGACTCATGATTATATATCATTTCAAAAGTTGTTTTAGAGTTCAATCTTTATATTTGCATGTTTAGAAGCAACATGGGGTACATTAGAGTTATAATACAATTGTATTTGATACCATGTGTCTAAGGAAATGTATTGTGGATCAATATAGGTAGAAATATGTTACGATCCCACATCGGCCAAGTATGGGATTGGTTGGTGGTTTATAAGCCTAGGTGTCCCCTTCTCCTTTGAGCTAGCTTTTGGGAGTGAGTTCTACACTTAGCTTATGGCATGATGCGAGCCTATTATGAGATGGGTTCGTATCAAAATATAGGTTGGCAAACAGATCAAAATTGTACTTTTGGAACAAGTCGGGTGGTCGCTTGGGCCGACTACACACTCTTTTGTCATCAAGCGATTTTCTTAATACTTGATATTCAAAGAATGACTTTGGACCCATTTGACCTGTTCGACCCATCAAACCCATTTCTGTTTTCATCATTTGTTGTTTTCCATGCGATGGTCGAAGTTACCTAATTCTGATATATCTGCATTGTGATGCAGCTGGTTCTATTAATATCAGCAGCATATGGAGTGGAAAATGTGTAGCTAAGATAAACTCATGCAATGCAACTCTAAGTGAATCAGAAAACGAGAGGCAAAAGATTATTGGAGGCAACATAATTACCGAAGCTCTTGAAGACATAACAGCCCTTTACTATGATGAAGAACGCAACGAGATCTATACAGGTAATGGTCATGGCTTGGTTCATGTATGGTCCAATTGAAGACCGCAAGAGATTAACAAATCTAATTAAATAGCTATGATGGCGTGCATGCTACTAAATTTGAACGGTTGTTGGGTTTTTTAGATTATGTTGAGTATACAGAATTGGTTGAGTTGCATGAATATCTCGTGTTCTTACTGGATTTCATTGTGCAATGTGCATTGTATATGAATTATTTGCTTGAGCTTTGAAAGCTAATAGTACAACGAAATCTAGTTTTTAATTTTAATTTTATTTTAGATGTTGCTGGCAATTTGTTAGAATTTAGGTTTCCTCATACTTTCTCGAACGAATTGCATTTTTGGTCCCTGTGTTATCACACCTTTTGCAAGTTTGATACAAAAGTGTGAAAAGTCGCGAAACCCATCCCAGTCATATCACACCTGTTGCGTTCATGGTCCAACAGTAACGTGCCGTTTGATTTTTGCCGTTACTGCACCCACGTGCCTCTCACGTGCGGGGTACTTCAGTAATTTACCCCCTCCCACCCATATATATACCGAATTTCAGCCCCAAATTCATTCCAATCGTTTATTACTTTGCAAATGAAATCCCTAATATTGTTAACTCATATATAACCCGAATTCAATCACAAGTTTAATTCAATCAAAAATTCAAAAAAATGGGGGTGACAACATGGTATCTTCGAGGCAATGCTGGTAAACATGACTTCATTGACACAGTATATGGTGAGTTTTTTTTGTTGATTATTAATTTTTTTAAAATTTTTATTATTTATTTTTTAAGTTAATATTATTTTTCTGGATATATATGTAGTTGATATTAACGTATTTTAAGTATAATTTTTATTTATTAAATGTCTATATTTTTTTTTGTAATCTATAATTGCAGAACAAAAACCTAGTTTCTTTACTTTGGGGATTCATCATGGTGGGGTTTTTTCACAATTGCCAAACAGAAGCTATATGGGAGGGAAGGTTAGTTATTTTGACTGTGTAGATGGGGACCAGTTTTCGGTAATAGAGTTAAATGCCATGCTTCAAGAGTTAGGATACAACACCAATATTCCAATGTTGTATCACTTTAAAGCACCAGATAAGGACTTGGATGATGGCCTATATCCCCTAAGTGGTGATGAAGATGTGACATCTTTAGTGAAGTATGTTGACAGCTTTAAGCTATTAGAAGTTTATGTTGAAAAGGGGGAAAAGGTTAGGAATCAAACACCATTAAAGACATACAGTCCTAGGAAAAAAATGCTTAGGGTACAAACACCATGTAAAAAGACTTTGTTCACTGATGAAGCATATGTACCCATTCCTGTGGAAAGAGATGATTGGCATGGTATTGGGCAAGTTAATGAATTGGGTACTAATGTAGACAGCATGAATGATGAATTTTTCAGTGAGGCATTTATAAATGATACCATACCAAACCAAACAGAATGTGGGCAGGGTAGTGGTACTAGTATTGATGCTAATGAGGCAGAAGAACATGGGCAAGATAGTGGGGAAGACAGTGACTTTGTGGACAATGAACACATTATTCAGGAGGTGGAGGTGGATATGACACATTTCAGAGACAATGTAGATGCTGATGTAGAATGGGTTCTGATGTGTGAAATCTAGTTTATAATTTATAACAAGATCTACCGCTAACTGACTACAACACACTTACGGGCAGTGTACCCATTCGTATGTAATATAGCTAACTGGCAAGACCAGGATCGAACACAAGGACTGATTGTTGTACTAAAGGTTGTAAAAATGTGAAACAAGTAAAAGGTTTGGCGTGACCGAATTGTCACTTTGCGATTCTGAAAACTATGTAATCAACAAGTAAAATAAAGTACTCAACCGGTATTAATCGAGAGCACGCGAAAAGAGTTTGAGTTGTAAACAAATAATTAAAAAGCCATCTATGTCGAATCCGCTGCGCAAAAAGTCTAGGTTGCATATGGGTTAAGGTCAAAGTTCATATATGTTGGTGATAATAATCGTGATAAGGCAAATACACAACCGGGTGCACTCCGTTTGTAAAATCGACTCGATCACCTATTCAATCCAATTTCTTGCAACAAGTGGTACCACCAACCCTATTACAATTCCTCGAACTAACTAGTTTGTTTGATTATTTAAATAACAATTTTTATCTTTGTGAAAGAAACGTGGTACCACCAACCGTTAAATCCACTTAACAAAGTAATTTCTATTAGACTTGTATTCTTTACTATCATACCATGACCTAGCAAGATTATTCATAGACAAACAACTAAAATAATACTTGCATTCAACTAGTACCACTATCGAAGAACACAAATATCACCAAGAACACAAGTTTAAGTAGAAGAAATCACTTCATTAAGATCTTGACAAAATGTTAAGTAAAACCAACTTGAATTCAAAATATTATGCAACCATAACTAATTGTTTCACTTCATCTTCATATATGTATAGAGATTTAGCTACTCATAATGAAAAGAGCTAAAGATTCAAATAAAAAGGAGAACATAGTGTACCAAATGTGAAGTAATAATCCAAATCGAGGTTACAACCGAGCTACAATCACTAATCAAGAGCCAAAATTAATCTTCAAGTCTTCAAAATAGTTTGGATGATGAAAAACCCTTAAAATCGGCTGGAGAGAAAGTATGGAGGCTGGAGTGTCCAAGATTCGGTTTAGGGTTGAGTGGGGTTTGGTATTTATACCCCATGAGAGAGAAAGTCGACTTGTCAGACTGAATTCGCGCCGCGAGCCTCCTTGGTCGCGCCGCGAGGTGTGCCAAAGCTGGAGCATTTCAATCCAGGGACTTTTGTCGCGTCGCGAGTTGCTTGAGTCGCGCCGCGATTGGAAGTTAGTGAAGGATCGCGCCGCGACTTCTGTCAGATTTTGGAATTTCAGCTTCGTTCTTCATCGTCAGTGCATATGGACCATTCTTAAGCTATTTTCTAACAATTATGAGCGATGTACCTGCTGTAGACCTGAAATCACTAGCAAATACCATAAAGCACCACAAAACATGTATAAATGGCTAACAAACGTGTCTAAAACGTCCAAATAAGATGTGGGAAATATGTATATATTGAGACACATCAAACCTCCCCACACTTAAACCTTGCTTGCCCTCAAGCAAGTATGCACTTTAATCAAATCTCAATAACCCAACAATTCACGATTTCATAAAACAAAACATGGTTATAAAAGAAATTTCCCACCAAGCGGTGTCGAACACTAAAAGCAAATGCATTTAAAAACTAATGAGCAAAGTTTAAGACGAAATCAGAAAATTCGACTAATCTAGAGCAAAACCATCTTTCGGTTACAATTAGAATCCTCCCTATGCTTGTGTTAACGCCTCTTGAACATTTCTATCATTCCAATTGACCTTAGGCTCGTTCTTACTAAGCTATAATCTACTAGCAAGCATCAACATTATTATTGGCAACATAAGCAATATTTCACAATGATTATCGGTATAATTGTCCACTTAAACACTCACGCCATTGGTTTTCCATAAGGTTTTCATTTCGTTATACTTATGAGTCCCTTGACAAAACATACTCCTACGGTCTAGAATTGCAACTCTATCCACACATCAGGTGATCATACGAAAGTGTACTTTAAGCGTCCGGCCAGCGGTTCGCTACGGATACGTGAGTATCGTTAAGAGACATACGCCAGAACTCAAGGTTGGGTTGCATATCCAAAGACCATGCTCTAAACACAAACACATGTGAGAATAAAAAGTTTTATAATTTAACACCCGTGATTTTCGATGAGACCCGTGTAACGAACTTTCTGACAACCATCCCAAGTTGGAAGCTTTAGGTGAGCTAGGTAAAACGAAGTTACCCCAAGGACTTACTTGTTCGAATCTCAAAGACCACATTAGCATTAGACTATTGGAAAAAGATTATGCGCATTCCCACATGTGCCACCTGTTTGATGCCGAAGCACCCCAGACACCCCGATATAAAGACCAAACATAATGAATAGAGCTACAACCTATAACATAAGAATTAAGGACCGGACATCCGGTGTGCAAACCATATGTTAAGTCAAATTACCACAAGCATATTTAATACATTTCGAGCTTTTCATGCACACAAGTTTCAAAATTCAAATGGAAAACCTCAAGCGGTGCCTACCAATACATCATCTAGTGAAGCTATTATTCACATTAGATTCATCATTAAGGTACAATTTGCAAGCAACCTAGATTATTTGAAGTTCGGAACAAGCCTAAGACCCCTTGGAACGATGAAATGCCACAAGCACTAGGAAAGGAAAGCTAAAGGTAAACAATCTCAAGTTTTATCCTAGATTAGCAAAATTCAAAGTCCTCATTTCTCGTCTTTGCACAAAACCTATAGCCTCAAAATTTAAAAAACATAACCAAAATGCTAGTAAAGGAAAGAAACTTCAAAATTTTTCATTTTTCCAATTTACCAATCCCCCTCCCCACACTTAAGTTGTACATTGTCCCCAATGGACGAATAACTAAGGCAAACAATGGGAAAAGGGAAAAATGCAAAATGTAGAAAGGAACAATGAAAAACCTCCGGGTGAAAGCAAGAATTCACCAATGCAAAGTTGAAGCCAAAATTTAAGTGGGTGCTGAACTGACTGCCAGCATAAACCCGCTTGTTTGTCCCAAAAATCCAAAAGCGTTCTCTCACAATTCAACTTGCAAACGCGAAATAATCACCTGACAATCACCAAAAGCAAAAATACCCAAACTACTACATAGTTCATAATAAAGGAAATACGGAAAATACTACAATTGTCTCATCGCCTAAACGGCGGAATTACAACCAAAAAAAAGAGAAATAAAATTCAAAGTTTCAAAAGTTTCAGAAATTAGGAAAGAAAAGAGAATAGATCAATATTCGTCCATGTCATGGGAGGCGGGAACATCGTCACCAGCATCAGGATCTGCCGGCTCACCAAATATGCCACGGTAGAAATCAAAGCCAGGTCCCGAATAGCGCTCTCCAGTGGTATGTCTATATGTCCCAAATTGGGGCATATCCTGAGCGCCCCCTGTGGTCCCACTAGTACCTGCTGCGCTCGAGCTCGGGCCTGCCCAACTGGGCTGCTGCTGCTGATCAGGATGTGGACAGAAAAATCCATAAGTGGTGCTGGCCGGCATGAAAATGGGAGGAGGACTGAATGCCTGAGTGGGTGGTGGTGGAGGTGGAGAATCCGGTTGGATCCAATGGTTGATGTAGGGAGACCAGTACTCGTTTTGGAAACCCAGGCGGTTCACTTGGCTCCACATCGTCCTCTGCCCATCCATCATCATGTCCTTGGTGTCCCTAAGCTCCCTCTGATTTCCCGGGATCTCATCAAGCTTGGTTCCCCAACCTGTTAAATCATAAGCCGGGTAAGGGTTAGGCTGCTGCTCCATCTGGGGTGGCGGCTCCACCCTCTGTCTCTGAGCCGGCGGCTCCTGCTCATCCTCCGTTTCATCCCCCAAATCACTAGCTGAAGTCATCAACCTTGCCTTCTTTAACTCAGTGGCATCAATGATAATGGTAGGCTCAATATCCGACACTCTCCTCCCCTCACTAGTGTTTGCCATGCCCAACCTCTCCATGATCGAGGTCACGAAATGACCACATAAATACCTACGCTCCCGATGCTTCTGCATGTGACGAGCAAGGATATAAGGAGCACAACCATATCAGGTGGGAGTGAAGTCTTGGAACTGCCTGAGTAACCACAAGTCGTCGCTACACACTTTGTCATTCGCGTTGCCCCGATGGATGAAAGAGTATGTAATCAGTTTATGCAAAAGCCTCAACTTCTTGGACCGAATGTCCGACACTTTGCTCACCCCCGAGCTAAACGAAGGCTTCCCTGAAATCCTGTTCCAATACTCATGAAAATTAACCCCATCATCAAAATGGGAGATATCCAAGATGCTATTCTCCAAGAAGGATTTAACCAAACCATCATTAAACTTATTTTTCTCAAACATGCCACAAAGATAACCAAACTCGGGAATAGTGCAATGGCGCTGCTTGCCACCTAATCGAAAGTGGATCACCCGATCCTCACTAATGTCCCCAATAGGTAGAAATCCCACTCTAAGAGATGAGTAGAATTCCTGGCACCATTCTAGTTTAGCCGGTTTGTTCAGCTCAAAAACCCTTTTCCACATATCGATATTCGCTACCCAACCCGTTTCCTCATCAGTATATTCTGTCCTAAACCTATCATCAAAATAGTCAGCTAGGAGCGCATCGTAAATTATCTGCCAGTCCATTGTACGAGCGGGAATCAACTCATAGTCCTGGATTTCCGCTAACCTATTCAAAATTACTTGGCGTTCCGCCTTTGGGACATCCCTGAATTGCAGCCAAGGATGTGTGTGTGTTTTGAGTAACCTAAATGTTTTGCTGGCAGGAGCGGTTGGTGGAGTGTAGCTATCGTCTACATAATCAAATTGGTAGTTATTCAGTGTAACACCCGTCATTTCAAAACCTGGATTTCAAAAAACTTTTGCCAAACGGCGTTTAAAACGTAGCGGAAAAGGATCACTTAAAACTGCCCCATCCGTAACGGATGGTACCTTTCATAAAATGGTGTTACTAAAGTGCATCATCAAAACAATATAAATGAAATCCAAGTCTGGCACCAACATAAATGCCATTCATTATTACATGTATCATAAACGTAAATAATGTAGCCAAAACATAGGCTATGGAAAGTCTAAGCATTCAACAATCTATGCTAATCTTCCTTTATTCTTTTACCCATCTCACGAGCTATACACATCTCTAGCTCATACCTGCTTATCCTGAAGGACACAACATTTTCATAAAAGCAAGTGTTAGATAATAAATTAGATAAGTAAGATACACACATTTAATAAAACGTTCTTCACTTTACTTTCATAAAACTTCTTCGTATTTTAGATATCAAAACATGATCACATTACATACTATCCACAAACATCGTAAGATCAACCCATCCTTACCTTTTTCCCACATTCCCTCACATTTCATATCACATCAACGAGTACATACAACTTAAAACATCTCTTAACATATCAACATACTCTTACAACTTACATATTACGCACTACCTTTACAACTAGCACGATTTCCCACGTCTTACGCACTAGCATTAAAACTAGCACGGTTTCCCACGTCTTACGCACTAGCATTACAACTAGTCAACATCTCATATCATATCATCATATACTTTCAACATAATCAACATCTCTTAACTTGGCATAACACACGTAAACATATCTCACGTATACATACTAACACAAGTAGAGTATATACTCCTAATTGTGCCTATTCTTCGTTCTTATCACACGTCTCAACAAATCTTATTAAATCTCACGTCACATTGTAAACCCACGTCTTAAAATTACATGTACATCTTTCTCACATATTCTTATAATTATCTTAATCAACTTATTCTCACGTATTACATCTTTATCAACATATTCTTACAACTTACATATTACGCACTAGCTTTACAACTAGCACGATTTCCCACGTCTTACGCACTAGCATTAAAACTAGCACGATTTCCCACGTCTTACGCACTAGCATTACAACTAGCACGATTTCCCACGTCTTACGCACTAGCATTACAACTAGCACGGTTTCCCACGTCTTACGCACTAGCATTACAACTAGCACGGTTTCCCACGTCTTACGCACTAGCATTACAACTAGCACGGGTTAAGCTTAACACTTCCCACATCAATCTCACGTATTTAGCTATAGCATTTCCCACGTATTTATATCTTTCTTACTTTTTACGCGCTAACACTAAGGCTAGAACGGTTTCCCACATCTCACATTTTACTTTAACATTAGGTATATACATTACCTAACTAGTCCCACATCTACTTTAACGTTTAATCCCACTAACGTGCACAACTCATAGCAATTCCTACGTGTATCTAGTGAACTAGATATTTCACACTTTAAACCTTACACATAAGCCATCACATAACAATCATCAAAGCATATTATTGACATTATCATCATCACAACACATATCATAATCATTTCATGGCAACATAATTATAATCAACATACTACATATGCATATAACCACTTTACTTTAAACGTTATCATATCATAATAAGCCACTTCATCATACATACATTCCCACATAACCTCCCGCATAACCCGGAAAACTCCACACACATAAGATAATCCAGTTAAGAGGTTAATTAAAGAAAACTACTTTTATTGTGCCTCCAGCGTGATAAAAGAGATGTATCTTACCTCAATGGAGTACTCAACAATCACAAATGTGTTTACCGTGCTTGAAAAGTGTTCCCGACAACCTATGATACAAGAAGGATGGAAATATAAGTCAACTAGACATTTAAACGCGCTTAGAACCCTTCTGCCGGCTGATATCGCCGAGCCCATGGGTGGTCTCGTCGATATCAACTTCCAGACTCGCACCCTTAACTTGCAGGCGACTTTTCGACCTCAAGATGACCAAATGAGTCAAAACTTAGTTCTTAAGAAATGTAGGGAATTCAAAGAACTTTCCAGAATTATAAAGTTTGACTCTTGAAGCTATATAATGAATGATTTATGACGTTTACAAGATAGGCCAGCAGAAGTCGTTCGAAAATCGACCAGTTTTGGAAATCGACACTTTTCGCCTATCTATGGGCAAAATCACCAGAAACTTTATTCATATCGATTCAAGAGGACACGTAGACCTTTTCAAAAATATAAGATTCATCTCCTAACTCTTTTAATTGAAAGAGATATGATTTTTGCAATATTACTAGGTTTTCAGATCTGATAAACCCTTTGTTTTTCAAACTATTTCGACCATCAAATAACCATAGAAACCACCACGACCTATGGATCTCATATGCACCCAAAATATGACTCATATGATGATTTCACAAGATCACTTGTTCCAGGGACAAGAGGATACAATAACAATACATTAGATTACCCGAAAACCCAAGTAATCGATGACGAAACGTAATCAAATCAACCCTAACCCTTAAGATCCGAATTTATTGGGTAAAAACCTTTCAAATGACTCAACAATTGATCAATAAATCATATCTTACCTGGAAGGAAGATTAAACGATCGAAATCTATGCGAAATCACTCCCGAATCGACCCGAAATTGCTCTAAACTTGAAGGAGAGGCCTAGGGTTTTGTGTGTGAGACTTTCTTAGGGTTTGGATCTGATTTTTATGCCTTAGGGTCGTGCACCATGCCCTATATATGCTGGAACAACTTTCAAAACTTTACATCTAGGCCCTCGCACTTCCTTATAACTCGTTTCGTCACTTAATTGCTCGTTTAACGCATACGGGAACACTTAACAACTCTTATATCTTATTGGGAACACTAAATGACTTCATTAATCATTATCAACTTTAATTTCATTACTTTAAATCACTTTAACATATATCCCACGTTAATCATTTAATTCACATAAGCACATATAAAGCACATAGTAACTAACGGTCATTAACGACAAGTTAACGGTCAACGTCAAAAAGTTTTGGGATGTTACATTCGGCCACACCCATCCCTCGTATTTTTGTCCAACCGGTTGTTTCTGCAAAAACATTCAAAATGTGCTAAATAAGTCAGAGGAAACAAATGGAGGCACTCACGAAAGGCTAAGACAGACAAACGGCAAAAACGGGCAAACAAGGCAAATCTCGCGACGCGAGGCCCCCCACTCGCGCCGCGATTCTGATTTTTTTTTTTTTTTGGATTTTCTGAATGGGTTTTATGTCTAATTAACAATGCTTTAACCAATTTGAATTAAAATAAATTAAGGATGACTAAATCTTAAAAACCCCCAAATTAAAAATTAAGAACCCTAATTAGGTTTTTCTAAGATTCTTCCAAAATTAATCACCTCTAAGGACAATAAACAACAATACTAACTAATCTAAGTAATTAACAAACATTACTTGAAAGAAAATTAAAGAAAATAAATAAATCCTAATTAAATTGAAATAAAATTGAAAAGAAAAGAGAAAGAGTTGAGAATCACATACCCCTCTTGACATGATGATGATGATGGAATGGAGAAGAAGATGAAAGCTTGAAGAGAGGAAGAAGAAGAACACAAAACTAGTGTGTGTGTGTGTGTGTGTGTGTGTGTGTGTGTGTGTGTGTGTTTTGAGAGAAAAGAAGAGGAAAGTGAGGGTGAGAGAGAGAGAGATAGATCGTGGCTGTTACCTTTTAAGTCTCCCCTTTTAATTCATTTTTAATTTTAAAAGAAAAGAAAAACTTACCTGGCCGTGCTGCATCGCGTCGCGATATACCTGGGTCGCGCCGCGATCATGTTGAAAATGCCCCTCGCGTCGCGAGGTGCCTGTTTCGCGCCGCGAGAAAAAGCTCTGTCCAAATTGGCTCCAAATCCACCCAATCTAGCGCCGCGAGAGGGTCTGGTCGCGCCGCGAGTTGCTGCAGTTTTCCAGATTTTTGGCTTGTCAACACACTTTTGCACATACCGGTTCAACCAAAATCGTTTCTCACCTGTGAATCTCAACGAAAAACATGGTCAAAGAAGTTAGATGATGCCCTATGGGCGCTCCGAACCGCGTTCAAGACGCCCATTGGAACTACTCCATATCGACTTCTCTATGGCAAGACTTGCCATTTGCCAGTGGAAATTGAGCACAAGGCATATTGGGCCTTGAAACATTGCAACATGGACTTGATTGAAGCCGGTGAAATGAGAATGTTGCAACTCCATGAACTTGATGAGCTTAGACATGGTGCCTACGACAATTCGTTGTTGTACAAAGAAAGAACAAAGGTTTGGCACGACAAGAAGCTCAAGAGAAAGGATTTCAAAGTGGGAGATAAGGTGTTATTGTTTCTCTCCAAGTTCAAATCCACCAACCAAAGCTCACATCTAAGTCCAGATTTCATGTTTAAAATGACCAAATATTTAGGATTTTTATTTCGAATAATAAAATCACTAAATGGGACTATTAATATGAAATGGATGAATAAA